>JAYESA010000010.1:119419455-119787129 GCA_036927795.1 Iris macrosiphon | reverse complement strand
TTTTGGTCGCACAACCTTTCGCGACACAATTACGAGAAAACGATATTTAATTAACCATTTTATCGTGGCATACGATTTTAACACGCCACACCAATTCATTGATCCCAACTAAATCCATGCTATGAGCCTAACTGGTCCTATTACGCACATGACACTCGAGTTGCGTAATTCGAACCCCCTGCACGCTCCTCAATTTAATATTATGTAGAAAATATAATTTATAAATTTATTTAATTAATTCAATATCCATTAATATTTAGTAAATACATTGTTTAATTAACATAAATTGGTTGTAGATTATTCATTGGAGGAAACATAAATTTTTTAGAATTTTTTTAAGGACCTAACTATTTTTGGGAATTTTTTGTGTTTAATTATTGAATAAATAAAAGAAATAAAAGAAAAGAAAAAGAAAATAGAAATTTAAACCCAAACCCAAACCCATTAACCTTAACCCTACCCAAACCAAAACCAATCCTAAACTCTAAGTAAACCCACCCGCGTACAGGAGAACACCCCCCCCCCCTCTTATCTCCTATATATATGTATATATATACTACATATATGAAACCCTAACCCTAACTCTAATCCTACCTCCACCATCACCCACACCGGACCTCCGCCGTTGCCCCGCCATCTCCCGACCGACCTCCGACCGTCGTCCGCATAGCCGTTCCCCCCCCCCCCCCCGCGCGCGGCACGCACAACATAGTTGTGGCCCCCTCCTTCGCGCGCAACCTCTGTCCTCCTCGCTCGGTCTGATTCTCGTTCCATCTTTGCTGGTATGTCTCAAACCTCACCCTCTAAGATTCTCTTCAAGTGGAACAAATTTAGGCACGGTTTGATCGAAAAATTGACCGGAAGTTGGCCGAAAAACTGTTCGAAAAATAGTCCAGAATTTTAATCCAACCCCCCATGTTCATGCCCAATTTTCTACCATCTCGTTAATTATTTTTAAAATATAATTAAAGTGACTTCTTTATAATATAACCAAGATTTTTACAGTTCTTTTAGTTTTTATTAGTTTGCTATAATGGTTAAATTATTCTTGTTCAAAAATGACTAAAAGTTATTTTTAAAATACCCAAAATCTCGCGATACGGGGTGCATCCCGCCAAACGATGGTGATTTTATCGTGTGCGAGTTATATTAAAAAGGCGCGTAACATAAACGTGGATGTGTGGGCTTTCGAGAAACTTGATTTGGATGTGCGTGCACACCGGAATCAATGTGTATCCGACGAAAAGTCCTGTATCGACCTGTTCTACACTCGTCATAACTTTGCGTGTACTTGTCGTTTCGTAACGAAACTTGCACCATCGAATTCACAACATTATGCTGGTACTGTGACCCAAGTTTGGTTCTATTCTGAGAACATTGACGAAATATCATTTCGTGGGTCCCACGGTTCCACATGACGGGGCGATTTCGTGATCGACTCATCGAAATCCAGTTCTGGGACATTCCAGTTGGGTTTGGGCCATCGTTCTAGATTCATAGACACTAAGTTTGATGAATTTGGAGAACTTTGTCTTCGGCACATTTTTCGGTGCGAAGTGGGCCACATGTGGACCCCGCTTTGACCCAAAACTGTCAATTTTGCCCCTGTGTCCAAATTGGACTTATGGGTAGTCAGTCCTAGCTATTTCAAGTATTCTGATAATATTGGTGATGTTTGTTTCAGCATCCGGAGGTGTACGTGCAGATTCTACTTTCCCAGGAGTAGTTGACAGAGTTCTAGAACCCACGCAAGTGTACCTTGCCAAACCTGCAGAGATCCTGTTATATTACTTGCTTGTGTTCTTTTATTATATATACTTCTGCTGATGAAGTATCATGTTCAACCTAGGACCGTGAGACATTGCTTAGCATCCGAATAAGATTCGGGTGTCGACGCCGTACGCGGAGTCGTGCAACGTCACTTAGAGAGTTGATTCCGCGATCCTATATTTTTACGTGCTTGCTTTACAAGTACGCCTTACCATAGGATAGTTGACACCTAATTCATGAGACATAATCTTTCTTGAGTTATTCATGGTGGTTTTGTATAGGCTTACAAAGATTCGTGACATGAGACTTGCATATTACATGGATATTATTATGACTCGTTGTACTAGCTAGAGGTCATGATCTTGCGTGTTATAGACATGAGACGTCATGGACACGAGACATGAGGTTACATTGGATGGGAAAGACACACAGGCTACAGGCTGATTATTTATATATATACTACTGGAGGTGCCTTAGACTCTGTCTCAGATCTTGGCACAATTACTGGAGTCGTGATACTACTTGCTGCTATGGGCTCCCCGACACAGAGCCTGTAGTAGTCTCAGCCTGAGTACTAGTGATGCTCTCATTTGTATTTCACTTAACTGGTTACATGGCTTGCCCTGAGGATCTGTTTAAATTTACTGCTGCATTTTATTGGCTTAAGTGTTTTATTGTACCTTGCTATGTCCCCTGAGGACCTGGATCCGGATTATGTCCCGAGGTGTAAACGAGGAGAGCTAACCCGAGGTTTACGGACAGGTGCTACTATTGAGACGTATAGGTTGTAGAGGACGAGGTTGTTCTGGAGGACTTCTCTTTGAGCACACAGTATTCTTACCATTCATTATTTATGCTTAGTGTTCTTAGATATTTTGATCTTGTAGTGACTTCTGGATATTTGTACTTGGATTTATTTTCCTTTCCATTTTGATGACGGGTTATTCCCCGTGACATTATTTATATTGCTTTGATTGGACAGATCATTTTATATTATTGTGATTGGACTTGTCTCTTGTGATTTCATTACTATTTGAGGATGAGATTAGATATATAAACTGTGACAGGTATTCGTAGACCATTTTTATGTATTACAGCTTAAGTGCACTCTAACGGGTCCATTAAATTGGGTTTGCCTATTGGAGTTGTGCTGCTGGCCATTGCCACGTGGCTAGTCCCTCGATATTTTGGGACTAGGGCGTGACACGGTTAGGATCACCCATTGATACCCGTTATAACCATTCTGTGCTGATTCTATATAATATTTCAGTTAGAATCACCCATCGATACTCATTTTTACCATTCTACGTCTGTTTCATACCATATTTGGTTTAGAACGACGATCTATACATGTTTTCGTCATTCTATGCTCATTCTCACACTATCCCATCGATCATAATCATATTTCAGTACTCGTATCAACAAATCTACGCCACTTTTTATACCATATTTTGGTTCGAATTAACCATATATACTTGTTTTTACCAATCTACGCATGTTCTACACTATATTTCGTTTTAGAATTACTCATATGTACTCGTTTTCACGATTTTACACCTGCTTTATACTATATTTGATTGAATCAACGTTCTAAACTCGTTTTCATCATTCTATGATTATATTACATAAATCACTCATTTATACTCGTTTTACCTTTATACGAGTATTTGATACCTTATTTCGGTTATAATAATATTTTTATACCGTTTTACCAATATACACCACTTGCGTACGTTATTTTGGTTGATGAATCACACCTCTACACTAGTTTTCAAATTCTACGCCCATTCTACATCACAATTTCTTTTAGTATCACACCTCTATGCTCGTTTGCACCTTCTACCCTTATTTTAGACCATATTTAGGTTGGAATCACCTATCCATACCCGTTTTTATCATTTTACGTTCATTATATTCCATATTTTTTATCGAATTACTTATTTGTACTTGTTTTCATCAATCTAAGCTCATTATATACCATAATTTCGGTTGAAATTACCATTCTATATTCGTTTTCATTAATCTATGACTATTCTAAACCATATCTCGGTTACGATCAGCCATTGATAACTCGTTTAACCATTATATGCTCATTCTATATCATATTTAAGTTAGAATCACCCATCTACACTCGTTTTTACCATTCGATGTCTATTTTAAACCATATTTTGGTTAGAATTATCGATCTAAACACGGTTTTTATCATTCTACTCCCATTCTCACACTAACCCGTCGATCATAATCATATTTTAGTAGCCATTTTTCACAAATATGTGCCATTTTTATAGCATATTTCGGTTAGAGTCACCCATTTATACTAGTTTTCACCAGTCTACGCATATTCTATACCATATTTCAGTTAGAATCACTCATTTGTACTCATTTTCATGATTATATCCTTATTTTAAACTATATCTCGATTAGAATCAATGATCTAAACTCATTTTCATCATTCTACGATTATAATATACCATATTTCGGCTCGAATAACTCATTTATACTAGTTTTTACCATTTTACGAGCATTTGATACCTCACTTCGGTTAGAATTATATTTTTATACTCGTTTCACCAATCTAGGTGACTTATATACCATATTTTGTTGGAATCGTACCGACCTATACTTGTTTTTGCTATTCTACGTCCATTCTACAACATAATTTTGGTTAGTATCACACCTCTATGCTCGTTTTTACTTTCTACGCTTATTTTACACCATATTTTGGTTAGAATCACCCAT
The DNA here is from genome assembly GCA_036927795.1 of Iris macrosiphon. Taxonomy (NCBI): domain Eukaryota; kingdom Viridiplantae; phylum Streptophyta; class Magnoliopsida; order Asparagales; family Iridaceae; genus Iris; species Iris macrosiphon. The sequence continues at coordinate 119,782,620 of JAYESA010000010.1, read as the reverse complement.
TCATACTCGTTTTCATTATTCTACGTTCATTCTATTGCAAATTTTGGTTAGAATTACTTATTTGTACTTGTTTTCACCAATATAAGCTTATTCTATACGATAATTTCGGTTTTAGAATTACCTATCTATATTCATTTTCACCAATCTACGCCCTATTCTAAACCATATATCGGTTAAGAACATCCATTGATCCTCGTTTAACCATTCTACTCTCATTCTATATCATATTTCAGTTAGAATCACCCATATACACTCATTTTTACCATTCAACGCCTGTTTTATACCATATTTTGGTTAGAATTATCGATCTGAACATGTTTTCCCTCATTATACGCTTATTCTCACACTAACACGTTGATCATAATCATATTTTAGTTATCGTTTGCACAAATCTACTCCACTTTGATACTATATTTCGGTTAGAATCACCCATCTATACTCATTTTCACCAATCTACGCATATTCTTCACCATATTTCGTTTAGAATCACTCATATATAATTGTTTTAAGTATTCTTCGCCTATTTTATACTATATTTCAATTATAATCAAGTATATAAACTCGTTTCCATCATTCTACGATTATAGCATTCCATGTTTCGGTTCGAATAACTCATTTTTACCTTTTTACGACTATTGATACCCTATTTCAGTTAGAATCATAACTCATACTTGTTTAACCAATATTGGCCACTTATATACCATATTTTGGTTAGAATTGACCAGTCTATGCTCGCTTTTTACCATTCTACGTCCATTCTACACCATAATTTCTGTTATCATCACATCTACATATTCTTTTTCACCTTTTTATACTTTTTACCCTATAATTAGGTTAGAATCACCCATTCATATTCGTTTTCATCATTTTGTGTTCATTATGTTCCATATTTTAATTGGAATAACTTATTTGTACTTGTTTTTCACCAATTTAAGCTCATTTTATACCTTAATTTCGGTTAAAATCACATATGTATACTTTATTTTCATCAATCTATACATATTTTAAACCACATCTCGGTTTGGATCACCCATTGATACTCGTTTTAACCATTATGTGCTGATTCTATATAATATTTCAGTTAGAATTACCCATCGATACTCGTATTCACTATTCTACTTCTATTTCATATCATATTTTGGTTAGAATGATCGATCTAGACATGTTTTCTTCATTCTACATTAATTCTCACACTAACCCGTCGATCATTAATCATATTTCCATACTCGTAACCATAAATCTACGCCACTTTTATACCATATTTTGGTTCAAATTACCCACCTATACTCGTTTTCACCAATCTACACATATTATACACCATATTTCGGTTAGAATCACTCATTTATACTCGTTTTCACGATTTTACACCTACTGTATACATATTTCGATTGAATCAACGTTATAAACTTATTTTTATCATTCTACGATTATATTACACCATATCACTCATTATACTCATTTTTACCTTTATACAAGCATTTCATACCTTATTTTGATTAGAATCATATTTTATACCCGTTTTACCGATCTACGCCACTTGCGTACCCTATTTTGATTAGGATCACCCGTATATACTAGTTTTCAATATTCTACGCCCATTTTACATTATAATTTCTGTTAGTATCACACATCTATGATTATTTGCACCTTCTATCCTTATTTTAGACCACATTTAAGTTAGAATTATCCATCCATGATCGTTTTCATCATTCTACGTTCATTCTATTCCATATTTTGGAACAAATCACTTATTTGTACTTATTTTCACCAATCTAAGCTCATTCTATACCATAATTTTGGTTGGAATTACATTCTTATATTCGTTTTCATCAATCTATGACTATTCTAAACCATATCTCGGTTATGATCACCCATCGAACTAGTTTAACCATTCTACATTCATTCTATATCATATTTTAGTTGAATCGCCCATCTACACTCGTTTTAACAATTCGATGTCTGTTTTAAACCATATTTTTATTAGAATTATCAATATAAACACGTTTTCATCATTCTACTCTCATTCTCACACTAATCGTTGATCATAATCATATTTTAGTACCCATTTTCACAAATCTGTGCCATTTTTACAACATATTTGGGTTAGAGTCACCCATTTATACTCTTTTCACCAGTCTACGGATATTCTGCACCATATTTCGGTTAGAATCACTCATATGTACTCATTTTCATGATTCTATCCTTGTTTTATACCATATTTCTATTAGAATCAACGATCTAAAATTGTTTTCATCATTCTTCGATTATAGTATACCATGTTTCGCTCGAATCACTCATTTATACTCGTTTTCACCATTTTACAAGCATTTGATACCTCACTTCGGTTAGAATCATATTTTTATACTCGTTTTACCAATATAGGTGACTTATATACCATATTTTGGTTAGAATCGCCCGTTTATACTTGTTTTTACTATTCTACGGCCATTCTACAACATAATTTCGGTTAGTATCACACCTCTATGTTCGTTTTCACTTTCTACGCTTGTTTTATACCATATTTTGGTTAGAATCACCCATCCATACTTATTTTCATCATTCTACGTTCATTCTATTGCATATTTCGTTTAGAATTACTTATTTGTAGTTGTTTTCACCAATCTAAGCTCATTCTATACCATAATTTTGGTTAGAATTACCTATTTATATTCGTTTTCACTAATCTACGCCTATTCTATACCATATATCGGTTAAGAACACCCATCAATACTCATTGAACCATTCTATTCTTATTCTATATCATATTTCAGTTAGAATCACCCATCTACACTTATTTTTACCATTTTATGCCTGTTTTATACCATATTTTGGTTAGAATTACCGATCTAAACACGTTTTCCTCATTATACGCTCATTCTCACACTAACACGTCGATCATAATCATATTTTAATACTCGTTTGCACAAATCTATAATACTTTGACACTATGATTCGGTTAAAATCATCCATCTATACTTGTTTTCACCAATCTACGCATATTCTACACTATATTTCGTTTAGAATCACTCATCTATACTCGTTTTAACGATTCTTTGCCTGTTTTATACCATATTTCGATTGGAATCAAGCATCTAAACTTGTTTCCATCATTCTACGATTATATCATTCCATGTTTTGGTTCAAAAACTCGTTTATACTTATTTTCACCTTTTTATGACCATTGATATCCTATTTCAGTTAGAATCATAACTCATACTTGTTTCACTAATCTTGGACACTTATATACCATATTTCAGTTAGAATTGACCAATCCATGCTTGCTTTCACCATTCTTGTTTACCATAATTTCGGTTAACATCACATCTCTATAATCTTTTTCACCTTTTTATACTTGTTTTACCCACATTTATGTAAGAATCACCCATTCATATTCGTTTTTATCATTTTGCGTTCATTATGTTCCATATTTTAATTATAATCACTTATTTGTACTTGTTTTCACTAATTTAAGCTCATTCTATACTTGATTTCGGTTAAAATTACCCATGTATACTCGTTTTCATTAATCTACGCCTATTTTAAACCATATCTCGGTTAGGATCACCCATTAATACTCATTTTAACGATTTTGTGCTGATTCTATATAATATTTTAGTTAGAATCACCCATCGATACGTCTATTTTATACCATATTTTGGTTAGAACGACCGATCTAGACATGTTTTCTTCATTCTATGCTCATTATCACACTAACCAGTCGATCATAGTCACATTTCAGTACTGTTTGACACGTAGCTTCCTATGCGAGGAAAGCGTAGGTCGTGGGGGCCAATGATTTGTACACCTTTCACGAGAAGTACGACATGTATACCATGCACTTATAACCGCTCATTGTTGGTGTCATGCCCAGTACCGAAATATGGAGATGGACATGGCCAGCTACCCCATACAAGGTGCTATATATCGTACAACGATCACAGTTGTATAAGACAATGGGGGTGCATGCTACAATCAAGTCTCCTATGGTCAAAAATTTCTATGTCTCAATCATCAACCAAGAAACAATAAGAGTGAGCATGTAAGATAAAGCAGTTAGGCGTCCCTGACACTCTATCAGAATGATCATAAAAGTAGTTATACATGATGGTATACTAGTACATTGCCAAGAGTACATGACTGTAAGTCAGCCGCGATCTGAAAAATATACAATCATGTAGAGGAACTAACGTCCAGATAAACAAGCTAACAGGTGTCATCAGCTAAACGCCAAAAAGGTAATACAAAATGATACTCATAGTGGGGAAGAAAAAACCCACTCAAGTTCCTCGGCGGATATCCTTCTGGTGTGCACCATCGATCAGATACATGACAGGATCCTCGGGCTCTACTACTAAATATGGCCAAACAAAACCAGTGGGGTCAGGCCCAGATAGCAACGTGTCACGACCCGCACCGGAAATTGGGGCACGAGTACGCGGGTACGTCCAGCCTACGTCGCAGCATCGACGGTAGAACGCTGTCAAGGTCACGATACTATCTAAGCAATCTCACACGAGCATCCAATCTCCATAAGGAGGCACGGATGACACATTATAATATGAATACATACTCAATCACATGACTATAGCACGATAAGATATTGAACAATTAAAATTAAATACAACACAAGTCTAAAAGTAAATAATCTAACTCAACAAATATCCAAGTCTCAACAAGTATGCCGGAGACAAATCCGGTACCATATAGTCTGCGAAAAGAGCTAACTAGATAACTAGTGCTTCCGGCTAGATCTCCCGGAATCACAACTGAACTACCAAGTCCAGGTCTGCAGCTACTCAACCTGTGGTCCATGAGGTGTCGGATACCGGTCCTCTAAGGCATAGTCTGGAAAATATTTCCAATCAGGAAGGAGCAAAGTATATTTTTAATAGCAGTTCTATATCAATGATATAAACTATGTAGCAGTAAAATAGATAGAAATATACAAGATGCATGTACATGTACAATAAAGGAAATACTTGAAATACTGTAAGTAAATGCGGGAAAGAATAATATGTCAATGAGCAAGAATATTATGACTAAGTGTGTGAGTACTAGCTTTAACATGTGATCAGCTTGGGAACTTGGTCAGGCTGGCTACATATGATTAGCATAATTCATGTAAGGTCAGGCTAACCATTTGGTTAGCTATGAGGCATGTAGAGGTCAGGCTAATCATATATAACAGCTATGAGGCATATAATGGTCAGGCCGCAACCGACGTAAGATGTGGGGTGAGCTATGATGCATGTAGAGTTGGGTATGATCACATATCTACACTAAAATACTCCCCACCCCCGACTGGTATAGTAGATCCAACCATGGTACGGTTTGGCACGGGATTCCCTTGGAAGGTAGCAAGTCTTCCCGAAAATCAGTGTCTGTACATGTACAAGATAACAATAAAACAAGACTTGTACAAGCTACACCATGAACAAGGAATAACATCTCATAACGAGATCTGTATACACCAATCCGTGTAACCAGCGTGTCGAGAATATGGATATTTACACTAGATACAATGAACATAGGGGATATCATAAAGAAGAAGCTAATCAGAGAATGTACTCGCCTTGGGTCATTAGCTGGTAATACCAATATCCTATTCCAGAGTATCGCCCAGATGAACCAACAGTCCTATAGACATAACATAAATGTAACATTTGTATCAGATGCTATACTAACACACAATCATAATACACTGGCCTCAGGGCTATGCCAAGTATGGCACTGGTCAACTAGGGACGTTGTGCGTCAAGTTGCACGGACGTCGCGTCTGTGATTGCTGGGCAAGACAGACGATCAAAATGGTACGGGGCTTGCCAGTACGTCAGTGTACGTGTGGCAGCCTGCTAACAGTTGACAGGGTCATAGGTCATGTGTAGTTACGGGATGTCCGTATTTATACTCGGGTCATCTAGTAGAGATATATAAATATATATATCATTAACTAACATATATATATTAATATCCATTAATTACAATAATAGATATAAGTATATATATAATTTAAATAAAACTAATACTTGTATATATATATATATAAACATATATCATGGAAAGAGATATACAATACGTATATATATATGTCTATATACTGAATAGAATTTAACATACTATATTTATATGTCCTAAAAATATATATGTCAAAATACGTTTTATCAAACATATACTATATATATATATATATATATATATATATATATATATATATATATATATATATATATATACATTTATATACCAAATAATATATATTTTTATACCAAAAATACATACATATATATATATATATATATATATATATTCCAAAAATATGTATTAATATACGTACTGAAATATATTAATACATGTACTAACATACACTATGTATGTACATATATACTAATTTGAGAATATACTATATATATATATATATATATACTAATTGAAAATACACATATACATTTACACATAAACTTATACGCACATACACATATACATACAAATACGTATTTGTATCTACATACGTATATATAGAATGAAGGAGGGAAGAGGGAGAGGGGCTCACGGTGGTTGGCCGGAGTCGGGAAATGACAGTGGTGGTGGTGGTGGTAGTAGTACGTGGTGGTGTTGATAGTTCTGATGGCCGCCGGGGGAAGAGCTGGCCATTGGAGGATGGTCGCACTGGTGGAGGGTTCTATCGAGACGAGGCCGTCGGGGAGGTGACTGGCCGGGTCGAGCTCGAGTGGAGGATGATGGCACTGGTGGTGGTGGTTGCACAGCTGGGAAGGGAGGTGGTAGAACAGAGGTGAAACTGGAGGGAGGAGGACCGTAGCAGCCGGGGAAGAATGGCCGAGGGCTCGGCCGGAGTACAGGCTGGCTCGGGGTCGGGGCTTGCAGAGGAGGAGCAACAGGGAGAGGTGGTTCTAGAGCCGGTGGTGGTGGTGGATGGAGGTTATGGAGGAGGGTGGTGATACCGGAGTGCACTGGCCGGACGGCTTCAGGCGGAGCGGGGTATGAGCGGAGGATCTCGGGCTGGGGAAGGAGAGCAGCGGGAAGAGGGAGGTTGCAGCGAGGGTGGAGAAGCTTTGACGGGGTCGGCTCGAGTGAGGAAGAGTGAGCTGGGCCACGCCGGAGCAGCAGTCGGGGCTCGGAATGAGCAGCGGGAGGTTGCAACGGGGTTGGGCTGCGGGCCGCCGAGGTTAGAGCTGGAGGAGGGGATGCAGGCAGATTCGGGGTTGTTCGGGACTCGGCCGGACTGAGGGGTGGCTCGCCGGGGAAGGACCAGAGCTGACCGAGGGTCGGGTGTACAGCGCCGGCGTCGGGGGTTGTATGGTGAACATTGTATAAGTGTATTCCCTCCCCTCCTTCTTTAAATTTAAAAAAGAAAAGTAGGAGAAGAAGAAGAAAGGAAGAAGAAGAAGAGAAGAAGAAAGGAAAGGAAAGAAAATTTTTTTTCCTACGTTGGAGAAGAGGGAGGAGTGAGGTAAGAGAAAAATGGGGGCTTCCCTTGGTTTGGGGATTAGGGTTTTCTTGGGAAGAGGGGATGATGGGACATTAAATAGGGTGGTATGTGTGGGAATGAAGGGTGATGACGCACCCATTGAATGGATGGTCAAGATTTGACATGGAGGAATTTCTTCATGTGGGGATTAGGGTTGTTGACTAGTCAAATATTATTTGGGCTCTCCATTTGGTTAAACCAATGAGGTGTTGACACCTAATATAATATTTGTAAATTAGCCCCCTTAAATTTGGGTATTTGCACAGACACATGAAATAATAAAAATTTGGTAGGCGATTCGGTGTTTGGCATTTTGTAGGGTGAGGGGTGTTGTGTGTTAGGTATGGGCTTAATTAGTGGGGTACTGGAATTAAATCGGAATTAACAGAATCAGTCAAAAGGGTATCCCCAATTTAATTAGAAATAAATGCAAGCTGTGTTCTAAAATTAATTAGGAGTATATGGGGCCAAAATTAGGTCGGGTCACAAATATCATTAGTGAAGAAGACTCAGAACAGAATATTATCCTAAATTGGGTTGCACGAAAAATGGGTCAGGATTGCCTCTAATTTCGATTGGAACGCACAACGATACAAAATTGGAATTTATTCAGAAATTAAATAAACGTCCGCGATGAATATTGTGCGGCTAAAATGAAGCACAAGAGAGCATAATTATGAGTTACAAAAAGGTCAGAATAGAAGGCGGGCACGTCTAGGGTAAGGTTGCAAAATTTGTTGGAAGGCAAAAGCTAGGGTAGCGCTCCAAATATCGAAGCAACGGCAATGCGCAACAATTAAACAAAATTACGGTAATTAATTACTACCTCCAATAATTAAATTCTAAAATAAAACAATTAAATACATAATCCCATAATTCGGTCAGGTGTTCGTCTAGTGGGCTTCTAGGTCAAGTCTACCAGCTCAAACATTAATGAACACTGTATATAATAATATATTTAAATACACATATCATGAAATCATTTAATATAAATATTATAATATTAATAATATATAAAAAGTCGAAAATACCCCTGTCATTGGAATGTGGTAGTGACAAGTCTACCCTCCTTAAAAGAATTTTGTCCTCAAAATTTAAAATCCTCATAGTAGTGTTTATTCATTATATTATTTTCCATCAATAGTTAAATTCCCCAACCCTCATAATCCTGGAATAATCCACCTTGTCATTTTACAATTTTCAAAAATTCTGAAATTATTGTATTCCTGAAAAATCCTCGAAATAAAATCAGTTTCCATTTTCCTCACAATTTCCTCCAAATTTTTAAGTTAAAATTTAATACTCAAAATTTAATATCTACTCCTCAAATTTAATTTCAATCAATGCGTATATACAAAATTGAAATCTTGTCCCAAAAAGTTTGAATTCAAATACTAATCCACCAATGATCTTATTCCTTGGTTTCCTTTTTCCTCAAAATACTCGACAATGCGATACCTATGGATTCTTCAAATGCAACGTCCCTAATATAAAATTTTAAAATTCATAACTTGCAGTCAAGTAAATATAATGATAATCTCCTTAATTTTCTCAAGTTTTTAATGATAATTTATACCATAACCAATAAATCATCGATTCTACCATATTAAATTCTTAACCTCTTATTTAAATTAATGCTTATCCTCAAAGTTTAAGCATCATGTTTCTCCTTGTCAAGTCATAACTTCTTCATAAATCTACTATGGTCAAACCCCAATAATCATTGTCTAAGAAAATTCTACCTACAGCCATGCAATCTAAGAAAATATGTACGATCATGTGTCCTTTGTCATGGTATTACAGTCTCTGCCAGGGTATACTACTAAGAAAATCATGAATAGAACTACGGTACTAAGGAATCAATCAATCAATCAAATAGAGAGGAACAGAAGGAAGGAAAGAACAGAACCTGCTAACACATTACCTGCAGTATCGGTCTCCTTGACCGTCATCGCAAATGCCCTGCCCTGCTGGGTGGTTTCCTTCGCGGGTGCTGAGCAATATACGGTTCCACAGGTAGCCTAACTGGATCTCTATAATTTGGAGCTGTGCGCTGAGCTAGAGGGCAATCCCTCATTCGGTGTCCTGTATCACCACAGCGCAAACAAAGTCCTAGCCTCAATCTACAGCTCTCCCAAAGGTGACATGGCTTCTTACAGAAATGACAAGTCTGCCGTGTCCCTCTCGGAGGCTGCTGTCGATCCTGCTGAACACGAACTGGTGCCTGATACTGTTGTTGATACTGAAACGCCCATGATTGTCGCCGAATATGAACTGGTGCCTGGTACTGCTGTTGATACTAAAATATCCTCGGCTGCTGCTGGCCAGGATACTGCTGGGCAACTCTCTCAGCTACCTGTAGTGCCATCTGGTGAGCGTTCTCCATGCTCACTCTCATTAGTTTAGTCTGCGCCTGGTATGCTTCTGCTTGCACCCTCAGAGCCTCAGCTTGAACTCGCTGAGCATCTCCTGTCACTCTCTGGGCATCTACCATGCCCTGGATCAAGGTAAACATCTGTGCCCCGTCAATGGGCACACTTCCGAAAAATGAAGTCGGAGGAGGAGGAAGGTTGTCCGTCACAGCAGCGGCAATCCTATAAACAGGTGGGGGAGGAGGACCCCCAAAAAGTGCAGATACTCCCACATGCATCAGAGATGTAGGAGGAACTACGGCTAAATGTCCATCAGGTGGAGAGGTGGCAGACCCCTCTAAAGCTGATGCTCTCACTCTCATAGATCGTGTCTTCGGCGACATCCTGAAGACAGACCCAAAAGAATCAATTAAGGCAATAAATGCGATATCATCAAGGAAGGACAGTAAAGTTCTAAAGAAGCAACATTCAGAAGGAATAAGGATAACAAGATAAATAGATTGAAATTGCATAGGTCAATGATGCATCCAAGGTTGATGTCTCTATTCCTTTAGATACCACAATTCTACTACAAGCACACTCACTGCTAGCTTCCTTACCTACTACAATTGTTCATACTAGTTGTTCTTATCACTCAAGTGCACACCAAGTGCAACACAACACATTAAGTACTGTTCTTCCTAATACAACTCTAGATGGACACCCAAAGTCTGTTTGCAGTGTCATCTCAATCATGCTCAAGTCAACAAATCCTTACGTATGCACTTCATCCACTCATATATTAATATATATTTCTTACCCACCATAAAAAAATTTATCCTCATAATAGAATCCTCAAAACTAACTCCTCAAACAATTTAAAGTAAAATGCATATACTTTCCTCAAGGTCAAATATTCAAATACTGAAACAAAAATTTAATCACTTCTAAAATCTTTATATCCTTGACCATGTTTATTGAATCAAATTGAGTCCTCAATATTTTAATAACATAAAATCTCAACTCCTTAAAAATTCTTAAAAATTGTAATTCATTTCCACTCTTCAAACGATAAAATTGAATCCACAAGTATACATATAAATACTCACAATCTCTAATACTCAAGGTGCACACTAATACACTAATTATTTACAACCTCAACTGTGTACGAAAATTGTACTGCCCGAATTATTTGCACTATTACTTCCAAATGATCATCGTTACTGATACTCTTTCTCCTCTATCTATAGTGCCAATACTAACTATAACACAACTATTATAGAACTATTGCTACAAGGCACTACGCTATGGGTTAACTCCAGATTAATGCCTACTGCTCACATGTCCAACTAGAAAACACTTACAACCCACAAGCAATACTTAGTCAATACTAATACTCAAGTCACAGACATAATTACAAGTCACTAATCATCATACTTAACAAGGAGTCCTCAAGGAAAGTTGAGGACTGAAGGTATTCTACTGCTAGCAACAAAGAAACGATAGAATAAAGTCCTGTAATGACAGAAAATAAGTATTGAGATGAGACTTTAAGAACCAATTTAAGATATAACCTGATAATCATACACGTCTGTCAGAAATCATGACACTTAGAATCCTTGCCATGCCAGTGAGCATAGGTGCGATAAACGACAGGTTCCGTAACTAAGGTATGCAACCCTATAATCATGTCATCTAGAATCTTTGCCACGCCAACCGGTATGGCTGCAAGAGGCTCTAAATTTCATAACTAAAGTATGTACATCCAAGTCAGGTTCCTACGTTCTCGTCACGACAGCTAATATAGCTGCGATAAAATCTAGGTTCCATAACCAAAGTAGACGTTTTACCTTTCTCACTGTCCTCATCAATATATGTCATCAGATGATACCGAAAATTTTAGCCCGTAAAATTCATCTTGATAAGAAATCAACTCAACAACGATACCCAAAATTAAATTTAACAACTCGTCAACAAGAATCAAACTCAATACCAACGAGTGAGGACGGACGGAAACAAGGCGAAGGATTAAAATTAGAAATTGTAATAAGATTCTCAAGGGGTCGTCCCAGGAATCTCTCAAGAATTTTGTGATTGAGTATCCTCTCTCATCTTAGTATCCTATGTCCTATATTCTATAGCAGGCACGCAGTAGTACAACTAATACGTCGCACTACCACGATATCGCACAACTTGCGAAGTCTGACCTGCATGGGCCACCACTAAAAATGTGTCAAGACCTGCACCAGGAATTAGGGCACGAGTACGCGGGTACGTCCAGCCTACGCCGCAGCATCGGCGGTAGAACACTGTCAAGGTCATGATACTATCTAAGCAATCTCACACGAGCATCCAATCTCCATAAGGAGGCACGGATGACACAATGCAATATGAACACATACTCAATCACATAACTACAGCACGATAAGATATTGAACAATTAAAATTAAATACAACACAAGTCTAAAAGTAAATAATCCAACTCAACAAATATCCAAGTCTCAACAAGTATGCCGGAGACAAATCCGGTTACAAATAGTCTGCTAAAAGAGCTAACTAGATAACTAGTGCTTCCGGTTAGACCTCCCGGAATCACAACTGAACTACCAAGTCCAGGTCTACAGCTACTCACCCTGTGGTCCATGAGGTGTCGGATACCGGTCCTCTAAGGCATAGTGTGGAAAATGTTTCCAATCAGGAAGGAGCAAAGTACATTTCTAATAGCAGTTCTATATCAATGATATAAACTATGTAGCAGTGAAATAGATGGAAATATACAAGATGAATGTACATGTACAATAAAGGAAATACTGGAAATACTGTAAGTAAATGCGGGAAGGAACAATATGTCAATGAGCAAGAATATTATGACTAAGTGTGTGAGTACTAGCTTTAACATGTGATCGACTTGGGAACTTGATCAGGCTGGCTACATATGATTAGCTATGATTCATGTAAGGTCAGGCTAACCATTTGGTTAGCTATGAGGCATGTAGAGGTCAGGCTAATCATATATAACAGCTATGAGGCATGTAATGGTCAGGCCGCACCCGACGTGAGATATGGGGTGAGCTATGATGCATGTAGAGTTGGGTATGATCACATATCTACACTAAAATACTCCCCACCCCCGACTGGTATAGTAGATCCAACCATAGTATGCTATGGCACGGGATTCCCTAGGAAGGTAGCAAGTCTCCCCGGAAATCAGTGTCTGTACATGTACAAGATAACAATGAAACAAGACTTGTACAAGCTACACCATGAACAAGGAATAACATCTCATGACGAGATCCGTATACACCAATCCGTGTAACCAGCGTGTCGAGAATATGGATATTTACACTAGATACAATGAACATAGGGGATATCATAAAGAAGAAGCTAATCAGAGAATGTACTCGCCTTGGGTCCTTAGCTGGTAATACCAATGTCCTATTCCAGAGTATTGCCCGGATGAACCAACAGTCCTATAGACATAACATAAATGTAACATTTGTATCAGATGCTATACTAACACACAATCATAATACACTGGCCTCAGGGCTATGCCAGGTAAGGCACTGGTCAACTAGGGACGTTGTGCGTCAAGTTGCACGGGCGTCGCATCTGTGATTGCTGGGCAAGACAGGCGATCAAAATGGTACGGGGTTTGCCAGTACATCAGTGTACGTGTGACAGCCTGCTAACAGTTCACAGGGTCATAGGTCATGTGTAGTTACGGGGTGTCCGTATTTACACTCTGGTCATCTAGTAGAGATATATAAATATACATATCATTAACTAACATATATATATTAATATCCATTAATTACAATAATAGATATAAGTATATATATAATTTAAATAAAACTAATACTTGTATATATATATATAAACATATATCATGGAAAGAGATATACAATACGTATATATATATATATATATATGTCTATATACTGAATAGAATTTAACATACTATATTTATATGTCCTAAAAATATATATGTCAAAATACATTTTATCAAACATATACTATATATATATATACCAAATAATATATATGTTTATACCAAAAATACATACATATATATATATATAGGTATATATATATATATATACCAAAAATATGTATTAATATACGTACTAAAATATATTAATACATGTACTAACATACACTATGTGTGTACATATATACTAATTTGAGAATATACTATATATATATATATATATATATATATATATATATATATATATATATATATATATATATATATATATATATATATATACTAATTGAAAATACACATATACATTTACACATAAACTTATACACACATATACATACAAATACGTATTTGTATCTACATACGTATATATATATAATGAAGGAGGGAAGAGGGTGAGGGGCTCACGGTGGTTGGCCGGAGTCGGGAAATGACAGTGGTGGTGGTGGTAGTAGTACGTGGTGGTGTTGGTAGTTCTTATGGCCGACGGGGAAAGAGCTGGCCGGTGGAGGATGGCCGCACTGGTGGAGGGTTCTGTCGAGATGAGGCCGGCGGGGAGGTGACTGGCCGGGTCGAGCTCGAGTGGAGGATGATGGCACTGGTGGTGGTGGTTGCACAGCTGGGAAGGGAGGTGGTGGAACGGAGGTGAAACTGGAGGGAGGAGGACCGTAGCAGCCGGGGGAGAATGGCCGAGGGCTCGGCCGAAGTACAGGCTGGCTCGGGATCGGGGCTTGCAGAAGAGGAGCAGCAGGGAGAGGTGGTTCTGGAGCTAGTGGTGGTGGTGGATGGAGGTTATGGAGGAGGGTGGTGATGGCGGAGTGCACTGGCCGGACGGCTTCAGGTGGAGCGGGGGATGAGCGGAGGATCTTGGGATGGGGAAGGAGAGCAGCGGGAAGAGGGAGGTTGCAGCGAGGGTGGAGAAGCTTCACCGGGGTCGGCTCGAGTGTGGCGGAGTGAGCTAGGCCGCGTCGGAGCAGCAGTCGGGGGCTCGGAATGAGCAGCGGAAGGTTGCAGCGGGGTTGGGCTGCGGGCCGCCGAGGTTAGAGCTGGAGGAGGGGATGCAGGCGGATTCGGGGTTGCTCGGGACTCGACAGGACTGAAGGGTGGCTCACCGGGGAAGGACCGAAGCTGACCGAGGGTCGGGTGTACAGCGCCGGGGTCGGGGGTTGTATGGTGAACAGTGTATAAGTGTATTGCCCCCTTCTTTAAATTTAAAAAAGAAAAGAAGGAGAAGAAGAAGAAAGGAAGAAGAAGAAGAAGAGAAGAAGAAAGGAAAGGAAATTTTTCTTCCTACGTTGGAGAAGAGGAAGGAGTGAGGTGAGAGAAAAATGGGGGCTTCCCTAGGTTTGGGGATTAGGGTTTTCTTGGGAAGCGGGGATGATGGGACATTAAATAGGGTGGTGTGTGTGGGAATGAAGGGTGTTGATGAACCCATTGAATGGATGGTCAAGATTTGATATGGAGGAATTTCTTCATGTGGGGATTAGGGTTGTTGACTAGTCAAATATTATTTGGGCTCTCCATTTGGTTAAACCAATGGGGTGTTGACACCTAATGTAATATTTGCAAATTAGCCTCCTTAAATTTGGGTATTTGCACAGACACATGAAATGATAAAAATTTGGTGGGCGATTCGGTGTTTGGCGTTTTGTAGGGTGAGGAGGTATTGTGTGTTTGGTATGGGCTTAATTAGTGGGGTACTGGAATTAAATCGGGATTAACAGAATCAGTCAAAATAGTATCCCCAATTTAATTAGAAATAAATGTAAGTTGTGTTCTAAAATTAATTAGGAGTATATGGGGCCAAAATTAGGTCGGGTCACAAATATCATTAGTGAAGAAGACTCAGAACAGAATATTATCCTAATTTGGGTTGCACGAAAAATGGGTCAGGATTTCCTCCAATTTCGATTGGAACGCACAATGATACAAAATTGGAATTTATTCAGAAATTAAATAAACGTCCGCGACGAATATTGTGCGGCTAAAATGAAGCACAAGAGAGCATAATTATGAGTTACAAAAAGGTCAGAATGGAAGGCGGGCATGTCTAGGGCAAGGTTGCAAAATTTGTTGGAAGGCAAAAGCTAGGGTAGCGCTCCAAATATTGAAGCAACGGCAATGTGCAACAATTAAACAAAATTACGGTAATTAATTACTATCTCCAATAATTAAATTCTAAAATAAAACAATTAAATACATAATCCCATAATTCGGTCAAGTGTTTGTCTAGTGGGCTTCTAGGTCAAGTCTACCAGCTCAAACATTAATGAACACTGTATATAATAATATATTTAAATACACATATCATGAAATTATTTAATATAAATATCATAATATTAATAATATATAAAAATTCGAAAATACTCCTGTCTTTGGAATGTGGTAGTGACACAAGTACTACAAAGGAGCATAAGTGAATAAAGCAAAAACCTATAAGTACATAAAATAGGAAATCTATGCCACAACAGCGAGCGTATGACCTTTCATTGGAGCAGTAGGACACCTCTACAACCAAATAAGGATAAGAGGTATCGCACTACTCTGAGACAGGGTACGACTAACCAATTATGAACAGACGTAGATACAACACATCAATATAATCCAGGGTACACATGTCATAATATAAGCTAAGTTATAGATATAATATTTAGCTTTGGTATATGACCTATTGTGACACATTGGCGTAACCCTATAACCAAACAAGGACAAGGGTTGAACCGTCGTACCACAATAGTTCATGTCCCTAGACTACCATCACATACTCTTTTAGATCGGCCAAACAATCCTACAACTTGTAATATGGAGTCTGAGTTATCTCAAAAATAATGTATAATAAGTGTCACGCCCCAATCTCCCGCAGGCTATTCGGCCGTCCCCGCTAGGCGGGAATCACCCTCGCCAGCACTCCCGCGGGATGATCGGGGCATGACATAATGGTATCAGAGCTTGGCTTCTCCACCTTTGAACTTTATTTTCGATATCTCTGTTTCGAAAGCTCGTTCATGGGTTATGTATACGCTCTCTCTCAATGCCTCGATGTGATATTCCAACAATAAGTCTAATACTTTCAAAATGCGTTTTGAATGATATGCTTGCTTGTATATTGCTGTGCTACGAGTGGCCTTTGTGCCAATCTGTGCGAATCCTTGAGAGTATCGCAGTAGCTTGTCCGATTTCACTAACCCTAAGTTTGGTTGAATGCATCTATTCGAGGGACGCCTTGAACTAGTGCACCATCCAAGACTTAAAGAAAAGGTGAAACTCGAGTGCTAAGACTTCACTATCACTAAGCTGGTTGACGTGTTCATGCTAGAAGTGCACTTCGAAAGTGCGCACGATCCAGACTAAGCGATAGACTGAGCTCGACGCTTGTACAAGTGAATATCCAAATAAATAAGTACAACGACTTGTATAGGTTTGCCTCGGCCCCGTGTCATTAAATCAAAATTGATTGAAACGTACTGCTTGTCCTTAGTAAGTCTCGAGGACGAGACTTTTTCTAAGTTGGGTAGGATGTAACACCCCGTTCCGTTCTAGCGGACTGTCGACTCAAACGGCAAAAGTGCAACTGTCCCGACCCGCTTTGCCTCAAAGGAGAAGCAAAGGTCCAGACTTGTCCCTACAGGAATCCGGCTTAGTCTTTTAGAGGCTCGCTTTACGTATCGCTCTACCGAGGCAAATCATCGCTAAGGTGGGTGGCTACGGTGAACTTGTCTTTGCTTAGCCAGCACACATAAAATCTGGAATGTTCATGCTAGTCGCTAGGTGAATCACCCCCTGTATGCTAATAAGAATCCAACGCACCTAGCTAAGGGAATAATCCCAACTTGTATTGCTTATGCTAGAACATGAAAATTGAAATATTGATTATATTCAGACCCTCGCATGCTAAGTTCCCTAACGGTTTTACCTCTCGGCTTACCTTCGGGTCCGAGCAACGTGCCTGCTTTTGTTCCTTAGAAATGCATGCTTGTCTGCTTGTAATGTTGCCATATTTTTATTCAAACCCCGGAAGACTACTAAGTAGTCATCCCGTGCCTGAATAAACCTGCAAGTATTCGGGACCGCTAGGTCACCAAGGCAATCTTCGCCCCAGGAAAATTGCATCAAAGCAAAAGTTATTCACTGAACAAAATGAATCATGTAATACTGCTTGTCTTGTACTCATGTAGCCTTCGGGCGAATGATTGATAACGTAGCCTCCGGGCGGATATTCACGTAGCCTCCGAGCAGATAATGTAGCCTTCGGGCGAACGCTTGTTAATGTAGCCTTCGGGCGAATGAATGCTAATGTTTGGATAACGGATAACTTGTGCACAAGGTATAGTTCCTGCAGGCGGCTGCTGGGGCACTGGCACCATTCCGGCTCAGGACGGAACTCACGTTTAGTCTCACGTACTTGGACGAGATGGTATACGGCGCCTCACGTTCTTGCACGTAGCAAACCATCTTCGTCATAGACTAGAGTCCATTATGGCAATCAAGCCAGTGATCATCATGTATATCTAAACCTATTGCATGCTTGCTTGTAAAATAAAAGATAAACAAGTCATCCTCGCTTAGCGGCTATCCACGTGCGAGTCATTACATCGCATCAACTAAATACCTGAATGATCTTGAATTAACAGTCCTCGTGTTTGCATATGCTATGCCTCTTGAATGTTTATACTTGTCCGTGCTTGAATTAACAATGTTTGCCTTGGACAGGGAAGGTAAAATGGTAAGTTGGTAAGTCTCGCCGTGTTTCCTCTCATATCGTACGGTGCACCGCCACACGAACTAGGCTATTCAATCCTTGCATGAAACTGATCCTAAGGCAACTAGAAAGACAACTTAATAATTGTGCACGAAACCTGTATTACGTGTTTGGATTTGTCAAGCGGGCGAGTAGCTTCCCCACCAGTGCATTCAATGTACTGATAATCCACCAGTTTGTATGCAGGGTGCGGGAGAACCTCGTTCGGTACGGATGCTTCCTCATGTGTGCTAAGGCGTGGAGATCACTTTGAAGCATCACTGTGTCCGGAACTGAAGCACATATACAAGACATAATATTGTGAACATCGCCTGAACATCGCCTGCACAATCATTCCACAATTGTAGCCACTCGGCACACTTTTACTATTTCAGAGAGAGAGGCTTGAGCGACTTATAATCTCGGCTATACGCTACCTGTAACACATGTTTATATCAATAAAGAGTTGCTTTACTACAACTTGTGTTATTCAATGCTTTCGCAATATTGTCGACTCAGTGAACCTGTTACCAAATCGCTATACGTTCATGACTCCGTTGTACTCGGACAATTTGTGCGACTCTGTGGCTTAGAACTCTTACCGCCAGCCAATGAACCACGGCCTTGCACGGGCGTGGCTCATGCTCGTGCGGTATCACGCCCAGATGGGTCAAAGTGATCGTCCCGCGGGAGCGCTGGCGAGGGTGATTCCCGCCTAGCAGGGACGGCCGATTAGCCTGCGGGAGATCGGGGCATGACAATAAGCATCCTCAGATCACGCCAGTACCGAACATGAGCTAACCAAACCAAATAAATAAAACAGATACTTGCAGGATGCATTAGTCCCCCGTAGGGTCACTGCACTAAAAATAAGATATTAGTGGTTCTAGTATTCCTATAGTAAAATAGTGACTCGGCATAATAATAAGTCAGATACTGCACTCCACTAAGGCAGATGATATACAGTATCTGTGGTGGCTAACCCACAACGCACTTAGAATGAATCTCTGTGAGAAGGTTCGTTGGCATGATCTCGGAATATCGTTCCCTTCCAATGTTACTACCACTTTTAGTTACCTAATTAGCCCTATGTTGTTGTTAAAATCTCAAGACGTGGTCACATGAGAATTTCTCTTAAGATATTGTATAAAGTACGGGCATGCTAGATACGAATCCTTGAAAGTCAAATCTGGATTCACTCGAGCGTGTATGCAATATTCAGACAATCAACATCCTAGCCACACTTTGGTTTGACTCGCTTATTATGCCCGTGCTGGGAAAATAATATAAATATATTTATAATATTACGCGTTAAGGATTTTTGAGGTATTCTTGATGCACGACCTAAATATATTCACTTAACACATGACACGATGTGTCGTACCTCGACACACATTAAATTATAAACAATTATCAAGCAATAGTGGTATCAGCACGGATACAGTATTCGAGTCCAATCACCAAACTTATAGTTGGTCATATGAGTCTTATCACATGGGGACGCTTGGTCAAAATATAATCTCCTCAAATCAGGTACATAGACTGCCAATCAATTGAAAGTCTAAATTATGTGAAATCCTCTGATCAATAATTATGCCGACGAACGTGAGTAAGAGAAAAAGTGTGAACCACTCTGGAGCAGATTCGCAATCCTTAAACCAAATAAGGACCGGGATTGCAGATCGTCTCTAGATCAGGACTACACCCCTCATTCTATTCAACGAACAAAAGGATAAGTTAATCTACTAATCTGAGTTTACTCTGGGTTGCCACATAGTCTACTACAATATATAATTATACTATGCACATAGTCAGTTCTAGTGCATAGCCAGGTCTAGCATAGTCTGGTTACTAAGTCCACCCTTGTCACGCCCCAGTCCTAAAATACGTAGGACAGGAATACGTGACACGCCAGCTACGCATTCGACCAGACTCTGGTATGACTCAAATACGTATAAGCTATGTAATATAAAGGGCACTATTTAGATATCCCATAAATGTAAACCACTATGTCTCAATCCATAATGTACAGCAGCAGTATACAAGAAAGAGCTATATGTGCTAAAGTCGGTCGCCCAATAACACACAAACTCGAATAGACTCAAAAAGAGATGAGTCTACAAAAACTAGGCTACAACAGCAGATGAATAAATAATAAGAATAAAGTAACCATAATGCCAGTAGAAATGATATGAGTACCTGGTACAGTGCCTGCAAGACATGCAACTCCATCAGCAACTCCAATGCTCCGTAATCGTCTATGCTGCAAAACTGTCAGGGGACCAGGTCCTCAGAGGGATGTAACAAGGTACAAAAATACAGCATGCCAAAGTACAACAGAAAGTACAAGTGCAACGACGGTGTAGTCTAGCATAACCAACTAAGTGAGACACAGTTTGAAGATAATGTTCGACGCGTGGGCTGTCCAAAATAAAACAGTAGCTCCAAACACAAAGACACACTGGGCGTACCATAGCTCTGAGCACAGAGTTACACAGGTGATACAACTACTCTAGATACAGGATCACTACAGAAATAGTACATATACATATATAAGCGCGTGCAGAGGAGCCCAAACATCTAGTAACTGTCTTCCCCATCCCAAGCGGTCAACGATGGTGCGCTGAACCTGAACCTCTAACTAACAGTCTCGTCACACAGAAATAACTCAACAGACGCGACCCTAAGGTCGTCCCAGTCTCCGGTCATAATGTCAGTATCAGGATACAGGAAATCTGGCACGATAATAGTGTATGAATGTATCCTGGGGTGACGATATACTCAGGTACGTACATCGAGGTGTTACGAACATCTAACATTCGTTACAAGACGTTACGACGAACGTTTGCACCCGGTTGTGATCCGGACGCGAAGTATCGATCGTAAACAAATACCGCACAATGTACATAATAAAACAATAAAATATCTGTAACTGAAATACAGGGTGGCAAGGTACATTTGCCTGCGTCCGGCTGCTGATGGCGGGGATCCGGTACCACGTCCAAGTCCTCAGGTCCAGTAGTACCTAGAGAAGAGGTACAAACTAAATCAATAAACTATCACGCGGCTAAAATAAGATGCGACACACGTCTAGTATATGCTACAATCTTAGTTACAAGTCACTTAGACACTAGGCTAGAGGGTTGACAAGGGTTGACTAGAGGTACGTTACATCTAATACGTTAAATCACCGGTATAATGTCATCAAACCCAATCCTCAAATCTTACTGTTCATTACGGTGTTTATCAGTGGTTCGAGCCATGATAAATTATCAGATTCCCCCTGGTATTCACAGACGTTATCATGCACATTTACATATATCATCCTTAAATAATTTAATTATTATTTATTAAACCCTCAAAACTGTTATTTTATCATCTGAACCTCCTCTCACTTATACATAGCTACTCCTCTACCATTTCCTTATTATTTATCAGTCCTCAGCCAATGAACAACTTATGATATCAAACACATCTCCTAAGCATAAACATACTCTTCGATACTAATCAATATTTTAATATCGCATCATCATTCCACAATACTTAAACCTGCTCCTCTACATCCATCAAGGTGTATATACTAAAATATAATGACCCTAAGATTTCATATGACACATAACCACAAAATCTTAATGCATATTCGTACCCTTAACTAAACCCGTTCCATTCTTAAACCTTAAATTTTATACCTATAATTTCCAAGCCTCGAAGTATATATTCTATAATATCATACCCCAACTCCATGCATATCCATAAATTTCATGAAGAATAAACCCTAAACTCCCATTCATTTCCTCAAACCCTAACTCCTTGTATATCATAAATTTAATTAAAAACTTATGAAAATAAATCCTAAACTCAACATTAAAACCCTAATCAAACATACATACATACATACATACATACATACATACATACATACATACATACATACATACATACATATATACTCAAAGTCACACTACACTACATAAATATAAACCCTAACTAATAACATATTTTATATAAACATAGAGAGGGGGAGGGAGTCGTATACCTCGACGACGAGGTCGCTGGCCGGAGGGGGTGATGTAATGGTGGTGGAGGTGATCTAAAGGGTGGTGGTTCGTGGTGGAGGTGATCAGCAGGGTGGCCGAAGTAATGGGCAGTGCTGGTGGCGTGTGGTGGAGAAGTCGCGGTGCGGGGACCTCGTCGAAGAAGATGCAAACGAGGGTAGAGGAGCTCGGCTCGTCGGGGTGGCAGTGCCGATGACGAAGTCTCGGTACGGGGACAACAGTTCGTTGCCGCAGGGAGAACAGCCGGAAGGTCGGCGCAGTGGAGGCACTGCTTGACTGGAGCAGTGGTGAAGAAGCTCGACGGAGAGCGGGAACATCTGTCCGAGGTCGGCCGCGTCTTCGTAGGAGCAGAGCAAAGTGGCGGTGACCCTGGCGTTCCTCACGTTTACCGCCACCACGTCGTGCCCCTTCCTCGTCTGAACCCTCAGCACGTCGTGGTGTGATGAGGAAGAAGAAGAAAAGGTCGTTAACTCGGGGATGGGGAGCGTCCCGCCGGTGTTCGTGTCACCGGTCAGCTGGAATGGGGTGGTCGAAGTGTAGGCGGTCGTGGAAGCAGGGCGGAGGTGAGGTGCTGTTGGCCGTAGGGAGAAGTCGGTCGGCTGGCCGGAGTATCAGGGTGGCCGAGCGGGTATCTCATTGAAGAAGAAGGAGTGTGATGTAAAGGAGGAGGAGAAAAAAGGAAGGAGAAAATGAGAAGAAGAAAAATGGCTGTGTGCTTTAGGGAGGAGTGAGGATAGAGAAATGCGGGGGGTTTCCCTAGGTATTGGGATTAGGGCCGACTTGGGAGAAGTGATGGGTGATGGGGACATTTTATATATTAGAGTGTGATGATTGGAGGGTGAAGATCTACCCATTTCAAATGTGGGGTGAGGATTACTCATGAAGGAAATTATTTCTTCATGAAAAAAACAAGAGGAGGGATGTTGACCATGGTCAAAGAAGAGGGTGACCTCTCCATTCGGCCTTGACCAATGAGGGTGTGCCAGATGTCGCATTATTTGTAATTTAGCCCCTTAAGTTTGGGTAATTGCACAAACACATGAAATGATGGAAAAAATTTGTAGAGAAAATGGTGTTTGGTGTTTTGTAGGGTGCGGGGGTGTTGTGTGTTTGGCATGGGCTTAATTAAAGGGCATTGGAATTAAATGGGGATTAAAATAGGATTAGTCAAAGTTGGTATCCCCGATTTAATTAGAATAAAAATATCCCGCGCTTTTAAATTAAATGGGGTACTTAGGGTCTAAATTTTGGAGTGACACAAAGATCAAAAATGGTGTAGGCTTGGTGTCAGTCTTGGACCCTTTAGTTGGTCCGGCTCAACGGGTTAAGTTGGTATCTCAAAATTGAAGGTAACGACACAGGTGTCCGACACGGGATTTAAATATAAAATTTTGGATACGGAAAGTTGTGCAATTAATTTAGGGCACAACGGATTTGATTTTGAGTGACAGAAAAGTCCAGTGCCTAAATTGGCGAGTCAAGTCAAAAGTACAATAGTCTGTTGGAATTTATGGGCTGATATTGGGCTCCGAATAATTCAACAATGGTAGGGCACGCCATGGGTTTAATTAAAAAAAATAAACAAACATATGCAACCCTACTCTAAACCTCAAACATCTGCTGCTAAACCAAAATTTTCTAACCCATACCAGACTATCTATAAAATTAAATGAGGGGGTTTACATCCTTCCCAACTTAGAAAAATTTTGTCCCCGAAATTAAAAGTAAAGCACGATAATAGCTAAGAGAATTTAAAAACAAGCTAGTAATCAAATGCGGTACGTAAATTCGTACCTTGCTCCTCAAATAAATACGAGAAACACTGTCGAATGGAATCCTCGCGCTCCCAGGTAGACTCGCCTGGCGAATGATGCTTCTATGCAACTCTGACCAGTCGAATAGTCTGCCCTCTCAAAGTCTTCTCATTGTGATCTAGGATCTCAACTGGCTGCTCTACGTAAGATAGACTGGGCCCGACTAAAATCTTTGAATGATCAAGCACGTGGCTAGGGTCTGCCACGTATCTCCTCAACTGCGATACGTGAAATACGTCATGCACTCCTTCTAATGATGGAGGCAATACAAGACGGTAAGCCACTTTGCCAACTCGTTCCAAGATGTCAAAAGGTCTGATGTACCTCGGACTCAGCTTGCCTCTGCTTCCGAATCTGATGGTACCACAAGTAGGCGATATCTTTAAAAATACATGGTCACCTTTCTTAAACTCTAAAGGTCTGCGGTGCGCATCTGCCCAATATTTCTGTCTGTCCTGTGCTGCACGCAGGTGGCTCTAAATCTTCTTGACTTTCTCCACTGTCTGTGTCACCAACTCTGGACCAAGTATCTGACGCTCTCCTACGTCACTCCAACATACTGGTGACCTACACTTCCTGCCGTACAGTGCCTCATAAGGTGCCATCTGTATGCTAGCCTGGTAGCTATTATTGTAGAAGAATTCTACCAAGTGTAGATGGTCCTCCCAAGATCCTCCAAAATTAATCATACACGCTCGCAACATATCCTCTAATATCTGTATCGTGCGCTCTGACTGGCCATCAGTCTGTGGATGATATGCAGTGCTGAACTTGAGACGAGTTCCTAGACTCTCCTGCATACTCCGCCAAAAATGTGACGTGAATCTGGAATTATGATCCGATACCATGCTGACAGGCACTCCATGTAGTCGTACTATCTGTCATATATACATGTCAGCTAATATCTTCGTGGACTGCCCAACTCTGAAGGGCAAGAAATGTGCAGACTTGGTGAGTCTGTCTACGACAACCCAAACTGCATCCTTTCCGCTAGGGCTCTACGGGAATCCTGTGACTAAGTCCATGGTAATGTGTTCCCACTTCCACTCGGGAATGGGAAGCAGCTGCAATAGTCCTGAAGTCCTCTGATGTTCAGTCTTGACTTGCTGACAAACTAAACATCTCGCCACGAATCTTGCAATCTCTCTCTTCATCCCATGCCACCAGAAATGTTGCCTCAAATCTCGGTACATCTTCGTACCCCCGGGATGAATAGAATAAATCGAGCTATGAGCATTGGTCATCAACTCTTGGCGTAGCTCGCCTCTCGGAACGTATAAATGATCTCCATACCTCCATGTTCCGTCTTCATGAATCCTGAGTCCCGTCTGCATGTCGGCCTCTGTCCTCTCTCGTAGACGTCAAAATCTCGCATTTGTAGGCAGGGCTGTCTTGATCCCCTCAATCAATGTAGACTGAACCTCGTGACTGGCCATCTGTCCATCCATGCCTGGCAATACAATCTCTATCCTAAGCTTCTGGAGATCCTCTAGCAATTTTCGTTGAGTCATCCAAAGTATGTCATTGGCTTCCTATTTAAGGCATCTACTACTACATTCGCCTTACCAGTGTGGTACTGCAACTCAATATCATAATCTGTCATCAACTCTAGCCAGTGCCTCTATCTCATGTTGAGCTCCTTCTGCGTGTAGACATACTTCAGGCTTTTATGATCTGTGTAAATCTCAACACGCTCACCATAAAGGTAGTGTCTCCATAGCTTTAGTGCAAATATCACTGCAGCTAGCTCTAGATCATGCGTCGGATAGTTCTCCTCATGAACTCTCAGCTGTCCTGATGCATAGACTATCTATTCTATCTGAACAAAACTCATATTTGCTGTGCTTAGCATACAGCCTCTTATTTCTCAGCGTCTCCAACACGATCCTGAGATGTCTCTCGTGCTTCTTCTGGTTCTCGGAATATACCAAGACGTCGATGAACACTACCATGAACTTATCTAAGTACTGGTGGGAAACATTGTTTATCAAGTTCATAAATACTGCTAGCGTGTTGGTTAAACCAAACGGCATGACTAGAAACTCATAGAGTCCATACTTCGTCCAAAAAGTCGTTTTTGGATTGTCCTCTCTCCGTACCTTGATCTGATGATAGCCTGATCTGAGATCGATCTTCGAGAATACATATGTGCCGCTAAGCTAATCAAACAAATCATCGATGCGCGGCATAGGGTACTTATTTTTTATCGTTACAGCCCTGTAATCGTTATGCAACGTACCGTCCCGTCCTTCTTCGGTACACTAAGATGGGTACTCCTCATGGAGAAATACTACCCCACTGAAACCCTTGTCTAAGAGATCCTCTACTATGGACCTTTAACTCAACCAACTCTATCGGTGCTAGTCTGAAGACGGGAACATAACCGGCTCAACTCTTGGAGTCAACTCTATAGCAAATTCTATCTCTCTGTCAGGTGGCAGGCCGAAAAGATTCTCTAGAACCACATCCTCAAACTCTGATATAATACGAGGGTATACTGGTTCACCTTCTGCAATGTGTGCCTCTAAGGTAGATGGGTCCCATGCTCCCGGACTCTCTGAAGAAACTCAAACTCAGGGTAATCTGGTAGTCATAAATAATATAACTACGTCGACAATCTAGTGTCGTATTATATTGGCTCATTCAACTCATGCTAGGACGATGTCATCATCCAGACTTAACCTCAAAATAAATTCTCATGTTCTGTTTACCACACCAATCCTCCAAAAGAAAATTTATTTCTTGCCTAAAGTATAATTTCTTTTCTCCTTAAATTTATTCCTACATTTGTATTCCTCAAATTTCTTCCTTTCGTCATTTATCTCTCCAAGTCACATAGTACGTTAATGATATTCCCCAATCACTTACTAGAATTCCTGGAATTAGATCATTATCTTTCAAGTGTGAGCCTGAAATTTTATCCTCTAGTCCATAATATCGCTCATGGTATTCACCACTAGTTCCCAGCATCGGGCTATGCATCTCCATAGATTATTCTGGGTCATGATCAACAATCTTTTCAGCTTCCAGTACTTCCCAGATCACTGCTATCTCAAGCACGGGTAGGGTACTACTGGGCCCAATTCTCTTGTTAACCTTCCATACTAGTTCTAGAATCCAAAAGAACCTATCAATCTATCCTACTCAGGGTAACAATCTTCTTAGGAAATATTACACGAATTATGTCTTCTGTCGTCTGGTCTATGATCTTCTTCTGGAGGAAACCATCAGGCACAAGCGTCCTTCTTCGTGAATAATAGGGGATGAGAACAATGATAACGATATTGACAGAAATTAAACGAATACAAATTGGAAGTCCAAGGGCGATAATCACATACAAAGTGAGTTTTTTTAAAATCAATTATGGATTGAGATCCTATTCAACAATCATAATATCTATTCCTAATTTGCGGGCTCGCTTGACACAGTCAGGTGACCAAGACGATTTAAATCTGACCTGCATGGGCCACCACAAAAATATGTTACGTCCCAGTCCCAAAATACGTAGGACCAGGAATACGTGACACGCCAGCTACGCATTCGACCAAACTCTAGTCTGACTCGAATACGTATAAGTTGTGTAATATAAAGGGCACTCTCTAGATATCCCATAAATTTAAACCACTATGTCTCAATCCACAATGTACAACAGTATACAAGAATGAGCTATATGTGCTAAAGTCGGTCGCCCAATAACGCACAAACTCGAATAGACTCGAGAAGAGATGAGTCTACAAAAACTAGGCTACAACAGCAGATGAATAAACAATAAGAATAAAGTAACCATAATGCCGGTAGAAATAATATGAGTATCTGGTATAGTGCCTGCAAGACAAGCAACTCCATCAGCAACTCCAATGCTCTATAATCGTCTATGTTGCAAAATTGGCAGAGGACCAGGTCCTCAGAGGGACGTAACAAGGTACAAAAATACAATATACCAAAGTACAACAGAAAGTACAAGTGCAACGACGGTGTAGTCTAGCAGAACTGTCACGCCCCAGTCCCAAAATATATGGAACCAGGCCACGTGGCATTGGCCAGCTGACACGACTCCGAAGGATATCCCAATTTAATGGATCCTATCGAAGCGTGCTACGCTGTCCTAAAATACTACAAGTCTAATATGCTAATATATAGCAGGCAATGTCTAATCTCATCCACAGATAATAATATCATAAAGACTAAAATAAAATGCTGGTAAATAAAATACAAGAGTCTGAATATCCATAATACATCTGAAATAGTCTGTATGGGGACAAACCCACTGAAATACAGAAATGGAAATAACAGTGCAGAAAGAGTAAGATAACTAGTCTAGAGTATCAACTAGCTAGATATGAAAACTCTAGACCGATGTAGCTGCGTACTCAGATCACGGGAACTCTCCTGGAAATGCCTCGTAGTCCTCAATCAGGAATCCTGTCTCTACTCCTGCTCCGTAGATGGTAGGGTACAAGTGCTCGTCCGGATCTGGAAGAGAACCAGGTCCTCAGAGGGACGTAACAAGTATACAGAAATGCATGCCATAAAGTAAATATTGTGTAAACTCAAGGGTAATCTAACCAGCTAAGTGAAATACACTTTGAAGACAATCCTGGTACTTATGGGTAGGTGAAAGGTATAAAGCATAGCGTCGAGCCAGAGGCTAAGTACCTGGCATTAGCTGTAAACTGAACGCCAGAAATATATGCTGACTACATCACCGATCAAGATAGCACGCAGCTAGTAACCACTACTGGATGTATCGACAAGCATATATGCTCATAACAGGGAACCTGAGCCCATAACCGGGTAACACATAGCCCATAACCGGGTAACACTGAGGCTCACGGCCCCGCAGTTTACTCTGAAACTACGACGACCAAATGTATGTCCCATACGCCTACTAATTATCTTCTCCGCCCAATGTCAATGTACAAGTCGCAAATGCGACGTGGACACCTCATACTATGATGCAAGTCGCTACAGAAATAAACAACTAAGCTAAATACCGTCACACGTGCCGCTCATGCTGATGGCCAATCGATCATGAAGCATGCGTCCCTACATGAACTCACTCTGTGACATGTTAAGATACATGTCAAGGCCTGGGAAGTCATATTGATAACTCCTCAACTTTAGGTGGGTCCACTAGACACTAAGTCAGACACAAGTCCTAACATCAACGCCTTCATTGACTGCACCCGAGTCTTCTCGGACGCGCACAGTTTAATATAAACACAAACTGATAAGGGCACCTAGAATATGACAAAAGGGAAGTATTGAAAGACCCCAAACGAATCCAATCCATGAACGAGCTAGCAGCATGGCCCAACTCAGAAACATTGAAATATGCAACTAGTTAATATTTAAATTTAGACAGCATCAACAAGGCAAGGTATACTTGCCTGGAACTCTGGTGTGCACAAGCAATGTTCCGGAACCTGCAGTCAAGGTAGCACCGTCTCGGATGCCTACGAACAGATAAATCCAAATTTATAAATCACTAATTTGCACTAGCATAACTACTTATGCTAACATAGAGTATGTATACATACACAACGCCTATGCATGTTTCTACATTAAATAATATATAGTATAGTATATATTATACTTAAATGCAGATATATATAAGAGACATTATTATATATAGTTAATATTTAATTAATATATATATATTACATATTTTAAAACATATACTATATATATATCATTTATATACTTAACATAAATATATATAGATATTTATATATAGCATATGATATTAAGTACATCAACTAAACATATGTATATATATATTTATTTAAATATACATATATATAGGGTATATATATACAGAGTATATATACATAATATATGAAAAATAAGAAAAGGCATATATATATATATATATATATATATATATATATATATATATATATATATATATATATATATATATATATATATATATATATATATATATATATATATATATACATATATAGCTTTAAATAATAGTATGTACATAATATATATATTTATATACTAAGAATATAAATACATAAATATATATATATAAATAATAATATAGTATATTTATACATAAGCAATATATACAATACATATACAAATATATATACATATATATTCAAATATATATATATATATATAATAAAATAAATGCATATATATAATAGCATAACATAGTATTTTATATATATATATATATATATATATATATATATATATATATATATATATACATGAAAAAGAACAAAATACATATATATATATACATATATTTAGATATTATATATATATATCCAATATATACATATATTTAGTAATGATACATACATATAGATATAAATATATATTATATACTGATATAATATATATAATAATTATATAATATTTTATAGAATACTATATATATAAACATATATATAAATATATACATATATATATAGATATATATATAAATATATATATAAAAACAGAAAAATAAAACATACATAAATTAATACAATAATATATATTATACTATATTTAAATACTGTATTATAATATATATTATATATATAGTAATATATATAGATATATAAATATATATTTATGTAATTACATATATTTTACATATATATATATATATATATTTACATATATACATATACATATAAATAAATATGTATAAAGACAGAAATACATATATATATATATATATATATATATATATATATATATATATATATATATATATATATATATATATATATATATATATATACATACATACTAATATAATATATATACTATATTAGTATACAGTATAATTGTCACGCCCCAGTCCCAAATACGTAGGACTAGGAACACGTAAGCATGCCAGCTGCATGGATATGGCAACTCTAATATATGAAAACCAAATCCATACGTACGCTGTAATATGAATACAAAATCCACAAGTGGTATAAACATATGTCACAAGTCACAGGATAAAATCTAAATCTCATCCACCAAAATCATATAGAAATAAATAACCAGTATCTATGAAACTAGATCTCAATAAGAAGTATCTAAGGATGATAGTTAGATGGAAACAAATCCACTACCAACTCGAATATAAGAGCAAATACAATATGAGTACAACACCACAACACAATATAAGAATACCAGCTATCCATCACAGCTCGAAGAGAAGACATCCTCGGATCACATGTAACCATCCAAATCTGTGCTCCTACAAATACTCAAGAAAAGATACACCTGGCAGCGGACCAGGTCCTCAGAGGGACATAACAAGATACTTAAACACATGCCAATAAAGTACTGAAATAAATATCCAAAGGGTCGCCTAACCGGCTAAAGTGAATGCAGTTTAAGAACAACTTTTCCAACGCGTGGGCTATCTGGCTAAAATGGGATTGGCATAGTTCTCTTGGAGATCCAGGGGCCTACAAAGGCACGGCGTCTTTCGAATACCGGAGGCCCACCAAGTAGTATATATAGGGGTCATCATGACCGCGCATCTCCGACGGAGCGTACGGGTTACACAAGGAAAGTGCAACGGAGCCCACACGCCTTATTTGTTGTTCTCCCCACCCCATGCTCTAAGCATGTCATATCCATGACACGATAATACCTCTAATAACTGCCAAGTCTACTAGCATGCAAAGTTTCTAACAGCAGCTATTCCTAACGCACAGCCCATACGTATAGGAGGCCAGACCTGTCACGCAGTCCGTGATCTATATGAGACTCACACTCGTGTAACCACTGTGTCACGGCCAATGAACCTAATGGTGCTACATGATAATGGGGTAGTCTCATGAACAAGGTCAATGCGATACATAAATAAAAACATATCGCGACGTCACCGTCGTGCGCATTTTATATAACAGTTAAAATATATGAACTAAAGATAGAAAATAAAGATGCATGCAATATATGGAATATAAATAACAGTACAATGGCAAGGTATACTTGCCTGGCAAGGAAGCTGCAATGTACCAATAACCTGCTCCAGAAATCGTGCAGAACAATCCAATATCCTATATACACATAAATATAATATAATAGAATCATTAGTCATTACACTAGCACATACTCAACCACATTTACACTAGAATCAGGGGGTATACTAGGGGTAACACTAGTCATCTAACACGGTCAATTACACATTGAATTATGCGGGTGTCGCGTCTTCAAGTACTGTACGAAATCAGTCAGTCAACTGACAGGTGTCTATGCCAGTACGTTAGTATACGCAAGGCAGACAAATTCACAAGTTCTTAGGGTCAACATGGTCAAGGTAAGTATGGGATAGTCCACGATGTCCTAGGGTCATCCAGTCTGAATATTTAGTCATAATTATCAATTAGCATTTACTTACATATATATTCATATAACTATATAATAATATAACCATTAATTTATTTAATTCTGGAATAATTACTCTAAAATCCTATTTTAATCTTATTATTCTAATTTTTATGTTAATTCCTAAATTTTGTCCAAAGAAACTGAATTTTATCAACTCGAGACTCATGGCACGCAAATCGAGACGATCTGTTGACCAAAAAGTCAACCGATATAAACTCGACTTTCATGCATGATTTCCTATAGATTTCAACATCAAAAATATACTGGAATTTACGGCTCGTCTGAATTCAAATTCGTTTGGGAATTATGGCACATACAATTTTTGTATTGTGCACCGATGGTTAAATTCTAACCTAGAAGTTCTACAGAATTAACAGTATATAAATACTTCGAAATAAATTCTGGGAAAAATATATGTCGATGATCTCGACATTAGCTTTCCGAAACTTTAAACGGTTCATGATTCTGATTCCTGGTTCTCCCGGAATCGCGAAAACATCGATACACATCTATTTTTGGACATGCTGTGCTCTACGAATTTTTCAGAATTTAATACTAATAATTTAGAAAAAAAATTTATATCATCAGAAAGCTAACCTCATTATCGTTCTAACAAAAAAAACTGGAGCGTGTTTGGAGTCCGGAGCTAGGAGATATCGTCTTTTTAATTCGTCATAACTAGTAGAAAATGAGGCTGAATTTATGACGAATTTTGACTATTTTTTGGACGAAAAAGAGAGGAATTTGGGAAAGAAAATATGAAGGATGAGGTATTTATAATGGTGGACACTACTTAATTAAATACGAATAGGATTGGTTAATTTGGATAGGATTATGATAAATTTAAATAAGGATAGGATATGCATGAAGTTGATTTCCTAGTAGGTTCAGGATTTGAATTAATTTAAAATAGAGTTTGAATTTATCTCAATAATTTATAATCTTAAATATAATTAAAGATAATATAAATAATTTATAAAATCTTATTAATATCTATTAACACTAAATTAGTATCTATCTAATATTAAGACTATATATATCCAAATAAATCCTAAATAATTTTAAAATCTAAATAAATTTCTTAAAATTCTAAATAAATTACAAAAAAATATAATTAAATATTTTAAACTAAAATAAATATTTGGTAGGAATGACATGCAAGTATGGTCGTATAGTAAATCATAAAAGTCCTAGAAATATATGTTTTCTAAGTTTTAATTACCAAAAATTCTAAAAAAATATCCAAAAATCTAAAATAACCTAAAATAATTCTAAATGAATATTTATATAAGTAAATATATCAAGAAATTTATTTTCTAATTAACTAAGAGCATATTCTAAATAAATTCAACATATATAATAAATATAATAATATAAAATATACACAAAATACATATTTTGGGTGAGGGAGTTTACAATAATAATGTATATACTGTTATATATAATATTTATATATAATATATATATATATATATTTATATAAATACACGTATATATATAGATATATATATACATATATTAAATACTACGTATACATGTATTTAAAGGGTATTTGTATCCCTGCCAAGTGTAGGGGGGGCCTAAGCCTCGTCGCCGGCGGAAGGACTGCGGCGGAGCTGGCGGCGGCTGGCCGGAGGGACGACTGCAACAACAGCAGCAGCGGCGGTGGCTTGCGGGGGCTACAGCGGCGCAGGCGGCGGCGGTGCAGGCGGTTGGGTCGGCGGAGGGGACGTCGGGGAAGAGTCCGGTGGCGGTCTCAGAGGTCAGGGGCGGCGGTGGTGGTGGCTGGAGGCGGTCGGAATAGTGGTGGTGTTGCTGGTGCGGGTGAGGGTCGAGGGTGGTGCGGGGGAGATGGCGGCCGAGGTGGTTGTCGTGGGGCGGCAGGATGGTGGTTGTCCGGTAGAGGAGGTCGGGACGGAGCGGTTGAGGGTGGTGGCGGTGGACCACGGTGGTCGGAGGCGGTGCTGGGGGAGGTCGAGGGTGGTCGAGGTACTGTGGTGCAGGAATTGGGTGGGGCACTGCGGGGACTGCCGGCGGCGGATGCGGTGGCCGGAGGGGGAGGGGGTTGGCCGGAAGGGAGCTGGGGGAAGGGCGAACCCGGTAGCTGAGGTTGGTCGGAGGTGGTGGCCGGAGGGGCTGAGGGCAAGGGTCGGGGTGGTGGTGAGCAGGGGTTGGGCTGTTGGTGAGGGTTTTGAGAAATAGGGTTTTGATAGGGTTTTCCTTGGTTTGTGTGTTATCAATGTGATGTAGGTTGATGTATATGTAGGAGAGAGGGAGTGTGGAGGCTGCCTAGGGATTAGGGCCGACTGGGTATTATTTTTGGGGAGTGGGGGAAGCTTCATCATGATGAGGGGAGGGCTAGGATTGAGGGGTTCAAATTGTAGGGTGTAGATATGTCCCCAAAAAGTAGTGTAGGTACATAAAAATGGGGGGAAACATTATAATGGACCGGTCAAGGAATGTAGGTCTCATTCCTCATGGGGTTGGACCAATGAGAGGGTGTCACGACCCGCACCCGGTTTAGGGGCACGAGTGCGTGGGTACGTCCAGCCTACGCCGCAGCATCGGCGGTAGAACGCTGTCTAGGTCAAGTACTATCTATAAAATCTCACGCTAGTATCCAACTCCATAAGGAGACTCGGATAACACTATGAAAATATTAACAACATACTCAATCACAACTACAGCACGATAGGAATTTGAAGAAACAAAAGAATACAACACAAGTCTAATGACAAAATAATCATACCTGCAATCATTAACTTCCAATCCCCAAGTGTGTCAGAACCCAGTCTACTAAGGTCACAGTCTGGAAAAATATTTCCAGTCAGGAAGGAGCAAAGTACATCTCTAAATAGCAGTTCTATATAAATGACATAAACTATGTAGCAGTTCTAGATGGAAATATACCAGATGCATGTACAAGTACGAGAAATGTACAATGAAGAAATACTGGAAAAATACTGTAAGTAACTGCAGGAAAAGAAACAATATGTCCATGAGCAAGAAACCTATGACTAAGTGTGTGAGTACTAGCTTTAACATGTGATCGGCTTGGGAACTTGATCAGGCTGGTTACATGTGATTAGCTATGATTCACGAAGGTCAGGCTAACCGTTGGTTAGCTATGATGCATGTAGAGGTCAGGCTAATCACACGTAACAGCTATGAGGCACTGAGATGGTCAGGCCGCACCCGATGTGAGATGTGGGGTGAGCTATGATGCATGAAAAGTTGGGTATGATCATATATCTACACTAAAATACTCCCCACCCCCGACTGGTATAGTAGATCCAATCATGGTACGCTATGGCACGGGATTCCCCAGGAAGGTAGCAAGTCTCCCCGGGAATCAGTGTCTGTACATGCACAAGATAACAAGGAAACAAGTCTTGTACAAGCTACACCATGAATAAGGAATAACATCTCATGACGAGATCCGTGTATACCAATCCGTGTAACCAACGTGTCAAGAACATGGATATTTACACTAGATACAGTGAACATAGGAGATATCATAAATTAGAAACTAATCAGAGAATGTACTCGCCTCGGGTCCTTAGCTGGTAAAACCAATGTCCTGTCCCAGAGTATCGTCTGGAGGATGCAACAGTCCTAAAATATATCAATACAACATTTGCATCAGGTGCTACACTAACACATCACAAATACATGAACTCAGGGCTCTGCCAAGTATGGCACTAGTCCACTAGGGTCATCTAGTAGGG
Organism: Iris macrosiphon; assembly: GCA_036927795.1. Classification (NCBI taxonomy): domain Eukaryota; kingdom Viridiplantae; phylum Streptophyta; class Magnoliopsida; order Asparagales; family Iridaceae; genus Iris; species Iris macrosiphon. The sequence goes on along the minus strand of JAYESA010000010.1, from coordinate 119,746,120 downwards.
ATACGTATATCAATACACATATTATTAATTATCATTAATACTTACAATATATATACATGCACCAATTTAAATGTATTTACAATATACATATCAAATTAAATACATATACAAAATATATGTATATATATATTAAAAAATATGCTAAGATTTTATACAAATATACATACATATATATATATCAAAATAATTATACACATAAAAATATATACATTTATACCAGTTAAATTTAATACCCACACTTACATACATTAATTAAATATATACATATACATATATATTAGATTATGTATACATTAACATACACATATTTATACCAAAAAGTATTAATTTAAATATATACTTTTCCAAAATACATACATTTATATGTTTGTACATATACCAAAATAGTACGTATTTTATATGCAATTAGAGAAATTATACTATATTTATACAATTAATATTAATAAAATAAATAATATATATATATTCATATTTTAAAAATACATACATTACTAATTAATTTTATATTGAAAATATGCTAAATATATATATAATACATGTATACACATATACCAATTATATTATACACTTTACATTATATACCAATACATATTTATGTATTAACCTAAATTAAATAACTATTATATCTATACATATGTTTTATATATACTATACATTATGTTTAAATATTAATTAAATAAACAATATGCATATACCTATACTAATACGTATTTATACTAGAATACATATGCAATACATATGTATTAAAATATAGAGATATACGTGAGATATGTATATATATAAAACATATATACACTAATTTAAAATATATACAATTTAAATATATACTTATACATAAATTAACCATACATATACAAATTAATTACGCTAATTAAACATATACCTTTCCTTATATACACTCATACGTATACATGTATGTATATATACATATATATATATATATATATATATATATATATATATATATAAAGAAAGAAGGGGTGAAGAAGACTTACTGTGTCAAAGGGGGGTGGTCGGAGCTTGCTGGCCGGCCGCCGGACTGGAGACCGCCGGAGCAGTCGCAGCGGGAGAGCGGGCAGCCTGCAGCGGGTCGGAGAGGCCGCTGGGTCGGCCTGGCCGGAGTTCAGAGGGCCGCGGGGAGGTTGTAGGGAGGCTCGCCGGATCTTGTAGGTGGTGGTGGTAGTGATGGGTGGAGATGGTGGAAGCAACGGGAGGTCGCAGCCGGAGAGCGCCGGTCGGATGGACTGAAGGGAGATCGGGGAGAGGCAGCAGCGGCTTCGGCGGGAGGAGCAGGGGAAGTCGGCCGGAAGTTGATGGAGTTGGATGGATGGAGGGATGAGCAGCGGCAGTGCCGCCGGAGGCTGTACACAGAGCCGCCGGGGAGGAGAACAGCAGGGAGGAGGAGTGGTGGTAGTGATGGGTGGTGGTTGCCGGACCGGAGGGAGATCGTGAGGGGGAGATGGGAGTGTGGAGCAGCAGCAGCCGGCTCGGCTTGCCGGATCCGCCGGAGTCGAGATGGGTGGATAGAGATGAGTGGTGAAGATGGAAAGGGTAGGAGCTCGGAGATCCGCCGGAGAGAGCTGTCCGGCGGGGATAGTCGAGCAGCGCCTGCCGGGTGCAGCGGGCGCCGGAATCCAGAGGGGGCCGGGAACAGGCCGGGGGTCGGGGCTGACCTCCGGTGAACAGTGTACGGGGGGAGGATGATCAGTATGGTTTCCCCCCTCTTTTCTCAATTTGAATTTAAATGGAAATCAAGAAGAAGGAGAAAGGAAGAAGGAGAAGGAGAAGAAGAAAAGAAGAAGGAGAAGAAGGAGAAAAGAGGTTTCCTACGGTTGAGGATGGAGGAGAGAGAGAGATGGGGGCTTGCTTGGGGATTAGGGTTTTCTAGGAAAATGGGTAGATAGTGACATGACATTATATAGGGGAGAGGGTTTGATGAAGGGTGAGGATTTGACCCCTAGAATGTGTGGCTCAGATTTGACATGAGAGAAAAATTAATTCACGGGGGATGAGGGTGAGAGATTTAATTAAAATTAATAGGGCTCCCTCATTGTTTAAACAATTGGGTGAAGCCACAAAATGCAAATTTGCAATTTAGCCCCCTCAACTTTGGGAAATTGCACAAACACATAAAATAACAAAAATTTGGCGAGCGATTCGGGGTCCGGTGTTTTGTAGGGTCAGGGGGCGCTGTAAGTTTGGTATGGCTCAAATTGCAGGGCACTGGAATTAAATTGGGATTTTAGAATTGGTTTAAATAGTATCCTCAATTTAATTAGAATAAAATACAAGTTGTGTTCAACAATTAATTAGGAGTACATGGGACCAAAATCAGGTCAGGTCATCAATACCAATAATGAAGAAGACTCAGAACAGGATATTACCCTAATTTGGGCCGCACGAAAAAATAGGTCAAGATGGCCTCCAATTTTCGATTGGAATGCACAACGATACAAAATAGGAATTTTAAAATAAACGTCCGCGACGATTTTTTGTGCGGCCAGAAATAATGCACAGGGAGCATAATTACGAGTTGCAAAAATAGCAGAATTGAAGGCGGGCATGTCTAGGGCAAGATGGTGAAATTTGTTGGAAGACAGAAGTCAGGATACTGCTCCAAATATCGAAGCAAAAAGACAATGCGAAATAATTAATTAAAGTACGGTAATTAATTACAATCTCCAAAATATTAAATTCTAACTAAAATAATAAAATCCAGAATTCTATAATTCGGACAGGTGGTCATCTACTGGGCTTCTAGGTCTAGTCTGCTAGCTCAAAACAAATGAACACTGTATATAATTATATTTAAGTTACACATCACACATAATTATTAAAATAAAAATGTTATCATGCAATTTAATTAATTGTAACTATAATAATATCAAATATTATAAAAAGTCGAAAATACCACTGTTTTCGGAATATGGTAGTGACAAGTCTACCCACCTTAAAAGAATTTCGTCCTCGAAATTTAAAATCCTCAATAGTAGTATTTACTCATACACATTATTATTTCCAAAAATAGTGAAATTTAACAACCCACCAAATCCTGAAATAATCCGCCTTGTCGTTTCACAATTTTCAAAAATTTCTGAATTATTCTCAAAATAAAAATCAGATTCCATCTCCTCACAATTCCCACGAATTTAAATAAAAATTTATACTCGGAATTTGATATCTGTTCCTCAAATTTAATTTCAATCAATGTATTGATTCTCGTCCCAAAAATCTGAATCCAAACAATAATCCATCAACGATCTGATTCTTCAGTTTTCTTTTTCCTTAAAATACTTAATAATACGACACTTATGGATCCTTCAAATGCAACGTCCGCAATAATAAAATTTAAATTACTGTATTGCAATCAAGTATATATAATGATAATTTTCCCAATTTTCCTCAAATTTCCAATATATCATAATCAATCTTCCTGAAATTAATAAATCATCAATTCTGCCATGTTAAATTTTTAATCATTTATTTAAATTAATGTTTATCCTCAATTTTCAATCATACCTCGATCTTCGAAAGATCAATGTTCCATCAATTCTGTTATATTAACTCATTAACTCTTTATTTAATAAATGCTTATCCTTGAATTTTGAATCATCTTATCCCTTTGTCAAGTCATAACCTTGTCATAGATCTTCGTCATGGTCAAACCCCAAAAATCCTGGTCTAAAAATCTGTCCTATAATCATACAACATGCAACCTAAAGGGAATATGTACGGTCATGGTGTCTTTTGTTATGGTATTGTAGTCTCTGTATCAGGGGTACTACTAACTATATTATAACAAGAATCATGCATACAAGTTACGGTACTAAGGTATCAGTCAATCAATCAAATAGATAGGAACAGAATGAAGGAAAGAACAGAACCTGCTAACACATTACCTGCAGTATTTCCTATCTCTAACATACACTTAACTCTAGCAAATTCACTAACTAATTCATATTCCTGCACACTGGTACCAAGATCCATGAATATATCAATATTGCACACACAAGTCTCTTAATACCAAAATCTGATACCAAGAACCTATAATATAACCATGGTTCAATAATGCATCTAAGTTTGATACCTCTATCTCTTTAGTACCACACTCTCTGCCAGTTCCCGTTCCTACTACAATTATTCATACAATTCTTATTACTCAAATACACGTCAAGTGCAACACCATACTAAGTGCTAAGCCCTTTCTAATACAACTCTAGATGGACACCCAAGTCAGTCTGCGGTGCCATCTTAATCCTGCTCAAGTTATCAGATCCTTACACATGTATATCATCTAATCATATATTAATATTCATATCTCTCATCTACCATAAAATTAATCCTCAAAATAATCGTCCAGGTTTAACTTCTCGATCAACAAAATGAATTGTATATACCTCCTCAAAATTAGATACTCAACATCGAAAAAATTCATATTTGAAATCCTCAAAAATTTAATGACATAATCTTAACTCCTCTTTTATTCTAAAAATAAAATCTTATTTCCACCTTTTTATTTATAACTCCACAATGTACATATCAGTGCTCACGGTCTCTGATACTCAAGGTGCACTCAATGCATCTAGTGTCTATAATTGTGTACTAAAAGTGTACTGCCTGAATCACTTGTACTATTACCTCCAATGTTCAAAGTTATCATCAACTGTGTTTTCTTTCATGATTTCAATTTATATCAACTGGTATATCATCTAATTATCATCACACAGAGTGCTTACTGTTATTAATGTCATCCTCGACTAATCCTCGATATAGAATCATTAGCACTCTTGGTATGATATCGCGAGCTTCATTATTGGACCATCTCCTCAAACTTATTAGAACTCATGATTAGTTGTACCTTTTACAACACTCATATTTCTTATTTTCATGGGCATGTATATGGTTCCTCATCTTGATGGTTGTATAGGTATTTTCCTTTAATCCTTTAAAGCCTATTAAACTAATCCGTGATACGCTTTACCACTTTCATTACTAATCCTGATATTCCTCTACTCATGACACCTCATTAACTCTTTATGCGTATATATTTTCTTACCTTTAACACTTTCGATATCAATCATCAAATTGAACACCATGCTCCATAAATCCTTAACACAATTTCTGGATACTTAATTGTTCACGTAGATCATCCAATTGCATAATCATGATTATCCAGGACGGGTATGTTGGCTCTGATACTAACTCTTGAACTATCACTGATACTCTATACTCTCCTTCTGCTCACAGTCTCTAATGACCTTATCCTAGAACCATTGTTACAAGGTACTATGCTATGGGTTAATTCTAGATCAAGGCCTACTGCTCATATGTCCAACTAGGAAACACTTACAAACTCGCAAGCAACACTCAGTCAATACTAATGCTCAAGACACAGACATAATTACAAGTCACTAATTATCATACTTAACAAGGAACCCTCAAGGAATAGAAGCTCAAAAGGAATTTGATTGAGGACGGAAGGTATCTTTACTGCTAGTAAAGAAAAGAAGCGATGGAACAAAGTCCTGGAATAACATAAATAGATAGGTCTTGAGATGATACTTTAAGAACCAATTTAAGATACAACCTGATAATCATACACGTCTGCCAGAAATCATGACACACAGAATCCTCGCCACGCCAGTAAGCATAGATGCGATAAACGACAGGTTCCGTTACTAAGGTATGCAACCCTATAATCATGTCATCTAGAATCCTCGCTACGCCAACCGGTATGGCTGCGAGAAACTCTAAATTTTATAACTAAAGTATGTACATCCAAGTTAGGTTCCTACGTTCTCGTCACGACAGCTAATATGGCTGCGATAAACTCTAGGTTTCATAACCAAAGTAGACGTTTTACCTTTCTCACTGTCCTCATCAATATATGTCATCAGATGATACCATAAATTCTAGTCCATAAAATTCATCTCAATATGAAATCAACTCAACAACGATACCAGGAATTTAAAGTTAACAACTGATCAACAAAATAAACTCAATAATGATACCAAGATTTTAATTTAATAACTGATCAACAAGAATCAAGTTCAATAACAACAAGCGAGAGCGGACGAAAACAAGGAAAAAGATTTAAATTGGAAATTATAATAAGATTCTCAAGGGGTCGTTCCAGGAATCTCTCAAGAATTTGTGATTGAGTATCCTCTCTCATCCTAGTATCCTATGTCCTATATTCTATAGCAGGCACGTAGTAGTACAACTATGACGTCGCACTACTACGATATCGCACAACTAGCGAAGTCTGACCTGCATGGGCCACCACTAAAAACGTGTCACGACCCGCACCCGGTTTAGGAGCACGAGTGCGTGGGTACGTCCAGCCTACGCCGCAGCATCGACGGTAGAACGCTGTCTAGGTCAAGTACTATCTATAAAATCTCACGCTAGTATCCAACTCCATAAGGAGACTCGGATAACACTATGAAAATATTAACAACATACTCAATCACAACTACAGCACGATAGGAATTTGAAGAAACAAAAGAATACAACACAAGTCTAATGACAAAATAATCATACCTGCAATCATTAACTTCCAATCCCCAAGTGTGTCAGAACCCAGTCTACTAAGGTCACAGTCTGGAAAAATATTTCCAGTCAGGAAGGAGCAAAGTACATCTCTAAATAGCAGTTCTATATAAATAACATAAACTATGTAGCAGTTCTAGATGGAAATATACCAGATGCATGTACAAGTACGAGAAATGTACAATGAAGAAATACTGGAAAAATACTGTAAGTAACTGCAGGAAAAGAAACAATATGTCCATGAGCAAGAAACCTATGACTAAGTGTGTGAGTACTAGCTTTAACATGTGATCGGCTTGGGAACTTGATCAGGCTGGTTACATGTGATTAGCTATGATTCACGAAGGTCAGGCTAACCGTTGGTTAGCTATGATGCATGTAGAGGTCAGGCTAATCACACGTAACAGCTATGAGGCACTGAGATGGTCAGGCCGCACCCGACGTGAGATGTGGGGTGAGCTATGATGCATGGAAAGTTGGGTATGATCACATATCTACACTAAAATACTCCCCACCCCCGACTGGTATAGTAGATCCAATCATGGTACGCTATGGCACGGGATTCCCCAGGAAGGTAGCAAGTCTCCCCGGGAATCAGTGTCTGTACATGCACAAGATAACAAGGAAACAAGTCTTGTACAAGCTACACCATGAATAAGGAATAATATCTCATGACGAGATCCGTGTATACCAATCCGTGTAACCAACGTGTCAAGAACATGGATATTTACACTAGATACAGTGAACATAGGAGATATCATAAATTAGAAACTAATCAGAGAATGTACTTGCCTCGGGTCCTTAGCTGGTAAAACTAATGTCCTGTCCCAGAGTATCGTCTGGAGGATGCAACAGTCCTAAAATATATCAATACAACATTTGCATCAGGTGCTACACTAACACATCACAAATACATGAACTCAGGGCTCTGCCAGGTATGGCACTAGTCCACTAGGGTCATCTAGTAGGGATACGTATATCAATACACATATTATTAATTATCATTAATACTTACAATATATATACATGCACCAATTTAAATGTATTTACAATATACATATCAAATTAAATACATATACAAAATATATGTATATATATATTAAAAAATATGCTAAGGTTTTATACAAATATACATACATATATATATATATCAAAATAATTATACACATAAAAATATATACATTTATACCAGTTAAATTTAATACCCACACTTACATACATTAATTAAATATATACATATACATATATATTAGATTATGTATACATTAACATACACATATTTATACCAAAAAGTATTAATTTAAATATATACTTTTCCAAAATACATATATTTATATGTTTGTACATATACCAAAATAGTACGTATTTTATATGCAATTAGAGAAATTATACTATATTTATACAATTAATATTAATAAAATAAATAATATATATATATATTCATATTTTAAAAATACATACATTACTAATTAATTTTATATTGAAAATATGCTAAATATATATATAATACATGTATACACATATACCAATTATATTATACACTTTACATTATATACCAATACATATTTATGTATTAACCTAAATTAAATAACTATTATATCTATACATATGTTTTATATATACTATACATTATGTTTAAATATTAATTAAATAAACAATATGCATATACCTATACTAATACGTATTTATACTAGAATACATATGCAATACATATGTATTAAAATATAGAGATATACGTGAGATATGTATATATATAAAACATATATACACTAATTTAAAATATATACAATTTAAATATATACTTATACATAAATTAACCATACATATACAAATTAATTACGCTAATTAAACATATACCTTTCCTTATATACACTCATACGTATACATGTATGTATATATACATATATATATATATATATATATATATATAAAGAAAGAAGGGGTGAAGAAGACTTACTGTGTCAAAGGGGGGTGGTCAGAGCTTGCTGGCCGGCCGCCGGACTGGAGACCGCCGGAGCAGTCGCAGCGGGAGAGCGGGCAGCCTGCAGCGGGTCGGAGAGGCCGCTGGGTCGGCCTGGCCGGAGTTCAGAGGGCCGCGGGGAGGTTGCAGGGATGCTCGCCGGATCTTCTAGGTGGTGGTGGTAGTGATGGGTGGAGATGGTGGAAGCAACGGGAGGTCGCAGCCGGAGAGCGCCGGTCGGATGGACTGAAGGGAGATCGGGGAGAGGCAGCAGCGGCTTCGGCGGGAGGAGCAGGGGAAGTCGGCCGGAAGTTGATGGAGTTGGATGGATGGAGGGATGAGCAGCGGCAGTGCCGCCGGAGGCTGTACACAGAGCCGCCGGGGAGGAGAACAGCAGGGAGGAGGAGTGGTGGTAGTGATGGGTGGTGGTTGCCGGACCGGAGGGAGATCGTGAGGGGGAGATGGGAGTGTGGAGCAGCAGCAGCCGGCTCGGCTTGTCGGATCCGCCGGAGTCGAGATGGGTGGATAGAGATGAGTGGTGAAGATGGAAAGGGAAGGAGCTCGGAGATCCGCCGGAGAGAGCTGTCCGGCGGGGATAGTCGCCAGCGCCGGAGTCGAGCAGCGCCTGCCGGGTGCAGCGGGCGCCGGAATCCAGAGGGGGCCGGGAACAGGCCGGGGGTCGGGGCTGACCTCCGGTGAACAGTGTACGGGGGGAGGATGATCAGTATGGTTTCCCCCCTCTTTTCTCAATTTGAATTTAAATGGAAATCAAGAAGAAGGAGAAAGGAAGAAGGAGAAGGAGAAGAAGAAAAGAAGAAGGAGAAGAAGGAGAAAAGAGGTTTCCTACGGTTGAGGATGGAGGAGAGAGAGAGATGGGGGCTTGCTTGGGGATTAGGGTTTTCTAGGGAAATGGGTAGATAGTGACATGACATTATATAGGGGAGAGGGTTTGATGAAGGGTGAGGATTTGACCCCTAGAATGTGTGGCTCAGATTTGACATGAGAGAAAAATTAATTCATGGGGGATGAGGGTGAGAGATTTAATTAAAATTAATAGGGCTCCCTCATTGTTTAAACAATTGGGTGAAGCCACAAAATGCAAATTTGCAATTTAGCCCCCTCAACTTTGGGAAATTGCACAAACATATAAAATGACGAAAATTTGGCGGGCGATTCGGGGTCCGGTGTTTTGTAGGGTCAGGGGGCGCTGTAAGTTTGGTATGGCTCAAATTGCAGGGCACTGGAATTAAATTGGGATTTTAGAATCGGTTTAAATAGTATCCTCAATTTAATTAGAATAAAATACAAGTTGTGTTCAACAATTAATTAGGAGTACATGGGGCCAAAATCAGGTCAGGTCATCAATACCAATAATGAAGAAGACTCAGAACAGGATATTACCCTAATTTGGGCCGCACGAAAAAATAGGTCAAGATGGCCTCCAATTTTCGATTGGAACGCACAACGATACAAAATAGGAATTTTAAAATAAACGTCCGCGACGATTTTTTGTGCGGCCAGAAATAATGCACAGGGAGCATAATTACGAGTTGCAAAAATAGCAGAATTGAAGGCGGGCATGTCTAGGGCAAGATGGTGAAATTTGTTGGAAGACAGAAGTCAGGATACTGCTCCAAATATCGAAGCAAAAAGACAATGCGAAATAATTAATTAAAGTACGGTAATTAATTACAATCTCCAAAATATTAAATTCTAACTAAAATAATAAAATCCAGAATTCTATAATTCGGACAGGTGGTCATCTACTGGGCTTCTAGGTCTAGTCTGCTAGCTCAAAACAAATAAACACTGTATATAATTATATTTAAGTTACACATCACACATAATTATTAAAATAAAAATATTATCATGCAATTTAATTAATTGTAACTATAATAATATCAAATATTATAAAAAGTCGAAAATACTCCTGTTTTCGGAATGTGGTAGTGACAGAGGGGGACACCTTATTACAATTTTGCATAAAGGCCCCTGAACAATTTGGAAATTGCACAAAAGCTGAATTTGGGGATTTGATATAACAAAACACCATGTTTGGTGTTTTACATTGGGCTAGGATGGTGTATGGTATTTTATATGAGGCTTGTGGGTGTGTGAGTGGGTTTGGGTTAGAATTGGGTCTAATTCGAATGAGGTCAGGTCACCACATTAATTAATTCATAATTAATGCACTAGGTGTTATTTAATTAATTATAAATAACCGGGGGGTCAAAATTGGGTGGCACAAGTGTCATTGGCGTGGTAAGCTCAGGGTACAATAATGTCATGATCTGGGTTGGTCAAAATGGGTTGAGATTGGGTCTCAATTTTGATTGGAACGGACAACGAACGTAAATACGCATTTTATTTAATTTGCGTATGGACGTTTGTAACGACTTTTGTACGACTAAAATTAGGCACAAAAATCAGTATCCGGGGTTTGTTCAAGGTTCAATATGATAGGGTAGTATGTTTAGGCCAAGTGTATGGAATTTGTTTCAGGGTAACAGCTAGTGTAGGGTCCTAAATATCGGGACAACGGTAAGGCGTTCTAAGTAATAAAATACTGCACAATAATTTAATACTATGTACTAAATTCTAATTAGTACCAAAACCCTAATCATGCTATCTAAGTTTAAAAATAAATAAAAAATTGGTCTAAGGGGTTTACAATCTACCCAACTTATAAGAATTTCGTCCTCGAAATTAAAATATCACATAATAAGCTATAAATTATCAAGCAATGCTACGGACATACCTAGAGTTGGTGGATCTGGCGTTTGTACTATCTGCCGAGCTCTATCGCTATACTGGGAACACTCCCGAGTTTGATGTTGGGTTGAGCTGCACCTCAATCACAGTCCTAGTTTTCTTCTGCAATCTCTCTGGACATGTCCCTTCTTTCTGCAAAAGTGACAGTCGGTAGCTCTCTCTGCTGATACGGCACAATCTTTTGTTGCGTCTGCGCTCTTGGATGACGAATCGGTCCTTCTGCTCCGGGCTGAGCTCTGGCTGGTGCATTCGTGCTGGAATGCCTCGATCCTCTGCTAATAGCCTCCTGGATCCTCGTCTCTGATAGGACTTCTTCGTATGAGATCCTCGCCTGAGTAGTAGTGTATCACGCCCCAATCTCCCGCAAGCCCGATAGTCCCTCTATGATGCAGACAAAATGAACGAGCAGACTTAAGCACAAACTTATATTTCTTACCCCATAGCCGAACGGTTATCCCTGCAGCAGACACACAAGTTAGCCACATTTGCATATTTATAACTTATGTATCAAAACACTTAGTGTCACTAATGATAGGTATGCAAGAAGGTAAACCTAGTTTGCGCCCTATCTATATGACGGTCCATGGGTCGCCCCATGATTAGCAGCAGTTGCCCAAGGTTCAGCTCTTCACTAGCACGCGCGGGTGTCGGCAGCTGTGACTCAAGGTTCAGCTCTTCACCAACACACCCGAGTGCAAGCAGCTGTGACATCATGGGTTCTGCACAACACTAATAGACATATCGCCCCACTAGACCCCCTTACGAGCCGTATACCTCAGGGCGATCCAAAAATCTCTTCCGGACCGAGCGGTTTCCAGTGCCCCAGGAACCGTTCGAGAGACAAGACCTTGTGCACAAGTTGTCCGAGACCAATGCAATGACAAAAACACATAGTTCAAGCAAAACAATGATCAAGCTAAACATATGCGGTCTTAGCGAAACACATCTTATCGAAACGAAGCACATCTTATCGAAACGAAGCACATCTTATCACATTACTAATAGCACGCCCCACTAGACCCTTGCGAGCCGTATCCTCAGGGCGTACTATTAGTCACAGCACTCACACATTTTTACTTAGCAGATCGATATAGCAGACAGACAAACGAAACATATAAAGGCAAGCACGATTGATTCATATCTTAGTATGCAAAAACTATCTCATTCTTAGCATATTCAAAGGGACATATTCGAATTATTCATTTATTTATCTTTCTTAACATAGCAAAGGTTCGTTCAATAGCTGTGTCGGTGTTTCTAAGCATGCAATATTTCTTATTCTCTTTAGCATAGCTATGGTTCTATCTTATTCTGACAAGCATTCATATTCTCTTAGTTAGGCAGCAGATTCGTTTCGATGACAAGCTATGTGAGTTCTCTTGTTAGCATACTGAGTCGGTTCTATCAATCTCTTATGAAAACATTCTTCTTAAGCAAACAAGCATTCAAAAACTCAGATTCATTATTAATTCGTACAAGAATCAGAGAATACAGTTCTGCCCACTCACCTTTATCAATCGGTCGAGAATTCTCCGAGAAGACTTCCGTTCGAGCAAGCAAGGCGAATCACTTGTACATAGCGTCGTCGCAGAGCGGGGCGCTACATACTTACCCACCAATAAAGAGTTTCATCCTCGAAACTCAAGGAGAAACTCACGAAAACACAGAGCAGCGATAGTCCTCATCCCTCACCTTCCTTAATCAAAACTCAGCAAATGCAAAAATCACAAATCACATCTTAAGCAATGAAAACAAATCCAGAAAACTTTTGTGCACATCTTTGAGAATATCTATGGACTTATTGTATGGAACGTTCATTGTAGCACAACACAACTCAGAGTCGGAGGCAACGAAATGGGCAAAGAATTGAGTCGCTCTGATACCATTCTGTCACGCCCCAATCTCCCGCAAGCCCGATAGTCCCTCTATGATGCAGACAAAATGAACGAGCAGACTTAAGCACAAACTTATATTTCTTACCCCATAGCCGAACGGTTATCCCTGCAGCAGACACACAAGTTAGCCACATTTGCATATTCATAACTTATGTATCAAAACACTTGGTGTCACTAATGATAGGTATGCAAGAAGGTAAACCTAGCATGTGCCCTATCTATATGACGGTCCATGGGTCGCCCCATGATTAGCAGCAGTTGCCCAAGGTTCAGCTCTTCACTAGCATGCGCGGGTGTCGGCAGCTGTGACTCAAGGTTCAGCTCTTCACCAACACACCCGAGTGCAAGCAGCTGTGACATCATGGGTTCTGCACAACACTAATAGACATATCGCCCCACTAGACCCCCTTACGAGCCGTATACCTCAGGGCGATCCAAAAATCTCTTCCGGACCGAGCGGTTCCCAGTGCCCCAGGAACCGTTCGAGAGACAAGACCTTGTGCACAAGTTGTCCGAGACCAATGCAATGACAAAAACACATAGTTCAAGCAAAACAATGATCAAGCTAAACATATGCGGTCTTAGCGAAACACATCTTATCGAAATGAAGCACATCTTATCGAAACGAAGCACATCTTATCACATTACTAATAGCACACCCCACTAGACCCTTGCGAGCCGTATCCTCAGGGCGTACTATTAGTCACAGCACTCACACATTTTCACTTAGTAGATCGATATAGCAGACAGACAAACGAAACATATAAAGGCAAGCACGATTGATTCATATCTTAGTATGCAAAAACTATCTCATTCTTAGCATATTCAAAGGGACATATTTGAATTATTTATTTACTTATCTTTCTTAACATAGCAAAGGTTCGTTCAATAACTGTGTCGGTGTTTCTAAGCATGCAATATTTCTTATTCTCTTTAGCATAGCAATGATTCTATCTTATTCTGACAAGCATTCATATTCTCTTAGTTAGGCAGCAGATTCATTTCGATGACAAGCTATGTGAGTTCTCTTGTTAGCATACTGAGTCGGTTCTATCAATCTCTTATGAAAACATTCTTCTTAAGCAAACAAGCATTCAAAAACTCAGATTCATTATTAAGTCGTACAAGAATCAGAGAATGCAGTTTTGCCTACTCACCTTTATCAATCGGTCGGGAATTCTCCGAGAAGACTTCCGTTCGAGCAAGCAAGGCGAATCACTTGTACATAGCGTCGTCGCAGAGCGGGGCGCTACATAGTGTACCTCTGCAGCTCGAAGGTAAGGTCGTGATAGAATCTCCTGGCTTTCTCCAGGTTGTTAGGGATCAGGACGGCACCAAATCGGCTGAGCCTACTAAACTCTGCATCGTAGGCATCTACGGACAGATTTCCTTGCTCCAGGTGCAGGAATTGGGAGTAGAGAGCATTCCGGACCGTAGCCGGGAAATACTTCACGTTAAAGTACTCTAAAAATTCTTCCCAAGTCTGTGTCCTGCCGATGCTGCGCTCCATAGAATCCCACCAGTGATGGGCGTTACCTGTGAGTTGGGCCCTCACCGTGGTCATCCAGAGGTCGGGGTGTAGTTGCGAACCCTCCAATATCATCTCAGTATTGGAGACCCAGTCTGAGATCTCTTTTGTAGTCTCCTTGCCTGAGAAGGTTTTTGGCTCCATCTGGCGGAAGCCTCGTACAGTGCCCACTTGCTGGACAGGTGCAGGAATTGGTACTGCTGCTTGGGCAGGTGCCCTCTCCAGTACTGCCATCAGGCCCTGTCTCAGAGTCTCAGTCTGATGCCACTGTTCCTGCATCATCGTCTGAAAGAACTGGAACATCTGTGACTGTTCCTCCGTTGGTGGCATATGAGGTGGAAACGGTGGAGGTGGTGGAAGAGGTACCTCCGGCTGTCTCCTTGGTGTCTCCTCGGGTGTCGGCCTCTCGAATTGCGACATCGGGGTCGCCCTCGAGGTCTGTCCCTCGAAGTACTGCCTTGGGATCCGTCTGCGATGTCTGGCCCTTTGGCTGCTGCGTCCCTTCATCGGGAGAGACCTGATGCCAGTCGATCATCGGGGCCTGGGGAATCACCTGTGCCTCTGGCTGAGGCTGCTCTCCAGGTGGTCCCTGGGATGTCTCCTCCCTCGGTGCGGGGGCTGATGGTACTATAGCACCAAGTCTCTCACGTCTGCTGCGTAGGTTCATCTCGCTGTAAGAGATAGAACTTCATTAAAAGAGTACGGAATAACAAGCAGGATACAGATATTTAATTTAATCAAATGCGAAGGAGGTTCAAAGGCAGAATGTGGATGCGATCTATTAATTTCTATCCTATTGCAGGCTCGCTGGGCATGTTACCATACCACAAGCGATTATCATGACCTGCATGGGCTACCACTAAAACCATGTCACGCCCCAGTCCTAAAATATATGGAACCAGGCCACGTGACATTGGCCAGCTGACACGACTCTGAAGGATATCCCAATTTAATGGATCCTATCGAAGCGTGCTACGCTGTCCTAAAATACTATAAGTCTAATATGCTAATATATAGCAGGAAATGTCTAATCTCATCCACAGATAACAATATCATAAAGACTAAAATAAAATGCTGGTAAATAAAATACAAGAGTCTGAATATCCATAATACATCTGAAATAGTCGGTATCGGGACAAACCCACTGAAATACAGAAATGGAAATAACAGTGCAGAAAGAGTAAGATAACTAGTCGAGAGTATCAACTAGCTAGATATGAAAACTCTAGACCGATGTAGCTGCGTACTCAGATCACGGAAACTCTTTTGGAAATGCCTCGTGGTCCTCAATCAGGAATCTTGTCTCTACTCCTGCTCCGTAGATGGTAGGGTACAAGTGCTCGTCCGGATCTGGAAGAGAACCAGGTCCTCAGAGGGACGTAACAAGTATACAGAAATGCATGCCATAAAGTAAATATTGTGTAAACTCAAGGATAATCTAACCAGCTAAGTGAAATGCACTTTGAAGACAATCCTGGTACTTATGGGTAGGTGAAAGGTATAAAGCATAGCGTCGAGCCAGAGGCTAAGTACCTGGCATTAGCTGTAAACTGAATGCCAGGAATATATGCTGACTACATCACCGATCATGATAGCGCGCAGCTAGTAACCACTGTTGGATGTATCGACAAGCATATATGCCCATAACAGGGAACCTGAGCCCATAACCGGGTAACACATAGCCCATAACCGGGTAACACTGAGGCTCACGGCCCCGCAGTTTACTCTGAAACTACGGCGACCAAATGTCTGTCCCATACGCCTACTAATTGTCTTCCCCGCACAATGACAATGTACAAGTCGCAAATACGACGTGGACACCTCATACTATGATGTAAGTCGCTACAGAAATAAACAACTAAGCTAAATGTCGTCACACGTGCCGCTCATGCTGATGGCCAATCGATCATGAAGCACGCGTCCCTACATGAACTCACTCTGTGACGTGTTAAGATACGTGTCAAGGCCTGGGAAGTCATATTGATAACTCCTCAACTTTAGGTGGGTCCACTAGACACTAAGTCAGACACAAGTCCTAACATCAACGCCTTCATTGACTGCACCAGAGTCTTCTCGGACGCGCACAGTTTAATATTGAAATACTGAAATATGCAACTAGTTAATATTTGAATTTAGACAGCATCAACAAGGCAAGGTATACTTGCTTGGAACTCTGGTGTGCACAAGCAATGTTCCGGAACCAGCAGTCAAGGTAGCACCGTCTCGGATGCCTACGAACAGATAAATCCAAATTTATAAATCACTAATTTGTACTAGCATAACTACTTATGCTAACATAGAGTACGTATACATACACAACGCCTATGCATGTTTCTACATTAAATAATATATAGTATAGTATATATTATACTTAAATGCAGATATATATATAAGAGACATTATTATATATAGTTAATATTTAATTAATATATATATAATACATATTTTAAAACATATACTATATATATATCATTTATATACTTAACATAAATATATATAGATATTTATATATAGCATATGATATTAGGTACATCAACTAAACATATGTATATATATATTTATTTAAATATACATATATATATAGGGTATATATATATACAGAGTATATATACATAATATATGACAAATAAGAAAAGGCATATATATATATATATATATATATATATATATATATATATATATATATATATATATATATATGTACATACATATACATATATAGCTTTAAATAATAGTATGTACATAATATATATATTTATATACTAAGAATATAAATACATAAATATATATATATAAATAATAATATTGTATATTTATACATAAGCAATATATACAATACATATACAAATATATATACATATATATTCATATATATATATATATATATAATAAAATAAATGCATATATATAATAGCATAACATAGTATTTTATATATATATATATATATATATATATATATATATATATATATATATATATATATATATATATATATATACATGAAAAAGAACAAAATACATATATATACATGAAAAAGAACAAAATACATATATATATATATATATATATATATATATATATATATATATACATATATTTAGATATTATATATATATACAATATATACATATATTTAGTAATGATACATATATATAGATATAAATATATATTATATACTGATATAATATATATAATAATTATATAATATTTTATAGAATACTATATATATAAACATATATATAAATATATACATATATATATAGATATATATAAAAACAGAAAAATAAAACATACATATATTAATACAATAATATATATTATACTGTATTTAAATACTGTATTATAATATATATTATATATATAGTAATATATATAGATATATAAATATATATTTATGTAATTACATATATTTTACATAGATATATATATATTTACATATATACATATACATATAAATAAAAATGTATAAAGACAGAAATACATATATATATATATATATATATATATATACATATATATATATATATATATATATATATATATATATACTAATATAATATATATACTATATTAGTATACAGTATAATAATGTATATACTGTTATATATAATATTTATATATAATATATATATATATATTTATATAGATACACGTATATATATAGATATATACATACATATATTAAATACTACGTATACATGTATTTAAAGGGTATTTGTATACCTGCCACGTGGAGGGGGGGGCCAGGCCTCTTCGCCGGCGGGAGGACGGCGGCGGAGCTGGCGGCGGCTGGCCGGAGGGACGACTGCAACAACAGTGGCAGTTCACAGCAGCAGCATCGGCGGTGGCTTGCGGGGGCTGCAGCGGCGCAGGCGGCGGTGCAGGCGGTTGGGTCGGCGGAGGGGACGTCGACGAAGAGTCCGGTGGCGGTCTCGGGGGTCAGGGACGGCGGTGGTGGTGGCTGGAGGCTGTTGGAATAGTGGTGGTGTTGCTGGTACGGTTAAGGGTCGAGGGTGGTGCGGGGGAGATGGCGGCCTGGGTGGTTGTCGTGGGGCGATGGGATGGTGGTTGTCCGGTAGAGGAGGTCGGGGCGGAGCGGTTGAGGGTGGTGGCGGTGGACCACGGTGGTCGGAGGCGGTGCTGGGGGAGGTCGAGGGTGGTCGGGGTACTGTGGTGCAGGAATTGGGTGGGGCACTGCGGGGGCTGCCGGCGGCGGATGCGGTGGCCGGAGGGGGAGGGAGTTGGCCGAAAGGGAGCTGGGGGAAGGGCGAACCCGGTGGCTGAGGTTGGTCGGAGGTGGTGGCCGGAGGGGCTGAGGGCAGGGGTAGGGGTGGTGGTGAGCAGGGGTTGGGCTGTTGGTGAGGGTTTTGAGAAATAGGGTTTTGATAGGGTTTTCCTTGGTTTGTGTGTTATCAATGTGGTTTAGGTTGATGTATATGTAGGAGAGAGAAAGTGTGGGGGCTGCCTAGGGATTAGGGCCGGCTGGGTATTATTTTTGGGGAGTGGGGGAAGCTTCATCATGATGAGGGGAGGGCTAGGATTGAGGGGTTCAAATTGTAGGGTGTAGATATGTCCCCAAAAAGTAGTGTAGGTACATAAAAATGGGGGGAAACATTATGATGGACCGGTCAAGGAATGTAGGTCTCATTCCTCATGGGGTTGGACCAATGAGAGGGGGACACCTCATTGCAATTTTGCATAAAGGCCCCTGAACAATTTAGAAATTGCACAAAAGCTGAATTTGGGGATTTGATGTAACAAAATACCATGTTTTGTGTTTTGCATTGGGCTAGGATGGTGTATGGTATTTTGTATGAGGCTTGTGGGTGTGTGGGTGAGTTTGGGTTGGAATTGGGTCTAATTCGAATGAGGTCAGGTCACCACATTAACTAATTCATAATTAATGCACTAGGTGTTATTTAATTAATTACAAATAACCGGGGGGTCAAAATTGGGTGGCACAAGTGTCATTGGCGTGGTAAGCTCAGGGTATAATAATGTCATGATCTGGGTTGGTCAAAACGGGTTGAGATTGGGTCTCAATTTCGATTGGAACGGACAACGAACGTAAATACGCAATTTATTTAATTTGCGTACGGACGTTTGTAACGACTTTTGTGCGACTAAAATTAGGCACAAAAATCAGTATCCGGGGTTTGTTCAAGGTTCAATATGATAGGTTAGTATGTCTAGGCCAAGTGTATGGAATTTGTTTCAGGGTAACAGCTAGTGTAGGGTCCTAAATATCGGGACAACGGTAAGGCGTTCTAAGTAATAAAATACTGCACAATAATTTAATACTATGTACTAAATTCAAATTAGTACCAAAACCATAATCATGCTATCTAAGTTTAAAAATAAAAAAAAATTGGTCTAGGGGGTTTACAATACCCAACTAAGTGAGACACAGTTTGAAGACAATGTTCGACGCGTGGGCTGTCCAAAATAAAATTATAGCTCCGAACACAGAGACACACGGGGCGTACCGTAGCTCCGAGCACAGAGTCACACGGGTAATACAACTACTCTAGATACAGGATCACTACAGAAATAGTACATATACATATATAAGCGCGTACAGAGGAGCCCAAACGTCTAGTAACTGTCTTCCCCATCCCAAGCGGTCAACGATGGTGTGCTGAACCTGAACCTCTAACTAACAGTCTCGTCACACAGAAATAACTCAACAGACGCGACCCTAAGGTCGTCCCAGTCTCCGATCATGATGTCAGTATCAGGATACAGAAAATCTAGCACGATAACAGTGTATGAATGTGACCTGGGGTGACAATATACTCAGGTACGTACATCAAGGTGTTACGAACATCTAACATTGTTATACGACATTACGACGAACGTTTGCACCCGGTTGTGATCCGGACGCGAAGTATCGATCGTAAACAAATACGCGCACAATGTACATAATGAAACAATAAAATATCTGTAACTGAAATACAGGGTGGCAAGGTACACTTGCCTGCGTCCGGCTACTGATAGCGGGGATCCGGTACCACGTCCAAGTCCTCAGGTCCCGTAGTACCTAGAGAAGAGGTACAAACTAAATCAATAAACTATCACGCGGCTAAAATAAGATGCGACACACGTCTAGTATATGCTACAATCTTAGTTACAAGTCACTTAGACACTAAGCTAGAGGGTTGACCAGGGTTGACTAGAGGTGCGTTACATCTAATACGTTAAATCACCGGTATAATGTCATCAAACCCAATCCTCAAATCTTACTGTTCATTACGGTATTTATCAGTGGTTCGAGCCATGATAAATCATCAGATTCCCCCTGGTATTCACAGACGTTATCATGCACGTTTACATATATCATCCTTAAATAATTTAATTATTATTTATTAAACCCTCGAAACTGTTATTTCATCATCTGAACCTTCTCTCACTTATACATAGCTACTCCTCTACCATTTCCTTATTATTTATCAGTTCAGCCAATGAACAACTTATGATATCAAACACATCTCCTAAGCATAAACATACTCTTCGATACTAATCAATATTTTAATATCGCATCATCATTCCACAATACTTAAACCTGCTCCTCTACATCCATCAAGGTGTATATACTAAAATGTAATGATCCTAAGATTTCACATGACACATAACCACATCTTAATGCATATTCGTACCCTTACCTAAACCCGTTCCATTCTCAAACCTTAAATTTTAATATACCTATAATTTCCAAGCCTCGAAGTATATATTCTATAATATCATACCCCAACTCTATGCATATCCATAAATTTCATGAAGAATAAATCCTAAACTCCCATTCATTTCCTCAAACCCTAACTCCTTGTATATCATAAATTCAATTAAAAACTTATAAAAATAAATCCTAAACTCAATATTAAAACCCTAATCAAACATACATACATATATACTCAAAGTCACACTACACTACACAAATATAAACCCTAACTAATAACACATTTTATATAAACATAGAGAGGGGGAGGGAGTCGTATACCTCGACGACGAGGTCGCTGGCCGGAGGGGGTGATGTAATGGTGGTGGAGGTGATCGAAAGGGTGGTGGTTCGTGGTGGAGGTAATCAGCAGGGTGGCCGGAGTAATGGGCAATGCTGGTGGCGTGTGGTGGAGAAGTCGCGGTGCGGGGACCTCGTCGGAGAAGATGCAGACGAGGGTGGAGGAGCTCGGCTCGTCGGGGTGGCAGTGCCAGTGGCGAAGTCTCGGTGCGGGGATAGCAGTTCGTAGCCGCGGGGAGTACAGCCGGAAGGTCGGCGCAGTGGAGGCACTGCTCGACCGGAGCAGCGGTGAAGAAGCTCGACAGAGAGCGGGAACATCTGTCCGAGGTCGGCCGGGTCTTTGTAGGAGCAGAGCAGAGTGGCGGTGGCCCTGGCGTTCCTCACGTATACCGCCACCATGTCGTGCCCCTTCCTCGTCCGAACCTGTAAACCCCCTCACCAAAAATTAGGTTTATTCGACACAAATAGAGAAACTAGGGCTAGATTAAATCCAAATAGAAATAGGACTCAGTGTTTATTTAATTTTGTATTGGTTATGACGCTTAGCATACCTTACAGTTGCTTCATTCATAGGAGCACTACACTGACCATTGTCTGTCTACAAATTTCATAACACTGTCTTAGACTCGACCACCATCTATCCTGACCTCTGTATAATTTATAATCATGCTTTCGGGGGTGACACTTTAGTCGCATAATAAACGTCGCGGATGTTATTTCGTAATTCTAAATAAAACACATCCTTGTACCCATGTGCGTCCCAGTCAAAATCGGGAACACAATCTAGACCGTTTTGTACCACCCGAATTTTATTAATATTCTACACTGTATCCTCTATGCCCAGACGCTTGTGTCCGACCTAATTTTATTCCCAGGAACTCCTAATTAATTCCAGAACATTGTGCGCATTCAATAAATTTAATTAAATCTAATGTCTGACTTGGTGCAATTTTCTCGATTGTTGGTGACTTTTATGCAAAACGTATCGAGGTGCCCCCACCATCGGACAATACGTGAAGAAACCCAATTTTCCCTTCACGTGGAATTTTTCCCTAATCTTTCGGGATGTGCAACGCGCACATCGTCCCCATTTAAATTCTAGCCTTGTATTTAATTAAATATGATTTTTGGCCCTCCAAACATTCCCATGAGAGCCCAAGGCCCATCCCAAGGAAAGTGTTGACCAAGGTCAACTATTCCTAGGTCAACCTAACCCCATGTGCATATAAATACATCATTTCCTATTTACTTTTCTTTTATTCCAAAAACCAAAAACTAAACTCAGCCGGCCCTTCCCGCAGCCATAGCCCACCGGAACCCTACCTTCGACCGGAGAAGTCAGCACCCAACCTCTCATCGGAGTTCACCATCCCGGCCGTTCCCGAGCGCCTGGAGCTCGACCCCGCCGGCCTGCACGACCGCCCAACCCGCTGCTCACCCGCTGAACCTCGTCGACCAGACTCTCCGCGACCACCGAGCCCGCTGCACCAAGCCGCACGACCCGCGGCCATCACCTCCGCCTGCGTCGACTTCTCTCACCATCATCAACACCACCAGCACGACTTACACCATCCTCTTCTCTCCTCCTCTCTTCCTTGATCTCAGCCGAGCAACTCCACCGCTTGACTGAATCTCGCCGAGCCCCGTTCGCTCGAAGCGCATCGACCATCAGCCATCAACCTCGACTCCCTTTTCCTGCTCAACCTCCCTCCGACTGCAACCTGCTGCCATAGCCACCCTTCACCACCACCACTCCTCCTTGTCCGGACCTCCCTCCCCTTTCGCTGGCCGAAGTTCAGTAGCCACCACCAACAACTTCATCATCATATATATCGTCATCTTCCTTATGAAACTCGACCACACTACCACCATCAACGTAAATCTCATCACCCTCACCTACACCATCGTCCTCGTCGTCATCGTCGTCGTCATCCTCGTCGTCATCATCGGCCTTGTGCACGTGCACACCCGCGCAGGTTCGTTCCTGCCCCCTCGTGATTTCATGAACTTACGTATATGCTAATAGGTATAAGTATGTATTTGGTATGTATAGTAAAGGTATTCCATTCGCGTAAGTTAATAGGTATATAATCGGTATAAATAAAAATATACATATATATATAGTATATATATTCAATTATATACATTTGGTATATTTATGTACTTCATTGGTATATATATATATACATATATATATATATATATATTGAATAGGTGTTTAATTGGTAAAGTGTAAGTAAATACTATGCTAAATAATAATTAGGACTATATGAATTCAGATTGTACGATCCTAGGACACCATGGACTATCCCGTATTTGCCCTTGACCCTGTTGACCCCTAAGAACAATGTTGCTGTTTGCCTTGTGTATACCAACGTACTGACGAGACTGTGTTAGTTGACTGACTTATTGTGTACAGTACTTAAAGACCCGACACCCGCGTGATTCAACGCGTAATTGACCGTGTTAGATGACTAGTATTACCCCTAGTGTACCCCCTGAGTCCAGTGTAAATATTGTTGTGTGTGCACTAGTGTAATGACTAATAATTCTATTGTATTATATTTATGTGCACATAGGATGTTGGATTTATTCTGCGCGACTTTTGGAGCAGGTTATTGGTACATCGCAGCTTCCTTGCCAGGCAAGTATACCTTGCCATTGTACATTTATTTATATTCCATATGTGGCATGCATCTTTATTTTCTGTCTTTTCATATATTTTAACTGTTATATAAAATGCGCGCGACGGTGTCATCGCAGTATGTTTTTATTTATGTATTTGCATTGACCTTGTTTATGAGACTACCCCATTATCATGTAGCATCATTAGGTTCATTGGCCGTGACACAGTTGTTACACGAGTTATGAGTCTCATGTAGATCACGGACTTGCGTGCAGGTTGGCCTCCTGTACGTGCGGGCCGTGCGTTAGGAATAACTGCTGTTAGAAACTTTGCATGCTAGTAGACTTGGCAGTTATTAGAGGTATTATCGTGTCATGGATGTGACATGCTTAGAACATGGGTTGGGGAGAACAACAAGTAAGACGTGTGGGCTCCGTTGCACTTTTCTTGTGTAACCCGTACGCTCCGTCGGAGATGCGCGGTCATGATGACCACTATATATTATATTATTATCAGGCGGGCCTCCGGTGTTCGAAAGACGCCGTGCCTTTGTAGGCCCTTGGATCTCCAAGAGAACTATGCCAATCCCATTTTAGCCAGATAGCCCACGCGTTGGAAAAGTTGTTCTTAAACTGCATTCACTTTAGCCGGTTAGGCGACCCATTGGATATTTATTTCAGTACTTTATTGGCATGTGTTTAAGTATCTTGTTATGTCCCTCTGAGGACCTGGTCCGCTGCCAGGTGTACCTGTTCTTGAGTATTTACAGGAGCGCAGATTTGGATGGTTATAGATGCTTCGTGGATGTCTTCTCTTTGAGCCGTGATCGATAGCTGGTATACTTATATTGGGCTTGATTGTGTTGTACTCATATTGTATTTACTTTTCCATTTGAGTTGGTAGTGAATTTGTTTTCATCCAACTATCACCCTTAGATACTTCTTATTGAGATCTAGTTCCATAGACATTAGTTATTTTATTCATATTTGATTTTCGTGGATGAGTTCTAGATTATACCCTGTGACTCGTGACATATGTTTATACCACTTGTGGATTTGATATTCATATTATAGCGTACGTGTGGATTTGGTTTCCATATATTGGAGTTGCCATATCCATGCGGCTGGTATGCTTACGTGTCTTAGTCCTACGTATTTTTGGGACTGGGGCGTGACAGAACCCTCAGCACGTCGTGGTGTGACGAGGATGAAGAAGAAGAGGCCGTTAACTTGGAGATGGGGAACGTCCCGCCAGTGTCTGTGTCACCGGTCAGCTAGAATGGGGTGGTCGAAGTGTAGGCGGTCGTGGAAGCAGGGCGGAGGCGAGGTATTGCTGGCCGTGGGGTGAAGTCGGTGGCAGTCGGTCGGCTGGCTGGAGTAGCAGGGTGGCCGAGCGGGTATCTCATTGAAGAAGAAGAAGGAGAGTGATGTAAAGGAGGAGAAGAAGAAAGGAAGGAGAAAAGGAGAAGAAGAAAAATGGCTGTGTGTTTTAGGGAGGAGTGAGGAGAGAGAAATGGGGGGGTTCCCTAGGTATTGGGATTAGGGCTGGCTTGGGAGAAGTGATGGGTGATGGGGAAATTTTATAGGTTAGAGTGTGATGATTGGAGGGTGGAGATCTACCCATTTCAAATGTGGGGTGAGGATTACTCATGAAGAAAATTGTTTCTTTATGAAAAAAAACAAAGGGATGAGGGATGTTGACCATGGTCAAAGAAGAGGGTGGCCTCTCCATTTAGCCTTGACCAATGAGGGTGTGCCACATGTCGCATTATTTGCAATTTAGCCCCTTAAGTTTGGGTAATTGCACAAACACATAAAATAATGGAAAACTTTTGTGGGGGAAATGGTGTTTGGTGTTTTGTAGGGTGCGGGAGTGTTGTGTGTTTGACATGGGCTTAATTAAATGGGCATTGGAATTAAATGGGGATTAAAATAGGATTAGTTAAAGTTGGTATCCCCGATTTAATTAGAATAAAAATGTCCCGCGCTTTTAAATTAAATGGGGGCACTTGGGATCTAAATTTGGGAGTGACACAAAGGTCAAAAATAGTGTAGGCTTGGTGTCAGTCTTGGACCCTTTAGTTGGTCCGGCTCAATGGGTTAAGTTGGTGTCTCAAAATTGAAGGTAACGACACAGATATCCGACACGGGATTTAAATATAGGATTTTGGATACGGAAAGTTGTGCAATTAATTTAGGGCACAACATATTTGATTTTGAGTGACGAAAAAGTTCAGTGCCTAAATTGGCGGGTCAAGTCAAAAGTACAACAGTATGTTGGAATTTATGGGCTGATGTTGGGCTCCGAATAATTCAACAATGGTAGGGCGTGCCAAGGGTTTAATTAAAAAAAATAAACAGACATATGCAACCCTACTCTAAACCTCAAACATCTGCTGCTAAACCAAAATTTTCTAACCCATACCAAACTATCTAAGAATAACACAAGCAAGAAGCCACGATCAACAACATAGGATACGATAAGAAATATTCCAAATAAAATAATTAAACCCAAGAAATCGTGGAACATGTACATAGATTACTAGGGTCATATAGGATCACATACGCGCATGAGAAGTGCACACATGGATTGCCGCATAGGTCAAGCCGCATGCACTGATCAGACGCATGAGCAACTGGCCGCATGGATGCGCTGACTGTATGGACAAGCTGGCCTCATGGACGAGCTGGCCGTATATGAAGTTAGGCAGCATGAACCACTTGGCCGCATGCTCAGGGTCAAGGTCTACTCCTTGGGACAAGTGTTTGAAGTGACGGACAATAAATGAAGTATCAGTGATGTGACATAAAATGACTGATGCAATAAAGTCTGTCCGAGAGAAAAGATAAAACCAAGAAAAGTGCCAACTGTTCAGAGCCATGCGTCCAAAAAAAATAGTGGCAGCATGCTCTCCAGGCCCATAAGTGTCGGTGTCGCATATGGAGTCAATGTCGCATAGAGTGGATGTCGCATGGAGGTCTCTTGGACTTAGTGAATTTCTCATTCGTTCAACGAGTGAAAGCACAAGGTGTTCAATGACACTTGTGTAAATCAGCAGTCATGCGTCCAACAAGATGGACGCATGTTGTCAGTATAAAAACCTGTCACGACCCGCACCCGGAAATTCGGGCACGAGTGCGTGGGTACGTCCAGCCTACGCCGTAGAGTCGGCGGTAGTACGCTGTCTAGGTCAAATCCATATTTACTAAACTAGCTCATTCACAATAACATAGGCAAGATAATAATGGAAAAACAGATACTTAAGATTGCAATTGAAATAAATGTGACAACAGATTCAAATGTTTAGTACAGAATCAGAATGAAATTGGGGACAAACCCGATTACTAAGATAAGAAACATAAATAAAAGATAGCTACTGCTAGCTACTCAGCAGCAGGGGTCTCCTGGGTGGGATCTGGCTCCTCATAAGTATCATCTGTACCCTCATAGGGACCATAATATGTAGGGGCAAGGTCCTCATTATCGCCTAAATCAACAGATCCAGTCAGGAAAGGAGCAAAGTACACAGTGCACAACAAGATTAAACTAAATATTTATGATAATTAAATTGAATATCATGTTGAGAAACTGTATAAAAGAACATCAATATCTCAGAGTTTAATGCTGTAAACAGGAATATGAGAAAACAGAAATAGATGAAACAGGAAATGAAACTACAACAGTCAGCAAGAAATATAACATGACCAGAAACTATCTGTGTGAACTTGTGTTTGTTTTTAGAATACATAGTTGGCATGTAGGGGTTTATAAGGCTAATCCGGCCGTCATAAACAGCTATTAAACAGGGAAAATCAAGATCCGGCTGAGGTACAGTCGCGTACCAACAGCTATTAAACATGACAAGGGGAAGGGTAAACTACATGCCTTCTAGTATTCTTCCACCCGACATGAAAACAAGACATGAACTTCAATATTCAAGACATGAAATCCAGCATTTCTAACACTAGGTGTAATCATCAAGGGTACTAATAAAGCAGGGAATTAATTATCACAATATAAAAATTTAATTTGAAGTGCAGGTACTTGCTTGTTGTTTGGATCTGATTAATTGTTCTTGGGGAAATTTCCAGAGATGAGTCCAAAAGCTGAAATAGACATTACCATCACGCTCAGAAGATGTCAAATAGCTAGAAACGCCTGTCCTTGGGTCCAATTTGGAGACAAGGGCAAAAACGGCAGTTTTGGGTCAAAACGGGGTCCGCCGGTGGGCCCGCTTTTCACCGAAAAACGCGTCCGGGTCAACGATCTCCAAATTCACCAAACTTAGTGTCAACGGGTCAGGAACGCTGATACGAACCCAACGGAACTTCCAGATTTGGATTCCGATGAGCCGAACACAAAATTGCCCGTCGAGCGGGGCCTGTGGGGCCCACGACACGCGATTTCGTCAACGTTCTCAGAATCGAACCAAACTTGACCCACAGGACCAGCGTATCGCTACGAGTCCGATGGCGCAAGTTTCGTCTTGATCTGACGAGTGTACAAGAAGTTAGGGCAAATTACAGAAAAGTCGGATACGGGGCGATATCCGCGGATACGCGTTGATTCCGGTGTGCACGCACACCCGAATCAGCTTCCGCGAAATCTCACACGTCCGTATCGACGACGCGCACGTATCTGTGAAGACCGCACGCGACCAAGTCGTCCCGTTTGGCGGGGTGCACTCAGTTCCGGGGTGAAACAGGGTCTGGTTTTTCCTGTTTTTGGATCGCGGTGTGCGATCACCACAAGACGCGATGCCCCGAACGGTTTGTCCGGGCACCGAGAGGGTCATACAGGCGTCGAAACGCAATTTACGGAATTGAAAACGGAGATACAGGGTGCAAGATACGAGTACCTGAGCGAGGCTCGAGAAACGGGGACTTTTTGTGTCCGACACGACACAAAGGAATTGGGGATTAGGGCTAGGGTTCAGGCGATGGCCGTAGACGGCGGGGGCCGGCCGGAGGGGCGCCGGAGAGGGCCGGGGAAGGTTCGCCGGGCTGCTGGTGATGCGGCTGGTGGTCGGCGGCGCGCCGGGGACGGCTCAGGCGGAGCCGACGGCGAGGGCTGGCTCGAGGGTGTTCTGGGGAGGAGGAGGAGAGCTGGCCGAGGGGCGGTTGGCTACGGCGAGGGGAGAGGGAGGAGGGCGGAGCCGGGGACGAGGTCGACGACGCCGAAGGCTGGCTCAGGCGAGGCGGCGCGGTGAGCTCGGCTAGGGTTCCGGTGGGAGTCGACTGGGGGAGAAGAGGGAAGGGGTGGCGTTTAAATAGGCGAGCCGAGGAGGAGGTTGGCCGGGAGAGGCGGCGGCGAGGTCGGCTTCTTGGCGCGGTGTGCGGGCGGGTCAGACGCGGGCTACGACAACGTGGCCGGAGCCGCCGCCGGAAATTGCGGGGTGAGGGAGAAAGGGTCGTGCGGATCCGGGCGGGTCGCTAGCGGGTCTGACCGACCCGAACCCGACCCGGTGGCGATTGGGGCCGGGCCGGCTGGGCTGCTGGGCCGGTCCACTGGGCCGGGCCGGCCCAAGGAAGAAAAATAAATAAAAAAATATAAATAATAATAATAAATATAATTAATAATAAAAATCAGTTAATTAAATAATTAATTTAAAAAAATAGTTTTTAGGCATTTTAAAAAATAGGTCCGAGGTCCAGAAAAATCCAGAAAAATTATCCTAAGTCCAGTTTTTTATTTTACACCCAAAAATATTATTTTCATGATATTTTAATATTATTTATTGACAATTAAAAATTATTTGATAATTAAGAACCTTGATTTTAATTTCAAAAAATTCCCAGAAAATTCTAGAAAATTGGAAAAAATCCAAGATTTAATAATTTGAAAATTCAAGAGTTTTACAACCTACCCAACTTACAAAAATTTTGTCCTCGAAATTTAAGAATAACAATGGCACGAAAAGGAAAGGCCGAGAATTAAGATATACCTCAGGGTTCAAAAAGATAGGGGTATCGCTCTCTAATCTCGTCTTCTCGCTCCCAGGTGGATTCGCCGGGAGAATGGTGCTTCCAAGCTACGCGAACCAGGAAAATAACCTGGTTCCGTAGAACTTTCTCCGATCGATCCAGTAGCTCCACGGGTTGCTCTTGGTAAGTCAAACTTGGGCCTACTTCGAGCTCTGAGTGATCCAAAATGTGGCTAGGGTCTGACACGTACTTTCTCAGCTACGACACGTGGAAGACGTTATGGACTCCATCCAGAGAGGGTGGCAATGCCAGTCGGTATGCCACTTCTCCAATTTTCTCCTGTATGCCAAAAGGTCCAATAAATCTTGGACTGAGTTTTCCACTCCTTCCGAACCTAATGGTGCCACGTGTCGGGGAAATCTTTAAGAATACCAGCTCTCCAACCTTTAATAAAGTCATAATCAAGTCTTAGTTCATAATCAAAATGTTTAAATTGACTTGAATTTCATAAATTTAATTACCTCAAATTCCAAGGGCCTTTGGTGGCTATTTGCCCAATGTCGTTGCCTGTCTTGAGCCACTCGAAGTCTGTCCCTTATTTGCTTTACCTTCTCAGTTGAATCGATCACCATCTCTGGTCCCAGCAGGGCTCTTTCTCCAACGTCGTCCCATGATAGCGGGGTACGACATCTTTGTCCATACAGAGCTTCAAATGGAGTCATCTCAATACTTGCTTGGTAACTGTTATTATAAGAGAACTCCACAAGATGTAGATAGTCTTCCCAGGATCCTCCAAAATCTAGAACACATGTACGGAGCATATCTTCAAGTGTCTGGATTGTACGTTCCGATTGTCCATCGGTTTGGGGATGATAAGCTGTGCTGAATTTGAGTTGAGTCCCCAAGCTGGCTTGTAAGCTCTTCCAGAAATGAGAAGTGAATCTTGAATCTCGGTCGGAGACAACACTTACTGGAACTCCATGCAACCTAACAATGTGTCTGATATATAAATCTGCCAGCTTCTCTGTAGATAGCCCTACTTTGAAGGGTAGAAAATGTGCAGACTTGGTCAGTCTATCTACTATCACCCAAATTGCATCCTTTCCACTAGGTGTCCTTGGAAGTCCGGAAACAAAATCCATTGTAATATGTTCCCACTTCCACTCCGGAATGGGTAGCGGTTGAAGCAATCCTCCAGGTCTTTGTCTTTCTACCTTGACTTGCTGGCACACTAAACAACGAGATACGAACCTGGCTACTTCTCTTTTTATGCCATGCCACCAAACATGCGTCCTCAGGTCCTTGTACATCTTGTTGGCTCCTGGATGTATAGAGTATTGCGATCTGTGCGCCTCTTGTATAATTTCTTCCCTTATGTCTCCTTGAGGTACACATAATCTATCGCCATGCCTCAGTGATCCATCTTCATGAATTCTGAAATCTTCTACTAATCCAGCTTGCACTTGACCTCGAAGGCTCCGCAGGCCTTCGTCTTGAAACTGAGTTTCCTTGATCTTGTCTATTAAAGTAGACTGAATCTGCAAGTTCATCATTTGGCCTTCTTTTTCTGGGATAATTACTTCAATACCTAAACTTTCCAAGTCCTCGAGCAAGTGTCGGTCCATAGTCAAGTACATCGCCATAGGATATCTGCTTAGAGCATCAGCAACTACGTTGGCCTTCCCAGGATGATATTGAAGGGTGATATCAAAATCTTTCATTAGTTCCAGCCACCTTCTTTGCCTCATGTTCAGCTCCTTCTGAGTGAAGATATATTTTAGACATTTATGGTCCGTAAATATTTCCACCCTTTCTCCATAAAGATAATGCTTCCATAGCTTAAGAGCAAAAATGACAGCTGCCAATTCTAAATCATGAGTTGGATAGTTCTTTTCGTGAGGTCGAAGCTGTCTAGAGGCATATGCTATTACCTTCTTGTTCTGCTCCAATACACAACCTAGACCTTTTCCAGAAGCATCACTATAAATAGCGAATCCTCCGGTTCCAGAAGGTAAGGTCAGAATAGGGGCAGTAGTCAGCCTTTTCTTCAATTCTTCAAAAGCATGCTGACATTCATCAGTCCAGGTAAACTCTTCATCCTTCCTTGTTAATTTTGTCATGGGTTCAGCAATTCTAGCAAAGTCCTTCACAAACTTTCGATAGTAGCCAGCTAATCCCAGGAAGCTTCTAATCTCTGCTACAGAGTCTGGAGCGGGCCATGATTCTACTGCCGCTATCTTCTTAGGATCTACTGCTATTCCATCTCCAGTCACAACATGTCCCAAGAATTCTACTTTGTCTAGGAAGAAAGCACATTTAGATAATTTTCCATAAAGTTTTTCCTTCCTCAAAGTCTCCAATGCTAGCCTCAAATGTTCTTCATGTTCTTCGGGGGTCTTGGAGTAGATCAAAATATCATCAATAAAGACCACTACAAATTTGTCTAGGTATTGCTGAAAGACTGTTCATTAAGTTCATAAAAACTGCGGGAGCATTCGTCAACCCGAACGGCATTACTAAGAATTCGTAGTGTCCGTTCCGGGTATTGAAAGCAGTTTTAGGGATGTCTTTATTTCTCACCCTTACTTGGTGGTAACCAGACCTCAAATCAATCTTTGAAAATACCCGAGCTCCACTTAACTGATCAAATAAGTCATCTATCCTGGGCAGGGGATACTTATTCTTGATTGTTAAGGCATTCAAGGCCCTATAGTCAATACACATTCGGGATATTCCGTCCTTCTTGGGCACAAATAATACTGGAGCTCCCCAGGGTGAGACACTAGACCTAATGAAGCATTTGTCTTCTAGTTCTTTGATTTGCTCATTTAGTTCTATTATCTCCTTCTTGTTGATTCTGTAGGGATTTTGAGATACTGGTGCTGCTTCTGGCACTAAGTCAATAGAGAATTCAACTTCTCGGTCTGGGGGTAAGCCTGGGAGATCCTCAGGGAAGACATCAAGATATTCAGAGATGATGGGTAGTGGCAATTCTTCTGTTACTAGGGCTCCATAAATTTTGTTATTATCCATTTCTCTAGAACCTCTAGCAAATTCAAATTCTGGCTTGTCAGGGGGCCTGAAGATTACACTACCTTTGTGGCAGTCTATAGTGGCATGATGTTGACTCAACCAATCCATACCCAGTATAATATCAAAACTGGGCACTGGCATTACGAGTAGCCTAGCATACAGTTCTCTTCCACACAATGTAATAGGGCAATTGTTACAGGCATTACTAACCGGGATAATTCCTCCACCGATAATGATCTTATAACAATTCCTAAGGGGTTTAGTGATTAAGCTATGCTTCATAAGGAAATCTACTGACATGAATGAATGTGAAGCTCCAGAGTCAAATAAAGTAATAGCTGGTATTGAATTTATAAGCACAGAACCTGTGATCACGTCTGCTGTGGCTTCAGCTTCTTCCAGAGTCATTGCATAAGCACGGCCTTGCTGCGGTGCACCCCTCTGTTGCTGCTGTTGGTGCTGAGCAAAGCATTGTTGTTGTGTTGGAAGCGGGGGTCCCCTCTGCTGTGCTGCTGGGGGCCTGGCCTGGACTGGAGCCTTGGGTGCAGCGGTGCGTCCTTGAGCAGCTGGACAGTCCCTCATTTGATGCGCTGCTGAGCCGCAGTAGAGGCAGGCACCTAGCCTCTTCCTGCAGACTTGCCAAGTATGACCTGGTTTTTGGCAAAAGTTACAAGCAGCAGCTTGTTGGTTCTGTCCTTGAGCCTGGTGTTGGGGTGCTGCAGCTCGAGGGAGAGGACGCTGAGTTTGCTGCGGGGTCCTCTGTTGTTGTTGTTGTTGAAAAGGGCGTTTGTTGGATCTCGCATTTTCGGTATCTCTCTCTCGTTTTAGTTTATGCCCCATGTCTCTCTCAACGCCTTGTGCCACGCTCAGGATTTCCTCATAGGTGCGAGCTCGGCTGGTGGTGACAGCAAGGCGAATATCCGAAGGCTGCCCCTTCTTGAATCTACGGGCTCTGTCCTCCGGGGTACGAACCATGTACTCTGCAAAGTGGCTTAACCTGCTAAATTCAACAGTATACTCATCAACAGACAGGTTACCTTGTTCCAGTCTCTCGAATTGGCTTTCGAGAGCTTCCCGAGCCACTTCGGGGTAGAATTTTTCCTTGAATAGCCTCTTGAAGTCCTCCCAGGTGAGGTCAGGAGCAGATAGTTGGGGTTCATCTCTGAACCAGGTTCGAGCAATGTCGAACAGTTGCAGGCTTGCGGACTCCACTTTGAGATCATCAGGAACCCGAGCAGTCTTCAGGAGTCTCTCGACATTCTCTATCCACTCATCGGCATAGAGAATGCCCTCAGTTCCGTAGAATTCCAGGGGTCTAAGGTTCTTGAAGTCTTTGGCACTCCCTGGCCTCTTGAGTGGCGACTCCTGGGACCTAAGAGCTTCTGAGAGGCTGGTCCGCAGAAGTGCAGTCTGTTCTTTCTGGGATTCCACCAATCCCTGGAATACTCCAAGTAGCTGTGCCCCATCCAGAGTAACTGCCGGAACAGATGGAGGCGGCGGGAGTGCAAGAGTCTCGGGCACATTCTGCTCAGCTGGTTCTGATGTGCCTCCTACTGTGTTCCTTGTCTGGACCATTCTGAAAGATTAAGGGATAGGAAGATCAGAATAGAATACTTGGAAATCAAAGGCGATAGGAAAATTGAGCAGAAATGATATCAAGAATTGAAATAAGGACCCTATACTGTGAATGAGCTTTTCCTAGAATCCTCAATCTTATTCCATACCCTGTCCTAGGGTATTACCCTATTTAGGGATAGGACCTGCATGGGCCACCATAAAAACGTGTCATGACCCGCACCCGGAAATTCGGGCACGAGTGCGTGGGTACGTCCAGCCTACGCCGCAGAGTCGGCGGTAGTACGCTGTCTAGGTCAAATCCATATTTACTAAACTAGCTCATTCACAATAACATAGGCAAGATAATAATGGGAAAATAGATACTTAAGATTGCAATTGAAATAAATGTGACAACAGATTCAAATGTTTAGTACAGAATCAGAATGAAATCGGGGACAAACCCGATTACTAAGATAAGAAACATAAATAAAAGATAGCTACTGCTAGCTACTCAGCAGCAGGGGTCTCCTGGGTGGGATCTGGCTCCTCATAAGTATCATATGTACCCTCAAAGGGACCATAATATGTAGGGACAAGGTCCTCATCATCGCCTAAATCAACAGATCCAGTCAGGAAAGGAGCAAAGTACACAGTGCACAACAAGATTAAACTAAATATTTATGACAATTAAATTGAATATCATGTTGAGAAACTGTATAAAAGAACATCAATATCTCAGATTTTAATGCTGTAAACAGGAATATGAGAAAACAGAAATAGATGAAACAGGAAATGAAACTACAACAGTCAGCAAGAAATATAACATGACCAGAAACTATCTGTGTGAACTTGTGTTTGTTTTTAGAATACATAGTTGGCATGTAGGGGTTTATAAGGCTAATTCGGCCGTCATAAATGGCTATTAAACAGGGAAAATGGAGATCCGGCTGAGGTACAGTCGCGTACCAACAGCTATTAAACATGACAAGGGGAAGGGTAAACTACATGCCTTCTAGTATTCTCCCCCCCGACATGAAAACAAGACATGAACTTCAATATTCAAGACATAAAATCCAGCATTTCTAACACTAGGTGTAATCATCAAGGGTACTAATAAAGCAGGGAATTAATTATCACAATATAAAGATTTAATTTGAAGTGCAGGTACTTGCTTGTTGTTTGGATCTGATTAATTGTTCTTGGGGAAATTTCCAGAGATGAGTCTAAAAGCTGAAATAGACATTACCATCACGCTCAGAAGATGTCAAATAGCTAGAAACGCCTATCCTTGGGTCCAATTTGGAGACAAGGGCAAAAACGGCAGTTTTGGGTCAAAACGGGGTCCGCCGGTGGGCCCGCTTTTCACCGAAAAACGCGTCCGGGTCAACGGTCTCCAAATTCACCAAACTTAGTGTCAACAGGTCAGGAACGCTGACACGAACCCAACAGAACTTCCAGATTTGGATTCCGAGGAGCCGAACACAAAATCGCCCGTCGAGCGGGGCCTATGGGGCCCACGACACGCGATTTCGTCAACGTTCTCAGAATCGAACCAAACTTGACCCACAGGACCAGCGTATCGCTACGAGTCCGATGGCGCAAGTTTTGTCTCGATCTGATGAGTGTACAAGAAGTTAGGGCGAATTGCAGAAAAGTTGGATATGGGGCGATGTCCGCGGATACGCATTGATTCCGGTGTGCACGCACACCCGAATCAGCTTCCGTGAAATCTCACACGTCCGTATCGACGACGCGCACGTATCTGTGAAGACCGCACGTGACCAAGTCGTCCCGTTTGGCGGCGCGCACTCAGTTCCGGGGTAAAACAGGTTCTGATTTTTCCTGTTTTTGGATCGCGGTGTGCGATCACCACAGGACGCGATGCCCTGAGCGGTTTGTCCGGGCACCGAGAGGGTCATACAGGCTTCGCAAAGCAATTTACGGAATTGAAAACGGAGATACAGGGTGCAAGATACGAGTACCTGAGCGAGGCTCGAGAAACGGGGACTTTTCGTGTCCGTGTCGTGTCCGACACGACACAAAGGAATTGGGGATTAGGGCTAGGGTTCAGGTGATGGCCGTAGACGGCGGGGGCCGGCCGGAGGGGCGCCGGAGAGGGCCGGGGAAGGTTCGCCGGGCTGCTGGAGATGCGGCTGGTGGTCGGCGGCGCGCCGGGGACGGCTCAGGCGGAGCCGACGACGAGGGCTGGCTCGAGGGTGTTCTGGGGAGGAGGAGGAGAGCTGGCCGAGGGGAGGTTGGCTACGGCGAGGGGAGAGGGAGGAGGGCGGAGCCGGGGACGAGGTCGACGACACCGGAGGCTGGCTCAGGCGAGGCGGCGCGGTGAGCTCGGCTAGGGTTCCGGTGGGAGTCGACTGGGGGAGAAGAGGGAAGGGGTGGCGTTTAAATAGGCGAGCCGAGGAGGAGGTTGGCCGGGAGAGGCGGCGGCGAGGTCGGCTTCGTGGCGCGGTGTGCGGGCGGGTCAGACGCGAGCTCCGGCGACGTGGCCGGAGCCGCCGCCGGAAATCGCGGGGTGAGGGAGAAAGGGTCGTGCGGATCCGGGCGGGTTGCTAGCGGGTCTGACCGACCCGAACCCGACCCGGTGGCGATTGGGGCCGGGCCGGCTGGGCTGCTGGGCCGGTCCACTGGGCCGGGCCGGCCCAAGGAAGAAAAAAAATATAAATAATAATAATAATAAATATAATTAATAATAAAAATCAGTTAATTAAATAATTAATTAAAAAAATAGTTTTTAGGCATTTAAAAAAATAGGTCTGAGACCCAGAAAAATCCAGAAAAATTACCCTAAGTCCAGTTTTTTATTTTACACCCAAAAATGTTATTTTCATGATATTTTAATATTATTTATTGACAATTAAAAATCATTTGATAATTAAGAACCTTGATTTTAATTTCAAAAAATTCTCAGAAAATTCCAGAAAATTGGGAAAAATCCAAGATTTAATAATTTGAAAATTCAGGGGGTTTACAATTCGACAAGAGTTTAGGCCGCATAACCCTCTTAGGACGCATGGAACTCTCAGCCGCATATCTCACTGGCCGCATGTGAACTTCGTCTTCTCCAGACAGCAAGTTTAGCCATGGCGGGAAAAGCTCCAAAATTCAAATTTTGTTTTCTTCATAAAAACTCCATTTTAACTCCGAATCAAATAAAACAAAAGCCAAAATACTCAGAATGAAATGCTCTAACATAAGGAACAACTAGTTTTCGAAAACACTTAGATCAAAACCAAGAAAAAACTATAGAACACATAAAAATTCTAAACTTGAAACTCAGATCTATAAAAATTTATACATCAAAATTCAAAACTCCAAGAACTAAACATGATTAGCAACTCAAGGAGAACATTTTTCATCAAATATTTTTTTTAAAACAACATATATAGAAATCCAAAAATTTATGGCATCACCACTTTGAGCAATATGTACTTGCCTTGGTGGACTAACAAACATCTTCCTAGAACCAAGTCTAGGGCTATGGCTTAGAGTTTTGGTTGGGAGCTCTTGAGGGAAGGAGGAAGAGGAAGAAAGAAGTAAAGGAAAGAAATAAAAAATGAAAGAGAGGAGAGAGAAAGAGGAGTATATATACACAAGAGGGGAAAGGATATTCTAGTCATGACTAATCCTCATACAATCCTAACCATCCAAAATAGGCTTAGTGGTTCTAAGAGTGAATCGGGTCAGATATCCATCCTATATATGTGTCCTAGCACGGGTCCATGGCAATTGCCAAGGTATTTACTACTGGTCTTGGGTAGTCTCCCACAATAAACAAGAATATAATTAAATAAATACAACATATTTAACAATAATCAATATATAAAATATAACATGAATACATCTACATGGAAAATTTTAAATATCACAAATTCAAGAATACCAAATCTAGGAACGGGTGTGACATCTCTACCTACCTTAGAAAATTTTTGTCCTTGGAATTTGCTAGGCTAGTCGAGCTGATCACTAAGCAAGAAAAAAATATCATAGACCAAGTAGAAGACTCATGATCCAATCAGGAAACTCATGATCCAAAAAACCTCATGAACTACCAAATCTCATGAACTACAACTAACTGAATACCAAGCATAACGAAATAGGAAGGCAATAAAAACAACAATAATATAATAAAGGTGCAAGTAATCCACACAATCAGAAGGAAAGAGAAAGAACTTGAGGCATACATATACATATGTCTCCCGAGTTAGTCAAAATAGGAACTCGCCCTCGCTGGCTTATGCTGACTCCCAAAATGGACAGGGATCAAGTCTCGAGATAAATCGGTACCAACGACTTAGTCAAGAATATGACTCTGCCCATGACGTACCTTTGTAATCGGGACATATGACATACATCATGTATCATGAGATACGAAGGCAGAAGAGTAAGACGAAAGATCATCTCCACTCGCTGAATATACGAAACCCAAACAATAGTTAAACTGGAAGAACTCAAAT
This sequence comes from Iris macrosiphon, assembly GCA_036927795.1. Lineage (NCBI taxonomy): Eukaryota > Viridiplantae > Streptophyta > Magnoliopsida > Asparagales > Iridaceae > Iris > Iris macrosiphon. The sequence goes on along the minus strand of JAYESA010000010.1, from coordinate 119,706,785 downwards.
CTCACCCTCAACTTGACCACATTCTGCTAACATCTGTTCCAGCACGCCAAACTCAGTTTGCTCACGTCTCGGTGCTGCTGGAACTCTGTCATGGGGATGTCTCTGCTGACCAATCTGATGTTGTCTCTGGTGAAACACATGTGCTTGTGTCAACATCGGACATTGGGCTAACGGTCGTACTGCTAAAACTGGCTCTTGATACGGAACTTCTCATGGAGCTGGCAACGCTGAAAATTGTTAATATGGTCCTTCCTACCTCTGTATTTATGGGAAAATAGCTATCATATGGTCGAAACTGCCACACCTCAAGCATCTTTCACTAGCCATCCTACATACATCTTGAGTGTGACCTCTTTTGCCATAATAGGTACATCCTACTGGATTTATCGGGCGTTGTTGATGTTATCTCGACTGTCGTTGCCAAGTTTTTATTGTCTTATCTGATGCCACTAGCCCCTGTGGTGCCAAATCATGAATAAGAACGCCAGGTGATGGTCCTCCCTGCCTCTTCTGATCCACTCTTCTTGATGCCATCATTTGAGAAGTAAGCTCAACCCTCTTGGCTGCTACCAATACCGCCTCGAAGGTCTGGTAGTCGTGCACCTCTACCATGTGCAGGATCTCCAAGTGAAGTCCCTGCTGGAACCTCATTTCTCTCTCCAACTTAGTTGCCACCATGGTTGGAGCGAATCTGCTAAGTCGATAAAATTCTGCCACATAGTCGTCTACTGTCCTTCCAGCTTGCTTGAGGTTAATGAACCTTTGCTGCAACTCACACTGAGCCATAATCCGAAAGTACTTCACCCTGAACTGGGTCCTAAAATCTTCCCATAAAATAGGATATCTCAATCCTACCTCCATCATAGCCCACCAATCTATTGCCAGATCTTGGAGTTGTAATCGAACTTGGTCGACTAGCTCCTTTGCTAAAATCTTAGCTGCCGCCATGATCATCTTAATGTCTTGAAGCCAAGCATCCACCGTAATAGCATCCTCTGTGCCATCGAAATAGCTCAGGTTGAGTCGACATAATCCGTATGACGTCCCATAATCTTTTTCTTCACTCTCCTCCAAAGCCGTTTGCAGTCCTTGGTTTAACAGGATGTTCTGCTCCTGTTGTCAAAGCTGCTGGTGCTGCTGCACTGCTATCTAATGATGTTGTGTAGCCATCATACCTCTGATAATTTCTAACAGTGCCGGGGCATCAAGTGTTGCTGGTGTTACTAGAACCGCCGGGGTACCAGGATCTCTGGTATATGTTGCCTACCCATTGGCTCTACTCGAAGCTGATCTTGAGGAAGTATTGTCTCTTACTGACGCTCAATGGGATCTTGCTCTGCTAGCTATTCTACACATCTGCTGCTCTAACAGGCGGGAAAGAGGTGCCCCTGAAGGAAAAGGACACCAAGATATCAAATGACAGGACATGAAAGAACAAGGAAGCAAACTGTTGATAGTTCAAGCTCGGTATCGAAGAAGCCGAATTCAGGATATCAAAGGAAACATTTTTGATTGAGAATCCTAGAAAAAGACACCCCACAAGTCTGAAAAGACAGACCTGCATGGGCCACCACCAAAACCTTGTCACACCCCAGTACCAGAATACGGAGACGGACATGGCCAGCTATCCTGTACAAGGTGCTATACGCGTACGAAGATCACGACTGTATAAGACAAGGGGGTTTATGCTACAATCAAGTCTCCTATGGTCAAGAATTTTTATGTCTCAATCATCAACCAAGAAACAGTAAGAGTAAGCATGTAAGATAAAGCAGTTAGGCGTCCCTGACGCTCTATCAGAATAATCATGAAACTAGTTATACATGATGGTATACTAGTACATTGCCAAGAGTACATGACTGTAAGTCAGCCGCGGTCTGAATAATATATAATCATGTAGAGGAACTAACGTCCAGATAAACCGGCTAATAGGTGTCGTCGGCTAAACGCCAAAAAGGTAATACAAAATGATACTCATAGTGGGAAAGAAGAAACCCACTCAAGTTCCTCGGCGGACATCCTCCTGGTGTGCGTCATCGGTCAGATACATGACAGGATCCTCAGGCTCTACTACTAAACCTGGCCAAACAAAACCAGCGGGGTCAGGCCCCGATAGAAAGTACCACAAATGAGTACAAGTGAATAAAGCAAAAACCCATAAGTACATAAAATAGGAAATCCGTGTCACAATGGCGAGCATATAACCTTTCATCGGAGCAGTAGGATACCTCTACAACCAAATAAGGATAAAAGGTGTCGCACTACTCAAGATAGGATACGATTAACCAATTATGAACACGATGAAGATACAACACATCAATATAATCCAGGGCACACTTGCCACAATACAAGCTAAGATATAGATATAATATGTAGCTTCGGTACATGACCTATTGTGACACATTGGCGCAACCCTACAACCAAACAAGGACAATGGTTGAACCGTCACACCATAATAGTTCATGTCCCTAGACTACCAGCACATACTCTTTTGGATTAGCCAATCAATCCTACGGCTTGTTATGTGGAGTCTGAGTTATCTGAGAAATAATGTATAATAAGCATCTCAGATCATGCCAGTGTCGAACATGAGCTAACCAAACCAAATAAATAAAACAGGCACTTGCAAGATACACCAGTCCCCCGTAGGGTCACTGCGCTAAAAATAGGGTATTAGCGGTTCCAGTGTTCCTATAGTGAAAGAGTGACTCATCATAATAATAAGTCAGATACTGTACTCCACTAAGGCAGATAATATACAGTATCTGTGGTGGTCAGCCCACAACGCACTTAGAAGGAATCTCAGTGGGAAGGTTCGTTGGCATGATCTCGGGATACCGTTCCCTCCTAATGTTACTACCATTTTTAGTTACCTAATTAGCCCTATGTTGTTGTTAAAATCTCAAGGCGTGGTCACATGAGAATTTCTTTTAAGATGTCGTACAAAGTATGGATACGCTAGATACGAATCTATGGAAATCAAATCTAGATTCACTCGAGCGTGTATGCAACATTCAGACAATCGATATCCCAGCCACGCTTTGGTAGTTGACTCGCTTATTATGTCTGTACTGGGGAAATAATATATATTTATAATATTACACGTTAAGGAATTTAGAGGCATTCTCGATGCACAACCCAAATATAATCACTTAACACGTGATACGATGTGTCATACCTCGGTGCGCATTAAATCATAAACAATTATCAAGTAATAGTGGTATCAGCATGGATACAGTATTCGAGTCCAATCACCAAACTTACAGTTGGTCATATGAGTCTTATCATATAGAGACGCTTGGTCAAAATATAATCTCCTCAAATCAGGTACACAGACTGTCAATCAATTGGAAGTCTAAATTATGTGAAATCCTCGAATCAATGATTATGCCACTGAACGTGAGTAAGGGAAAAAGTGTGAACCACTCTGGAGCAAATCCACAATCCTTAAACCAAACAAGGACCGGGATTATAGATCGTCTCCCGAGCAGGACTACTCCCCTTACTCTATACAATGAACAAACTTATAAGTTAATCTACTAATCTGAGTTTACTCTGGGTTGCCACATGGTCTACTACAACATATAATCATACTATGCACATAGTCAATTCTAGCACATAGCCAAGTCTAGCATAGTCTAGTTACTAAGTCCATTCTTCCTTAGAATAACATAAGCAAGAAGCCACGATCAACCACATAGGGTACGATAAGAAACATTCCAAATAAAATAATTAAACCCAAGAAATTATGGAACGTGTACATAGATTACTAGGGTAGCATATGATCACATACGCGCATGAGAAGTGCACGCATAGATTGCCGCATGGGTCAGGCCACATATACTGATCAGACGCATAAGCAACTGGCCGCATGGACGCATTGACCGCATGGACAAGCTGGCCGCATGGACGAGCTGGCCGCATATGAAGTTAGGCAGAATGAACCACTTGGACGCATGCTCAAGGTCAAGGTCTACTCCTTGGGACAAGTGTTTAAAATGACGGACAATAAATGAAGTATCGGTGATGTGATATAAAGCGACTGATGCAATAAAGCGAAAAAAGCTCAAAAATTCAAAAAATATTTTCTTCATAAATTTTTTATTTTAACTCCGAATCAAGTGAAACAAAAGCCAAAATACTCGGAATAAAATGCTCTAACATAAGGAACAAGTAGTTTTAAAAAAACTAAGTTTTAGTATATCAAAACCAAGAAAACTCATAGAACATGTAAAAATCCCAAACTTGAAACCCAGATCTACAAAAATCTATATATCAAAATCCAAAACTCCAAGAACTAAATATGATCAGCAACTCAAGGAGAAAATTTTCCATCAAATATATTTTTAAAATAACATATATATAAATCCAAAAATTTATGGCTTTACCACTTTGAGCAAGATGTACTTGCTTTGGTGGACTAACAAACCTCTTCCTAGAACCAAGTCTAGGGCTAGGGCATAGGGTTTCGGTTAGAAGCTCTTGAGGGAAGGAGGAAGAGGAAGGAAGAAGTAAAGGAAAGAAATAAAAAATGAAAGAGAGGAGAGAGAAAGAGGAGTATATATACACAAAAGGGGAAAGGGTATTCTAGTCATGACTAATCCTTATGCAATCCTAAAAATCCAAAATAGGCTTAGTGGTTCCAAGAGTGAACTAGATCAGATATTCATCCTATATACGGGTCCTAGCATGGGTCCATGGCAATTGCCAAGGTGTTCACTACTGATCTCGAGTAGTCTCCCACAATAAACAGGAATACAATTAAATAAATACAACATATTTAACATGAATCAATATGTAAAATACAGCATGAATACATCTACAGGGAAAATTTTAAATATCACAAATTGAAGAATACCAAATCTGGGAATGGGTGTGACAGTTGGTGGATAGTATGGGCACTTTAGAAGTCGTTTGGAGACTTGCGCATTTTTGAAGGGGTGACACGGCGGCGCACTTTTGAAAGTGACACTGCGGCACACTCTTGAAATGAGTGGCACTACGACACACTTTTGAAGGAGTGGCATTGTGGCACACTTTTGAAATGAGTGGCACTGCGACGCACTTTTGAAGGAGTGGTACTGTGGCGCACTTTTGAAAGGAGTGACACTATGGCCCACTTTTGAATGAGTGGCACTGCGGCGTACTTTTGAAGGAGTGGTACTGCGGCACACTTTTGAAAGGAGTGGCACTGCGGCGCACTTTTGAAGAGATGGCACTGTGGTGCACTTTTGAAAGGAGTGGCACTGCGACGCACTTTTGAAGGGGTGGCACTACGACACACTTTTGAAAAAAAATGGCTCAGTGGCACACTTTTGAAGGATCTGCACTGCGGTTGGATCGCTAAACGACAACCTGGATTTTTATGCCGCCGCTCCACTGTATTGATGAATTTTGATTCTTCGTTTTTTTGCATATGTCAGCTGTCAGTCTTTTGCATTAAATGCTTGAGAGAGAGAGAGACGATTATTTATGTACCAGATTTTGTGACATGAAGAAAGTGCGCCACTTTTCTGCCCTCTGAATAATGCGTCATCCTCTGAAAAATAATAGAAAGTGTGCCATAGTAAGAAAAATGCGCATCTTTCTTCTGGAACAAGTAGAAAGTGCGTCATTCTTCTGTTTATTAGGTCTTTTTGTAGGAAACTGTTCCATCTGTCTTAGGCGCAGTTTTTATGCTTCTACAGAATGCATTCTCCCATAATGCTTTTGTCAAACTATCCATGGACACGTGGTGAAATACCGAGTCGTCTAGCTATCGACGGATGAATCCAACGGCCTTCCGATCAAGTCATTTTCAGTCTTTACCAGCTTTGTCCGTCGGCTTGGTGCTGTCGCCCTCCAACGGACCATGCGAGTCCTTGCACCAAAGTAGATCCTCCATCCTTGGCTTCCAAATCGCCAGTTTTCCCCTGTGAGGGTGATCATACGAGTGTTCATCTGCTCCGTAGACATAGTTGTTAGAACCAAAACCAGTGGCTCTGATACCAGATGTTGGGATCGCACATGCCCTACAAGCGCTCCGATATCGTGTCTTAGACTGACCGCAGCAAAAACTTAGGCCAAACCACCTGAGATAACCAACCCCTATCTAACAAACACCAAGCATAGATAAAGATAACGTATATGACGGTGACTGCGTCATCTAGACAAATTTCAACATTTATAACTCAGATAAAATTACAAGATTAACAAAAAAATTAATGTTGAATCATTTGTCCTAATAGGTTCAACTCCCTCACCACATTAAAGAAGAAAAGAAAGATATTACAATTGAAATCGCTCACTAAACCTCGTAGCAATTTTTCTGAACGATGACGACGACTACTCGATCAGATCTTCTCTTCCTTCTGTCTTGGATGGCGAGTCCTAAGAGCAAAGCACGAACTTTTTATTAGTTTTTCTGTGGACGAGCACCCCGAAATTCGACCTTTGTGCTATTTCTTTGTGCCTCCACCCTCACCCATATAAATAGGATGAGAAGCCCTAGTTTAGGTCATATAAATTTCTAAATAGGAAATCCATTATCTAAAATAGGAAACACCTATTATGGACGTCCAAATATGATCAAATTAAATATTTGATTCAAATTTAAAATCTAATCAAATTAATGTGTAGATTTTTAAATTATATCAAATTAATTTTTTGATCATATTTTGGCTACCAAATTTATCAAATCCAAATTCGACAGCAACACGTGGGAAGCTAAATCTTAATAATATTCTTAATATATGGATGCACTTTTCATACAAATATTTTTTTTTTTTTTTACTTACGACTTCTAACAATCCAAAGACCTCCCAAGTGAACTACGAGTGGGAAGCTCAACTTAATAATATTCTTAACGTATGGATGCATTTTTCGTGCAAATTAAACTTACTCCTCGTGGCCATATAATTTCAAGAAAATTTGGAAAATGAATTGTTACATCATACATGCTACAACTATTACTTTCAGCACTCGAACCAAGCCACTGTCTTTCAGTTATGTGGAGATAAGTGCAAATCAATTAAATAATTAGCACTTTATTTATATCGTGGATTTCATCCAATCCAAACAATATCTTAGATAGAGATACTTTCTGCAGACAAAAATATCATTGTGATCCAAATATCTCCTTATGTAACTTTTACTTTGCATAGGGGTATTTTTGGCAACTGTGGGACAACAGTTATGAAGTATTTTTAAAGTATCAGTTATGAACGAGTACGAGAGATTCAAATTTGGACAATTTTAAGTAGCGATTTTTAAACAAATTTAATCCATGCTTGATAATCATTAATGAGCAATTTTGTGACTTTTTTAAAACAACAAAATTACTTATATGCACATATATAAACAAAAGTCTCCCCCGAACAAAGATTATAACATCGTTCTTCCAAACAATAGCTTATGCAATATACTTGCAAGCATAAAATGGTTTGACAAGTAGTAAATCACAAATATTGAGATCAAAATATTCATTACCACATTAAATGAACCACAAAATTTTTAAAAAACTCTATCTTTAGGAGGATGTAGCCGTCAGGTGGGACCTCAATAGAAACAAAGATAAGAAAGAAAAAATACAATTGGAAATTAGTAGTTTTAGTTATTTTTTTTGATAAGGATATAAATGAAAAAAAAAATAGAAACCCTCAAAATACTTCAATTTGGAGTGTTTATAAAAACACGCAAAATTACATTACACTTGAGTTGGTTTTTTTGAGCCAACTATAACCAGTAACTCAAAATAATTCCCAAAATAAGATTTTTTTTTAAAATATTTTATAAACGACCAGTTCAAAATCTTCTCAAAATCGATAAAAATATCAATGCCAAGCAGATCCTGAAACTATGAAGGAAGTATCCAAATTCTCAATCAGGATCTTTGAAAGGTGACAATTTGGGATGGACTCACCAACTTACTTGGATCATTTTTTTTGTTTTGAAGGAGACCATTTTGAATTTAAATCGATATCCAAATACTTTCAAATTTTTGACTTAATAAATATTTGTTTGTTTTAATAGCTACTATGTTTTTACTTATTTACGCTTCAAGAAAAAAACTATTTTTTCAAACAATTAAGATTAGACGAAGAATCAAGGAATACATAGTTTCTATGATTCTTAGAGTCCTATACAAAATACTAAAAAAAATATATTTTTAATCACTCTAAAAAAGAGTCTAAATCTAAAAATAAATTTTTTATATTAGTAATATATACAAGAGTTCTACGCGATCACATAACTTGTACATTCTCAAAACACAGTCATGTACATGAACACAATAATACAACAATACTGGGAAAAACAATGTTCACATATGTAATTACAAGGACATAAGAAACAACTAGTTTGAATCCACCAATTTAAACGGGTTGCATGTTTGGACTGGTTGACTTATTTTTAAGCATGTCAAATCTGGATTTAACTTAAAAGTGTCGGACCTAAATGGATTGAATTTTGAAGTCTAAACGAGTCGCATATGACCGGCCCAAATCTAATTCCCACCTCTAATTATCTCATTTTTGGCTTTGCTATGCCTACAAACCCCTTACAACTAAGTAGAGCTGATATGCTCTCCTATTACTGTTCCGAATTTCTGTGCCTCTTTCTCTTTCTCTTTCTCTTTTTTGTTTTTTTTTAAAATATCGATTGTGACCCACATATAATAGAAATAAAATATAAATCCAACAGTAAATTCGGGATAACTAACTACCTCTACAACTAAGGGAGTTACAATCATCACGTGATCAGCCTCTAATCCATTGAAGGAAAGAAAGGGAAGAGGTGGGGCTGGTGGGACCCATATAAGGAGGGTTGTAGGCATTTGATTGTAAACTTAGCATTATTGTCCCATTTTACATGTATATTTTGACTGAGCTCATAAAGACTTGGTTCAATAATTAATAAAAGTCTTCCCACAATCTTTTGAAAAGAGAAAAAGATCTATTATTATAGTAATTTGAAGCCGGATTACGGAAATCCATCGAAAAAAGGCTATGCTATGACTACAACCAAATGCTTACAATCCTATTACAATCGCTACGTAACATCCACATGGTGACCGTTTATTGGAAAAAAGAGAAAATGTGGGACTCGAAGGCTGTTCAGATGACTGTCACATAACAAAAATATCACGTTACAGTCGTTCATTATAAGGAGAGGTGTGATCGGATGTGACTCACATAACAGGTGGGAAGAGAGAATTGTAAAAAAATTGTAAGCATTTGGTAGTAAACTTGGCATTATTGGAAAAAAAAAAATACAATCTTCACTTTCCATTACACTGCGCACTTGTTCCAGCTGGGCCCAAACCGAGCATCAACGATAGCCACTCAAATAAGTTTCCTGGTAGGTTGGTTCCCGCAAACTCGGTGCCAGTGTTATTAAACGTATGCTGATCTCACCCCATCATCACCTCCTCAACCATGTCGGGATTGGCAGATCCGACGGTCGAGCTATGCTCCAGATATCATCATCCCATTGGGTGGAGCGTCACATCACCAGCGCCTCACTCTCTCTGATGCCGCCACGTCTCGTCCGCCCCAAAATTATTAATTCGATTTCTTGAGTGCTCCCTCCTCCCTTAAAATCACAGATCATTCGAGGCCGACACCTGTCTTCCCCTCACCAACACCACCACCCAAGAGCCTGCAGCGGCAGCCAACAAAATTAAAGGTCACTCTCCCACCTTTCTTCTTTTTCTACTCTCCCTCTCCCTCTCCCTCTCGAAATTATCTTTTACTTTTTGCAATTTTCTGCAAGAAATCAAATCAATCACGAAAGCTGGAGCTACTTGCTTCGTTCAAACATATAATTTTGGAAGCAATGGAACTTGACTTGGCTTGAATTTAATTTAAATGAGTTTTGATGTGATTCAGCAGGTTGTTGTTTCTATGTAATATCGGAGATTTAAAAGAGTAATAATTATAAGATTATTTTGGGAGGATGAATATCAATAATATGGGATCTGGAGGGAAGGAGGCGCGGACGCCGGCGACGCCGCTAGCGCGGCAGCTGTCGATCTATTCGCTGACCTTCGACGAGTTCCAGAGCACGCTCGGCGGGCCCGGGAAGGACTTCGGGTCGATGAACATGGACGAGTTCCTCCGTAACATCTGGACCGCCGAGGAGAGCCAGGCGATGGCCTCCGCCCTAGGCGGCGGCGGCGTGTCTGATACCAGAGCAGATTTGGGATTCGTCCAAGGGCAGTCGTCTACTGCCGGGCTCCAGCGGCAGGGTTCGCTCACGCTGCCGCGGACACTAAGCCAGAAGACGGTGGACGAGGTCTGGAGGGATCTACTGCGGGAGTCTGAATTGCCCCAGCAGCAGCAGCAGCAGCAACAACAGCAGCGGCGGCAGCCGACTCTGGGAGAGATGACTCTGGAGGAATTCTTGGTCCGGGCCGGCGTAGTCAGGGAAGAGATGAACCTGCCGATGACGCAGGTCCAGAGAACGGTGGTTTCTAATAACGACAACAGTAACGGCAACAATACTAATATGTTGTTTGCAGAGTTGTCAGGTGGGGCAAATAACAATCAGGGCCTCGGCCTAAGATTCCCTCAGCCTGCTCGGACGGCTGTAGGTAGCAATTCTGCTGCCAATGTGGCAGCAGTGACGACGACGACGACATTGGCTAGGCCTTTTGCTGTCCTGGGCGGCAATGTCAATCTTGGGAACCAGCAAGGGATGAGAGGGGGAGGTCTGGTTGGGATGGGGGATCAGGGGATGGGTAACGGGTTACTGAGCAATGGGTTGGTGCCGGGAATGGTGGGTTTGGGTGGAGGAGGCGGAGGGGTCACTGTTGCCACGGTGGGGTCGCCAGATGGTTTGGGGAAGGGGAATGGGGATCTGTCATCACTGTCACCGGTGCCTTTCACGTTCGGAGCTGGGATCAGGGGAAGGAAGAGCACCGGGGCGGTGGAGAAGGTTGTGGAAAGGAGGCAAAGGAGGATGATCAAGAACAGGGAGTCTGCAGCCAGGTCACGAGCAAGAAAGCAGGTGTATTTTTGCTTGCCAGTTCTCTCTTTGTACATTTAATAGGTCCTCTTTCAAGTATGTGTATCTAATTTTCTACTTCATGCTAGTAACTTAGTAATTACGTAGGTGATGATATTTCAACGGTACGCTCCTCGAATGATGGGATTATAGTATTGAATCGTATTGACTTGAAAAACTTTTCCTATTTGTCTCCTGTGGTAACAAGTTTAGACTGTTCTCTTAAAGAACACAACCTTAAGTGTTTATTTTATAGCATTTGAAGTATGACAAATGGCTCTGGCATGTAAGTTAGATGTCTAAATAATGGAGATTGTTAGACATGTTAGATTGTACAATAGTGTATGTTTAGTTCCATAACAGTTGGGAGGAACGCGTACCTCCTCCCCCACCCCCTCCCCCTAATATAGATTTAGTATTTCAAACTCTGACATGGTATCCCATACAGTTTAGTGACACTCCTTCCTGCTGGGTAAACTCTTGATGTAGTTCCTCATGAGTTTGGGGGTGGGGGTGAGTATTCTATTATATGTTTGGTATATATACCCCCTTATGGCACAAAGCCTGTTATATATTTAGTATTTCAAACTTTGACATGGTATATCCCATACATAGTGACTCCTCCTGGGTAAACTCTTGATGATAGATCCTCATGAGTTTGGGGGTGGGGGTGTTACTTAGTTGATTGTTGTTTGTAGTTGTTTTTCATTTGTACTTTCCTCTTGTCAGACTCACATTGTTCTACCATCGTGAGTTTGAAGGGGAGTGTTAGACATGTTAGATAGTATTCTATAATATGTTATATGCCCCCATTATGGCACAGATCCCAATATAGATTTAGTATTTCAAACTGACAGATGTTTGCAAGATGATATAGCAACATAATACTATGCTTTTCACAGCCATCTAATGATGTTTGCTTTGAATATTTGCAAAACTTTTACTTGATACATACTTGTATCATCTTGATCATACATCAAGCAGAGTATTCCTGAATCATTTAGTGAGTATTGATATTCTATTTTAATATCAGAAACTCTTGAAATTATAATTTAATATTTTTTTTGTTTCTAACTTAGGCTTATACCATGGAGCTGGAAGCTGAAGTGGCAAAGTTAAAAGAGCAAAACCAAGAATTGCAGAAGAAACAGGTGTGTGGTGTTTATTAGTGGAACGTAACCCTCTCATGCCTATTTTCCATGAGAAGAATCAAAGTCTTATGGTTATGATATTTCTAATAATTATTGATTAGTGATGTTGAACATTTTGCAAGTGATATTGATTAGTGAGGTCATCAACCACTGATAAGGAAATGGTGACTGTTAGTCCTTTCTGCATGATATCTTTGTATTATCTACATATATTTCAAATTTACCCACCTCTTAAATATGTTATTGCATATTTCAATTGCTACTCTAGCACATTTTGGAATGACCTCTAATATTAACCAACTTTGGTACAATCAGCCAAATCTTGTTTTGAGTGTGCGATATACATTTTTTGATTTCAATAATAGTTTGCTGTATTAGCCGATAGTGATTCGATACGGCCGATACCGATACATTTTGGCATGTTCCGATCCGATATTGACTGACACCGATATGGGGGTCTCTTTTTCAATTAATTCGGCAAAAAAAAAAAAATTGAACAAAAAAGACCAATCGACAAGGGTATAAATGCATAGTAAGGCTGTAAAAGCATATAAAAGAAGAAAACTTATGTAAACCAATTAGTAAGGGTGACTACTATTTCATTTAATTTCAAAATTACTAAAAAACAACACACGAAATACTTAAAATTATGTCTAAATATATACATGATTTTTTTTCTAAAATTTTAATAATTATTTGTTTTTCGATACCAAAAAGGCGGATAGTTTATTTTAATTAAGATTTTTTATATTTCACTATAGGAGTATTATGGTCTTTTCTGATGAGTACAACTTGAAAAGGCGGATAGTTATGGGTCTTTTCTGATTGCCACCCCTTAGTTTAAGGGTTTTCCCTTGCCATTATTTTCTTCATGGACTTTTCCCTCCCTTAAATTTAAGTAATTTTCATTAGTTGGAGGTCATGTGTCACGCATATGACTCTTCCAAAGGATGAAAATATCCTCCTTTATTCCCAAATATCCCCTTGCCCTTTCATATGATACCTCTGACATGTTATACCACCGCCACTATCGGCCGTTCCACCACAAGTTGATGTTGGTTCGTCGCCACCGCCTGTTTCTACGGTGCCATCTGCCACTCGAACCTCAACGACGCCTCCTCCTCCCCCCCCCCTTCCTCCGCTTGCACTCTCGGTGGCACCAAATCCCCCTTCACCCTCGGCGACACAAACTCCCCTTCAGATTCTCCATGCCTATCCCAAATGCATTAACAACGGTAAAGTCATAAAGCCGTAACGCCAACAGACTGCCGAAGAACAAGACAACAAAGAGTAAGACATAATTTAAGAAGAACACGAGTGCTTGGAGGAAGACAAGTGATAGAGAGAGCTCAAAGCCTAGTAGTGCTTCTCACTGATGTTTCGACCTCAATTGTAGAGTTTGAAGCTATTCACAGGATCTATTCTAGGGGTTCTATTTGCAGCCAAGATGAACGAGGCGTTCCTCATTGGATTAGAGGTGTCCTCTACATCAAACCTCCTTAATGGAACCAAACCTCCTCCTATTCCTACTCCTTCACACCTGTAGAAAACCATGGTGAAGAATTAGGATGGTCACTTCTTTTTTAACCGGAAAAAAGTCAACTTTTTAAAGTCAAAATCCATTTTTGTACAAGTAACTTCAACTAAAACAACTTATTCAATAAAAAAATAAACAAAAAAGAACAATAATCAACCATTAGAATAGGAGCCAATGCCAGAGAACTAAACCTCTTGAACAACTATTGAGCAAAAGAAAAATGAACATCAGAAGCAGAGGAATGTGCAATATTTAGTTCAAAAAATCCTTCTTTTTATCACATCAAAAGAAAAACTAAATTTTTTTGTGAAAAAAGCAAATCCAATAAAGACCCATGTCATGAAACCCAAAAAATAGAAAAAAAATCCCATCTTATTGATAAAAATCACAATTTGGAAATGGAGCGGTGAAGACGAACCAACAACTTGTGGTGGAGCGGCTGTCGGTTGCGTAGCACATGTGAGGGATCATGCGAAAGGACATAAACATTTGGAAATCTGGGATATTTACGTCATTTGGAAGGGTCATGTGCACTGCACTTGATCTCCAAGTGACATAAATCACTTAAATTTAATGGGAGGGAAAAAGTCTGTGCAGAAAATAATAGTAGGGGATTTTCTCCTAAACTCTTCAAACCTCGGGGGTTTCTTGGTATTTACATAAGAGGTGAAAATCACGATAGTTCATGGTATTGAAGTAAAAACTAGCACAATTAAGGACACCCATATAACTTATATACCACCTTGATACTGTTCTTTAGGATAATTGACCTGGTAATAGAAATGGTTACGTGACACTAGCTAGTTAGTGGTGTTTAGTGTGGTTGAGGAAGTAATTTTGAGAATTATTGTACCTTGAAGGAAATGATATGAAAGTCGGAGAGATTTGAACAATTGCTATGATGTTTGGTATCTAACTTGAGTTGAAACTTGAAACTAGGGGTGGCAATCAGGTTGGGTTGAATTCGGGATGACCCATTAATGCTCATCCGAACCCAACTCGTTTATGTTTAGGTTAAACCCAAACCTAATATGTATATAAACGGGTGAAAACCAAAATGACTAATCAAGCCTTATTATGAAGTGGCTGAGTTAATCGTTATGTTGGCCGAGTAAGTAGACCGACTGCATGCTCGACTTGCTTTGTCAAAATTTAAGCACTGCAAAGTCGATTTTATTTAAGGGGCCATAAAATTCGCGGGATGGAATAGTGGTCTTGGCTCCTTGTGATTTTTGAGAAGGTAAGGTAAATTCTCTCAACATTTGCATGTGAATATAGGAATCCCATGATTTTAAATTTTTAAATTTTTGGCCTACCTCGATGATAGCTAATTACCGTTTCCCTTAATATAAATAAATCCACATATCATCAGACTATAACTTAAAAGTACCTTGTTTTCTTCTACCTTCCTAGTTATCATCAACACCCTAAATACCCCAAATAATAAAGTCAAAGTTTGGACTTAAAATTCGTGGGATGGAATAGTGGTTTCGGCTCCTTGTGATTTTTTAGACGGTAAGGTAAATTCTCTCAACATTTGCATGTGAGAATAGAGGAATCCCATGATTTTAAAATTTTGGCCTATCTCGACGATAGCTTATTACCGTTTCCCTTAATATAAATAAATCCACATATCATCTGACTATAACTTAAAAGTACCTTGTTTTCTTCTACCTTCCTAGTTATCATCAACACCCTAAATACCCCAAATAATTAAGTCAAATTAAAATTCATCAAAATTAAAAGATAGATGTACGATGCAATCTTCTTTTACATATTCACCTTTCTTTTCTTCTTCCCAAATAATTAATTTAGTTTGATTACATATTTTTAAATTGTCTATGATATGTTCTTTTACAAAATTTCCCTTATTTTCTTCCTTCTTCCTCCATTGGCACCAAAACTTTTGTATTTGCGGTTTCTACCACTTTTACCACAGTTAATAAATCAGGCAATAAACCTATATGTAGATGTTGAATGTTAGCACAGGTCTGGAGGTGGTGGTGTGGTGGTGATGACTAGTGATGTTCTCGGATTGTGGTTTAATGGCCATGGTGGTAGTGCTAGGATGGCTACTGCAGGATGTTTGATTGGTACTGATGGATGTTGGCGGCAGTGGCAGAACGATTGTGGGAAGGTGGTGGCGACGAAATAATGTTCTGGGAGGATGGGATGATAATAGTGATATGGGGGTGGTAATGCTGGGAAGGAAGATAATGTGAAATATTATTACAACAATAATAAATTCAAAGGACTACAAGGCTTGTTTCTTGGTCATGGAGGATGGAGGGTCGAGTCACCGAGACATCTTCAATATACATATGGGTGTGTGGCTGTGTACACATCTTGAAACTCTCTCCATAGACCTTGCATAGGTTCCTGGCACTGGGACGTCCATTTTAGTAAGTTGCAAGGATTGGTTCTGAAAGTTAAATGCATTTTATTTTTCTATTATGAAGGTAATCTGTTTATGTCACACGTGGTTAATGTGGGGTTAAGCTAATGGCAGTGTCCAAACTTTCAAATATTTTAACACTAGGGGAATTGTCAACTTCACATCCCAACTTTAATGCTTTTATTGCAACTTACCCTTTTCTAGATGAAGAAAATTGATTCTCACCTGACAAAATCTGGAATGTAGATGTATCACATTTCTGTGAGTATGTTTTATGTTAATGTAAACTCGAGAAATATACTGAGGGTGTTTGAGAAGCATCATACCAATGAAGTTATGGGAAATAGATGGTGGATTTTTTAATTAATCAAATGACTAACTATTTCGTCTTTCTTTCATGTGCTAACATGCTAAGCATTGTAATGATAAAATATGTCATTGTACCTCCTACATCAATACATCAATATACATATGCAGGGTTTATAACCTTAAAAAGCTTGTTAGTCCTCCCAATGTGAGCACATATTACTTTATTTTAGGAGTGAGATATGCCCAAAATCACAAATTTGCATTATTTTGGAGATGATGTAGAGAGAGGGTTCAAACATTTATAATTCCACAAAAGCCATTTAAGTTTGGTTCTCATTCCTTTATGTATGAAGTCATCATTTTCTCTCTCTAATTGTAGTTTTTTGTTTGCAGGAGGAGATTATGGAAGTGCAGAAAAATCAGGTAATTGACTTCTTATAACTTCCAACATCAAGACATATTTTGTATACTGTAGAGCGAAGAAAACTTGTATAATGCTAGAAAATTAATTATCGTTTGATTTGACATAACTATTATCGTCTCATGGGATTTTGTTGTTGTTTCTTAAGTGTGGTTGCTCCCATTATCTCTTGGTTTCATTTTATATGATAACTGTCACTAGTTATTTTCATGTCAAGCAATTACAATTTAATCTGATTGATGGTATGAACCTTAGATGCCAGAAGCGGGAGCGGGAGACCGCGGCTACTTATAAAAGTTTAAAGTTGGGAGCATGATGGAGTGTCACTAATATTTTTTTTATGTTTATTACTTATTGTTATCAAAATTTATAGATGTCTTAATATTTATTAGAATTAATAAAGTTTAGTTCAAAGTTACAGAGAGATAATTCGCATGGTAACTTTTATGATGTTAACGTAAGTAATGTTTAGTTTCTTGTTACTTTGGTGAACGCGCATTAAAAATTCTCCAACTTTCTTCCCATAATTTATGTCTTTGTTTAAAATTCTGGTCCTGTTATGGAAAGTGCTTATGTCGCCAGGAAAACGAGCTCCCGGCGTCCGGGAAACGAACTCCCGTCGCCGGGGAACGAGCTCCTAAGTAAGAACCGTCGAATCACAGTTCTTACTGAGATTCATTGGCCTCCTAGGAGATCCTGGCTTCTATGGTATGAATTCTCATGATTTTGCTATTCACACTTAAGGTTTGAATTTATTGTATAGTGATATTTTTCGAGGAAAGTTCATTAAGTAAAAAACAAAGGCGACTAAGATAATTGTGACAGGGTAAGAGTTCGCCTTCTGAAGAATGAAATATAATTCACTGGTACACCCTTTTCAAAGACCTAGGAATGCTCAACTTTTTTACTCTTTATGTTATAGTTTAAATAACTTCTAAGAGTGATGTTAGGCTTTACATGTTTTCCCCAAAAGTATTTATTTATTAACGACGGCGGCTAATGACTGCTATGTGGCCGTGACTTGGTGTCATGGGCATGAGTTTGGTTTGAGTTTGGTTGTTAGTGGGAACATGATAGTGATTCACAACTGCCAGTGGAGTATTTAGATTCCATTGGCGGTGTATGAAATATAAATTCTTTACTAATATACTATGCAACTTCTGAAAGGTTAGTCTTTACATTACAAGCATTAGACCTTAATTTCTCTAATTAAAATTTGTTCTTGTACTTCCTCAAATTCTTTTAGTTTGTAATGCATTAGGAACATTATCTGCAGACTTGAGAATGTCAGATTAGTACTTATAATATCTACAACTATTGTTTAGTTGTAAGGGACAAATTGGGGACATATACACAAGCTGGGGATATATGCCTTCAAAGTAGGCCTTGAACAACAAACCCATAGCTAATGGGTGGAACTAGTAACATGGTACTATTTCTTGGAAATTGAACTTGAATTTTATGTCACATGGTTATTTGCCTTATTACTTTTAAAGTTGCGTACATAGCCACATGGTCAAGTGTTGTTCAAGAAGTGTTGTTTAGAAGATTGTTTGAAGAGATTTGACATTTCCCAGGTGGTCCGCCAAATATATTGCAATAGGTTAAGATGACAAGATTGCCGAAGGCAAATTACTATTGGAAGAGAAGATCAATCTATCGACATATCAACAATGCAATTGAAGCAAGGTGAATTAGTGAAGCAAGATGTCCTTTGCTCCCTAATGGTAATGGGAGGATAAAAGATTGATTGGGGGTAGAATGCACTAAATAATTGTAGGGTACTCAACTCGGTGTCATTATTCAAAATGGAATTTGGGGGCTAAAGAGAGAGAAATAATGAGCATCAATAAGGGGTTCAAGTTCAATGTATTGCTTGTGAACACGAAAAAACTTGGAATCGAAGTTGTATGATTCTCATACATCTCAAACTGATTTACAAGGTAGTTATTTATAGAAGTTACAAAGGAAGAAAAATAGGTAGGAAATAACTAAATCCTAATTTTTAGGAATAACAAATATCCTAAATATGTCTATCTATAACAAACCCCTATAATTATTTATTTAACAACCATTAAAAAATCTCAATTGATAAGATTTGAAATTCTTTCCAATACTCCCCCTCAAGCTGGTTTGAAGATATCTTCCACAGTCAGCTTTCCAATTAAAACTTTGAATTGTCTCTTTGGAAGTACCTTTGTATGTCTACAATTTGTTCACCAGTTTGAACGTAAGGGATATACTTTTCTTTTATAAAATGTTTGTCAACTTAAACCTGCTTCGTTCTATCATGAAGCGATGGATCATGGGCAATGGAATAACAACTTCGTTGTTAAAATACACCTTCATAGGTTGCGGATTAGAGAGCTTCAATTCTTCCAGTATTCTCTTAATCTTCAATACTTGACAAATTTAATGAGCAACAACCTTTAGCTACCGGACTACATCTAGCTACTAAATACTACATTTTGCTTCTTGATACGTGAAGTGACCAAGTTTCCTCCACATTTGCAATAGCAAGATACTTGACAAATTTAATGAGCAACAACCCAGATTTTAGCTACTGAACTACTTCTAGCTACTACATTTTGCTTCTTGCTATGCCAAGTGACCAAGTTTCCTCCGACTAGGTTGACTTTCTATCTGTTATAATTCCAACCCAGTTTGCATCAATATATATTTCTACCTCAAGATTTCATGGTTCTCAAACAATAGACCCTTACCTAGAGTTCCCTTTAAGTATATGAGAATTTTGTAAACAATATCAAAGTGCTCATGTCTAGGAGAATGCACAAATTGACTTACCATACTGACTGCAAAAGCTATATCAGGACATATATATGAGAGATACATATAGGTCTCTATTGATCACTTCTTTAGACTTTGTTGGTTGTAGTTTTAAATTAGAATCTATAGGTGTCTCAAATGCTTTACACCCTAAAACCTATTTCTCCAAGTAAGTCGTGCACATATTTCTGTTGTGAATCAAAGATCCCTTTCTTTGACCTGCCGAACTCCATACCAAGAAAATACTTCAAGATGCCTAGATCTTTGATTTCGAATTCATTGACAAGTTCCTTCTTTAGCCTCTCAAGTTCAATACTATCATCCCTTGTCAAAATTATATCATCAACATAAACAATTAGATTAGCAACATTTCCTTCATTTGAGTTTGTATAGAACATAGCTTGATTGGCTTGGCCCTGACAATAACTAGGACTCTTCACAACATTTCTAAAGCGTTCCAACTAGTCTCTGGGGGGTTGTTTGAGGTCATAAAGAATTTTTTTTTAAATCTACATACTTTATTCTTGCTCAATTCACCTTTGAACCCAAGTGGCAACTCCATAAACATTTTTTTCTTCCAAGTTCCCATTTAAAAAAACATTTTTTACGTCCAATTGGTGTAACGACCGGTTAGAGTCTACAACCAAGGATAGTAAGACTCAGATTGGATTAATTTTTGCATCTGGTGCGAAGGTCTCTTGATAGACTATTCCATAAGTCTGTCCCTTAGTTAGAAACCTCGCCTTGTATCTCTCTATTTTGCCGTCAACTTTGCATTTAATATTAAATATCCATTTGCATTCACACATTCTTCTTTCTTTTGGTAAATTAACTCTCCCAAGTGCTATTGTTTAGAAAAGCATTTGTTTCCTTAGAATTGCTAATTTCCATTCCCGATGAGGAAGACTTCCTGAATGGTTTTTGGAATAAATATGTGAGAAATATTGGAAGTAAAAGTTTTATAATTATTGGAAAGTCTATGATAAGAAATATATTTAGCAATAAGATGTTTAGTATAAGTTCTGACTCCTTTCTTGAGAGCTATAGGAACATCAAATTCTGAAGGCTCATTAACGGAAAGTATAACAAAGGAAGTATTATCTTGATTTTCGGAATGAGCAGTTTTTAGAGGCGATGATTGACCATCCTCGAGAATTGTGAGATGATCTTCACTATTTTGATGAAACTTGCACCTAGCATAAACACGAAGCTCACATAAAGGCTCATTATGTAATATTTCCCCCTCTTGTGGTATATCAATGCTTGGGACCAAAAAAAATGGTTTTCCTTTGTTTTCTTTATTTAAACTTTCTTTTTTCTCATTAAAAAAGTTACTTTCAAATTTTGAAAAAAATATTAGGCATAGGTGTGGTAGTTTGCAAAACCGATCTTCACAACCTTTCACTACTCTTTTGCTTCCCCTGAAGATTCGTTTGATAAAAGTATGATTGATTTTCAATAATTCCACATCCATACTAATATGAACTTCTTAGTTCTTGGATTATAACATTTTGATCCTTTTTTATTTGAAGAATACCAAAGAAAAACACAATTTTCAACTCTTGGATCAAGTTTACTTCAGAGGCAGTTAGGAATGTGATAAAAACAGTACACCCAAATATTTTGAAGGTAAATATGAAGTTATTCGAGTTTCAGGGAAAGTTTTTAAGACATTTGAGAAGAGTAATATATATATATATATATATATATATATATATATATATATATATATATGGAAGAAGGTAATTGTATTAATAAAATCGGTTTACATCACTGCATTTCAGGGATACCCATTAGGAATCCCCATACACCATACATCAGCCTCTATATTATGCCAATGGTGACTGAATAAACTCCGTCAAAGATTCGATTGTTTCGCTTCCTCCAGACATGTCAGACCGTTCCCTGAACCACTGCGCTCCACGGCTCCTAGCATCTCTGATATCGCCAATCAGGGACTATCCCTCGTCTGTCTGTAGCACGCAATGCCAACTTGTTCCCCTGCTCCTTCCAAATCTCGTATGTTATAGGGCAGTTGAAGAAGAGATGCTCCCACGTCTCATTCGACTGTCCACATAGAACACTGTATGCTAGTGGTTTGGATACCAAATCGGACTAGTCTCTCTCTCTCTCTCGTGAACAATCTGCCTTGCAATAGTTTGTGTAAACACAATTGTATCTTCCTCGCTACCCCTTTCATCCACACACACACACACACACACACATATATATATATATATATATATATATATATAAGAGGAAACTTCTCATATATTGATTAGGCCAAACTGTGGCTGCATTTACAAGTAACTCCATAAAAAAGTAAAAAAAAAAAGTGTACGGACAAGAATCCCGCCACTACCAAAAAAGACGAATAACCTAAACGACCCCAAAAGTAGCACAAATCGAGTCCAAGAGCTTACCGCCTGGTCCTATTAGTGTCACGTCCAGTACCAAATACATAGGAACCAGAAAGATACGATGCCAGCTAGCATGCATACGTAGGTTACTCCAATATATGGAACCTACGAATGATACTTAAGTTGTATATGTAGTAACCATGGTCACAAATATCAATCTACTCATCCAAAATAACAACGATGATGATATAATAGAAACCAGCAATGATAAAGTCTAAAAGTATCCAACAAGCAAAGTAGATAGTCGGGTGGAGACAAATCCACTGCCACCGACTATAATAAACTAAAATACATAGAAATACTCAGTCACATGAAATGAAATAAAGAGGTCAAAGTACGATAGTCAATACTGAAGTGATGAGCTATAAAAGATAATCAGGGAAACTTTGAAGGGTCGACCTCCTCATCCACAAATGAAGTCTCAAGTCCAGCTCCGTACACCTGAGGGTACTCCTGATGACCGTCTGCAACTGGAAGGGAACTAGGTCCTCAGGGGACATACCAAGATACAAAAATATACAAGTTGTGTAACTGTAATAAACTCGACTAATGTAATGGTGATTCTAACCTCCTAATGTGAAATTTAGAAGACATCGACATACATATTGGAGCTCTGGCTGAATATGGTAGGTCTAGCACTCATCCAAGACTAGAACCCTTTGTCTACACAAGACATTTAGATTGCATAGCATTGAACAAACGTCAAAGGCCAACTATATATATCATCGGGATAAAGTATAAAGTTCTCATGTGTCTAGGAACTGTCCTCCCCGTATCCCCTAGACTGATCAAGTCGTATACACAATATGTCCAGTTTTATAACTGCTCTAGTCTCTAATATACTAATCACAGCAGTTACGTTTTCTATCCGTCATACGTTCTATACGTATTGATGGCCAGTCAAGTACGTAGTTCGTGCCCCTAGCAAGATGTCTCAATTGTGTTATGTGGCTGTCATAGCGAAATATCCTCCTCTTATAAGGTAGTCCCCTAAAACTAGGTTGACATGCATAAAATAAATACAAGTCACAAGAACAATTAATTCAGTTGTTTGCACCAAAGTATAACTTGGACGCACAGTTTATATAATCTAGAGGTATATCAATAAGAAAATGTATAAGTAAATGCTGTAAATAAAGAGTAAATACAGTGAATACAGTAAGGTATACTTATCTGGATCCCGAATGGTAGTATGACGACGTCCAGGTAGTGAACTTTGTAAGTCAAAAGCCACCGAAAAGGTAGGATCTGAGTAAACGTCTCCGGATGCTGAAAATAACGTCCCAAATAAGTGAAATAGACAGAATTGACTATCCATACGTCCAATTTGGACACGGACAAAAATAGCAGTTTTGGGTCAAAGCAGGGTGCATAGGTGGTCCGCTTTGCACCGAAAAACGTGCAAGGAGTAAAGTTTTTCAAATTCAGCAAACTTAATGTCTAATGATACCAGAATGACGATACAAACTCATCGGTATGTCCAGAAATAGATTACGATGAGTCGGTCACAAGTCGTTTATTAAGTCGTACCGTGGACCAGCAAAATGGTGTTCTGGTCAACGTTTTCATAATCGAACCAAACTTGGGCCACGAGACCAATGCAATGCTGCGAGTCTGATGATGCAAGTTTCATTTCGAAATAAGCGTGCACAAAGTAATTGCGAAATTTTGGAAATGGTCGATACAGTATTTATCTACGGATACGAGTTGATTTTGTCGCACAAATGCGACCAAATTAAATTTTGTCGAATCCCACACGTTCATATTTACTGTACGCACCTTTCGATGCAAACAATATACGACGAGAAGGTCCCGTTTGACGGGATGGACCCCGTATTAAGAATTTTTGGTTTTTCGAAAACATGTTTATTTCTCTCTCGGCAATCTCTCTTTCCCTCTGAGATAATTTCTGAGATAATTGAAGGAATTGACAAGGGGTCATGTTGTGAACACAATGAGACATTCGGATTGAGAAAAGAGCGAAAGAGGAGGGAGATACATTACCCGAAGTAGAGGGGGTTCGAGTTCGCTGTGCTGAACAACAGAGGGTTAGGTCGGGTCCGGCGGTACATGCGACGGAGGACGCTGCTGGCGGTCACGTGGAGGTCTGGGTGGTTGTAGGGGTATGGTTTGGAGGAGTTGGGTTTCAAAAATTTCGAGAGGAGTATGCCAAACAGAATAAATCGGTTGGGTTATGAATGAATATGAAAAACAAATAAGCAATGAATTTGCTAATAAGGAAAGGATTTCAATGGGATTAATGAGGGCTGATGGAGGAGTCTTTAGGAAGGTTTTCAAATTCAAAATTTAAAAAACAATTTAACAATCGATCATTAATGGAGGGTCGCGGTTCTGAATGGGAGGGGACGCGGTTCTCGGGTGTATGATTTTTTTTTTTTACTCTAATATATATATATATATATATATATATATATATATATATATATATGAGGAGGGATCCACATCCACTCCTATTATGCATCCCCATGTTTATAACCGTTGGATCTTGTTTAAGTCATCTAATCATAACCGTTGATTTGTACCATATATATATATATATATATATATATATATATGGTTGTGGTAAATTGTTGTATAAAAAGCATTTATAAAAATTATTTACTTAACAAAAAATAATTTCTAATTACCTAAATAGGCAATGGTGCTAATGATTAAATAATACTAATAATAATAAATTAATAAAATTAATAAATTTTGGGAGGGAGTTTACATTTACTCCTGTAAACACTTGGAATAATTCCCTTCCCCTGGTGAAAGCAAGTCCTGGTAGTCTTTTCCACCTGACGAATAACTTCCGCAATCAACTGATCTCCACTAAAAGATTGCTTCTTGTAACTGTCCTTGCTGCGGTTCTTCCATAAAACCAATGTTCTAAAAATAAGGCTAGGCGGCCGCCTAGGCGCTAGGCGGTCGCCCGCCGCACCCTCCTAGACGCCTGTTCGGACCTGTTCGGCCCTAGGCAGGCCTGTTCGGCCAAGGCGAGAAATAAAAAATAAAAAATTTTAAATTTGAAATTTCAGATTTGAAAATTTTAAAAATATTCAAAAAATTTTCATATTTATTTTTTAAAAAAAATCAAGAAAAATAAGAAAAATAAGAAAAATTTAATTTTTTTTCTGTACGACCTCTTAGGCGGAGCTAGGCGCTCTTTTGGCGTACCAAACCCGCCTAAGAAAATTTATAACATTGTACAAAATCCAAACAATAGTCGCCTTAACAATCTGATGCCCGTGCCCAACTAAACTACAAGTAGTTAGAAGATCTAGAAGACAGTCCCGCCACACCCACCGAACTCCGACTGCTAAAGAATACCCAAACCATGGATGCCACATTCCTCTCACCAAAGATATGAGAAACTGACTTAGCCTACCGCTCCTCACAGCAATAACAAGTCGAAGCCAAATTAAAACCGATAGAGGTCAAGACATCATTTGTGGGTACCTTCTTACGCACCACTCTCCACAAAAGAATAGACCACTTCCTCGGAATACATGATTGCCAAAAATGAGAAAGGATCGGGGACAGGCTTAGCAGCGCACGGCCTGCCAGGCGGAAGAAACCAAGAATGAGCCAGACACAATGAGAGTCCATGAGAAATAGTCTGGGCCATCACATAGCCTGGTATCGGAAGCGGCAACCGCCTCCGCCCCTGCTACACTAAACCAAGTCACGACTCGCCGTAAGTCCCGGCTGCCACCGTCAACCCCCATAATAGAAATCCTGATGTAGGACGTTATGTGTTTAGTAGGCCGAAGCAAACCATACCCCGTCCAGTTCTGGATCCTTCATTTCCCACATGAATTCGAATGAACCGTTCGCCTAGAAGTCTCCCGCGGAGAAGATGCCGCCAAGAGTCCGAGGCCTTACTATTGACAATAGCCAAGGAAGGATGGATGCGTCTAAAATATCTAGCCTGTATGAACCTACTCCACAAAGTGTGTTGGGTTCTCACCTTCCACCACAACTTTACGGAAAAGGCATCGGTGATATCCGCCAACGTACAGAACCCCAGCCCTCCCCTCAGACGAAGATAACACCATCGAATTCCAACTAGACAAGTGTCTCTTGTCCTGATCATCACTGTGCCCCCAGAAGAATCTCGTGATCAATCTTTCGATGTTGTGCAACACCTTCGTGGGAGGAATACAAACTGCAAGAATATATATGGGTATGGACCTGTGGACATATTTAATGAGAATGAGTTTGCCGCCAGGGGAGAATACAATTATGCCATCCCTCCAATCTCTTCTTAATCTTTCCCAGAAGGTCATTAAACAATACGATGTTGTGTCGGTCGTAAACCGAAGGACACCCCAGATACACAAATGGAGCCCCCTGAACTGAGAAACCCGACACATGAGCATAGATCAGTAGAAGAGTGGTGGACATACACAACACTCTTACTCGCACTAATCTGCTGGCCCGAAACGTGTATATATATGCTAAGAGTGTTGGTACATTCACCGAACCAACGTTCCCGATCGAGAAGATGAGGACGTCGTCCGCGTAAGCCAGGTGAGTAATGATTGGACAACCACTGGCAGTGTGAAATAGTTGAAATGCGAGATGCTCCCCATCTTGTTAAGGTTTCGACTTAACACTTCTGCAGCTGTAATGAAGATCGTAGGGGTAGGGGGAAGCGGATCTCCATGCCGAACTCCGCGGAAAGACATGAAACATCCCGTCGCCTGGCCATTCACAACCGTGGAAAACCAGCATTTATGCTCACCGATCTCCACAAAATGTCAATCCATCGTTCCGCGAACCCGAATGCTCTGAGCACCCAAATCATGTACTGCCAATCCACCCTGTCATAAGCTTTGTCCATGTCTAGCTTGATCGCAATGTTACCTCCCCTAGCCAAGGTTCTAAACGGCGGTAGGCGGGTGCGCGGCAGAAAGAGTCCGCCTACCGCCTAGAATGTCTAGGCGGTTGATACATTTTGGACATTTTTTACTATTTTACCACACTTTCTTTGTATTATTTACATATTTTAAGGATGTTTTATGCATAACTATGTTGTAGAACAAAGATTTATTAAGTTTTAGTCTTGTAAAAGTGAATCATAGACCCATAATGCAAAATCGTTTGGCCAAAATATCTTTTAGGGTTTGCTCCGTCTAGGCGTCCACCTACGCCGCCAAAGCTCCGTTAGCCGCCTACTCCAACGCCTACGAAAAACGGTGCGGAGAGAGACCGCCTACCACCTAGGCGGTGAAGGCGACCGCCTTTTAGAACACTGCCCTTAGCTGGATGAGGGACGGTCTAGCCAGGGGATGCGTCCGTCTCTGATGGTGGTGGGCTTTAGACGTCCGATGGCGACGGACTTTGGTCGTCCGACGGAGACGTCTCCAGTGGTGTGAGGTACAACAGATGGAGCCCAGAACCTTAGGGGAGGCGGTAGTCGATCATACGCGGACACCTGCCGTTCAAAGGGGGACCGGAACAATGGGGCAATGAACTACGTGGCCCCCAAGAAGGTAGGGAATGGGGAATGTGCGAAAACTACGGAGTATTGGAGGAATACGCTCATCCTGTATGTGCTTGGTGACAAGCCTTTCTATGGCAAGATACGAGCGTATGCGCACAGGATCTGGAGACCCAAGGGATCCATGTAGCTGTTAACGAGGGAAGACGAATTTTATTTCGTAAAGTTTGGCCTGCACGAGGACGTGGAGCGCATCATCCAGGGGGCCCCGGACATTTGATGAACGGTTGATCATCTTGAAGGAATGGAAGCTTGACTCTGTGTGCGAGCGAGAAGTTCTCCATTCGGTACTTATCTGGGTTCGGTTCCCCGGCTTTAACCCTAACTACTGGAGTGTACCAATGCTGATGAAACTAGCTAGCCTAATCGGCAAACCTATTAAAGCCAATGAGGCTACGACGAAGAGGGACATTATTATATGCCATGGTGTTCGTGGAGTGGAGATTGATGTTAGCAAAGTGCAGCCACGTATGTTGGAGTACGATGTCCCGTCTGGAGAAGTGTTCGTGCAGAAGGTTGAGTATGAGTGAGTACCACCGATATGTAACAACCCGCTACGCTCAGCTTAGCAAGATGATTCAAACGGCACAACGGTGCAAACGATGTTTGGACTTGGCGAATTCAACGGTTTGTTCGGAGTCCCGCTTGGCTGAGGCGAGTTCTCGCTCAGGTGGGTGGCCCCGATCAACCTGTCTTTGCTTGGCCTTCACACTAAATAATCGGACGATACATGCTAGTCGCTAGGCAAATACTTGATGCATGCTAATAAAAGAAGTGAACCAAACTAGCTAAGGGAATAATTTCTCGTTATGTTACTTGGCCTAGAACATGGAAATAACTTGTTTCTAGAGATGGTCATTTTCTTATGCAATGTATGTTTGTGTAAAGTAGAGCCTGTTATGCTAGCACATAGATTTTTCTTATGTTAAGTTATACATGCAAAGCTTGTCATGTAGATAATGCCACGGTTTTAAAGCACTTTACATAATATAGTTCACTCAGTTGAGGCAGGAAGACTATCAAAATAGTCGTTCCGAGCCAAGTAATGGAACCATGAAAATGCTTTGGGACCGTTGGTCGCCAAGGCAACTTCTGTATCGGGAGCTGCATAAAGATAGTAAAAACATAGAAAGAAGAATGGCTTGGGAGTCCAGTACAGAAGAAGAGAGAAGAGAATGATTTGAATTGTACAGAGAAAAAGAGACGAGAAAGAGAACATGTATGGTCATAGATAACTTGTGCATAAGGTATATTTCTTGCGAACGGATAAGCCAAGAAGTCGGGCCGATTCGATCGGGCGTAGCGGTGCTAGAAGAGCTAGCCCGGGTGTGGTGGAGACGTGCAGCGAGGCTCGCTACCCACGCTGCATGGAGCGCCGCTAATCCAATTTATGGTCCAAAATGGCTTGTGATGCCAGTGACCTCTTCATATATATTAAGTTTGGCTCGATTGCGGCAATCCGCGTGCGAGTCATTGGATTTGAGCAAGAAAAGGATGCACGACACATCATATAGTTAGAAAATCAAGCCACGGTACAATATACAGTTATAGCATATCATGTCTGAGGCAGAGACTTTCGTAACACACTAAGTTTCATATGCGTTCTTTCGTTTCAGATGTTGATCTACCTTGGGCAGGAAAGGACGAATGATAAGTTGGTAAGTTGCGCCATGCTACTTATATTTTTGCATGACACTCCATGTCTGCAACATGAGTTAGACTTCATATCATATGCCCTGAAACTGATCCTAAGTCAAGATTAGAAAGTCAATAAATGATAGCGTGCAGATAATCAAATAAACGTGTTTGATTTTGTTGAGAGGACGAGAAGCCTCCCCACTAGTGCATTCAATGTACTGATAACCTACTAGATTGCTTGCAGCGTACGTGAGTAACTCGTTTGGTGCGGAGTTTCCTTCATGCGCGCTAAGGCATATAGTTTGTCCTGGCGTCTTGGAGCGTTGCGACCGGAGCGAAAGCACTTATATTGGACATCATCTGTTGGAACATTATCCCTTGTATCATTCTCAATGTTGTAAGGCGCTTAGCACGTTTCTTTGATTTGAGAGAGAGAGAGAGTGCTTGAGCGATTGTATCATATTGGCCTAGTGCCGTTGTAACTTTTGTTCAATATCAATAAAAAGCTTTGTTTCATTTCATACTTGTGTTTATTTAACTTTCGCTGCTTGGGGACTATCTGTGCGACTCTGTGGCTTAGCATTTCATCAGCCGTTTCGGTGCTTGCCTTGCGCGAGCGCAACTTAGGTTCGAGCGACATCACGTCCAGCAAGGAAGTTCGGCCCTTGCGGGACCGGGACGTGAAACGATATGCAAATCCTACCGCTTCTTTGGGCACACAATACAAGTGTCCACAGGCACGTGCTGATGTCAATGGTGAGGCCGAGGCATTTGCCTGCTGGGACCAGGAGATGGGGCTAGAGACGGGAGGGAGTGGTGCATCTCCGAATGACAGTCCACCTTCTGGTGAAGTGGTACCTAATGTCACGCCCCAGTCCCAAAATATCGAGGGACTCGACATGGGGCGATGGCCAGCAGTACACATCGATGGACAAACCCAATTTAATGGATCCATCGGGGCATACTTAAGCTGTAATACAACAATAAGTAGGTCCAATGATACAAGTCATAGTCTAATTTAATCTCATCCACAACAAATAATCACAGATCAAATGCCAGAATAATGCATATAAAATAAACTGACATATCTCAATAAAAGTGTCTCGGAGAACAATCCGAGAATAAGTCTGATACATCACTGCAGTAGACAGGAAATAAAGTAACTAGAAATAGAAATAAATGAGTATCTCAAGCCAATACTCCGGAGAAGTCCCCTGGTATGATCTCGTCCTCTGATCCTGGTTCTGCTCCAATGTAGGCACCTGCTTCTGCTAATGCTAATGCTCCGGTCCCGTATACCTCGGGATAGATCTCGTCAGCTAATCCTGGTGACATAATCCGGATCCAGGTCCTCAGGGGACATAGCAAGGTACAAAATAACTCAAGCCAAAATAAATCAGTACAGCAATAAATGAACAATAGGGTAAATATATAACCAGCTAAGTGATATGCAAGTTGAGAGTTTTAGTCATACTCGGGCTGAGACTACTACAGGATCAGTGTCGGAGAAACTCATAGCAGTATTCTCTCGAAGGGCCAGTACGGTCGGAGAAACCCATAGCAGTATTCTCTCGAAGGGAAGGGCCAGTACGGTACCAAAGCTCTGTGTCAGAGTCTAAGGCACTTCCATTAAAATATTATATATATATAATCAGCCTTATGTATGTTAATTCTCTCCCCACCCAATGTAATCTCACGTCACAGTTTCATGATATCTCATGTCCATGTCACGCAAAACCATATCTAATGCAACATGTCATAATGGGATCTAAGCACGTATAATGTATATGTCATAAACCTGTATCCTATACAGAATCACCTTGAATATTTTAGGAAGATTCCGTCTCATGAATAGTGTCCAGTGTCCTAGGTATAATGTACTTGATATGGCAAGTACGAGAATGTAAAGGGTCATGATATCCATCTCTAGGCGACATTACACAACTCTGCATACAATGTTGGCACCTGACTATTAATCGGACGCTAAGTAAGCCACACGGTCCTAGGTCAAGCATGTACCACATATAAATAAATCAAGAAAATATGTAACAAGAACTGCAATGTTGGCAAGGTACACTTGCCTGTGGTTCTGGCTCCAATTGTAGCTCTGGTCTCAGTGTGATTTGCAGGTACTACTCCGGTTGCTGAAATAAACATCACCATTAGATTCAAAAAATATCAAATAGCTAGAAACGCCTGTCCTTGAGTCCAATTTGGACAAAGGGGCAAAAATCACCGTTTCTGGTCAAAGCGGGGTCCACATGTGGGCCTCTTTGCACCGAAAACCATGTCAGGGTCAAAGGTCTCCAAATTCGTTAAATTTAGTGTCAACAAGTCAGGAACGATGATATGAACCCAACGGAACTTCCAGAACTGGATTCCGATGAGCCGATCACAAAATCGTCCGTCAAATGGAGCCGCGGGGCCCACGATACGCGATTTTGTCAACGTTCTCAGAATCGAACAAAACTTGGGTTACAGGACCAGCGTATTGCTACGAGTCCGATGGCACAAGTTTCGTTTCGATCCGACGTGTGTACACAAAGTTACGACATGTTCCAGAACAGGCGGATACAGGACGTTGTCGGCGGATACGCGTTGATTCCGGTGTGCACGCACATCCAAATCAACTTCTGCGAAATTTCACACGTCCGTATCAACGGCGCGCACGTTTCGGTGAAGACCTCATGCGACCAAGTCGTCCCGTTTGGCGGGACGCACTCAGTTCTGGGGTGAAACAGGACATTGATTTTCCTGTTTTTGGATCGCGGTTCGCGATCGCCACAGGACGCGACGCACCGAGCGGGTTGCACGGGCATCGAGGGGGTCACGCGGTCTACGCGTCATAACTGACGGAATCGAAAACGGGTCAACGAGGAGAGAGGAAACGCTACCTGAACAGGGCTCCCTGAAGGCCGAATCCTCGTATCGGTGATCGACGCGACACAGCGGGACACGTGTCCAGGTACTGTGCTGTCGTGTCCGAGCTGCTGTTACTAGGGCTAGGGTTTCGAGGGCTGCCGGAGACTCGCCCGGGGAGGGCGGAGACGGCCGGGGACGAGTCGACGAGGCTGGCCGGGGAGAGGTTCTGCGGAGGGTGGTGGAGTCGGGGTTCAAGGCGGCTAGGGCGTATGGTTTCTGTCGTGGCGGAGCAGCAAGGTGTTCGAGGGCTGGGGGAGGAAGACAGGGAAGGGAGGCGGAGAAGCCCGGCTGAGGCGTTGGGGAGATGGCGGTCGTCGAGGGCGGAGCGGAGAGGGATTGGGCTGCTGGAACGGGGGAGTTAGGTCGGGGACGATGACGGGGGGGTTCTAGGTCGTCGAGGGGAGAGCTGTTGGGGTGTGGAAGTTTAGGGTTCCGTCGAGGCGGGGAGGAGGAAGATGGCTGGGCAGGGCAGCGGCTAGGGTGGATCAGGAGGTCGGGGAAGGAAGACGGAGGCTGGGCTGAGGGGTTCTGCGGGTCAGGGGAGAGGGGGAGACGAAGGTGGAGCGGGGCGAAGATGAGGGCAGCGGCTATGCGGAGGAGCTAGGGGAGATGACTCGGGGGATTCGTCGAGGCGGGGAGGAGGAAGAGGAGGGACGGCAGGGTGATCCGGCGGAGCAAGGGGTCTAGGGTTAGGGTTTCGGCCGGCGGGGGGTTAAATAGCCTCGTCGGAACAGTGTTCCGACTTGAATTAGGGTTAGGATTCAGAATAGGATTTGGATAACGGATTTGGGTCCGGGTCCGCGGGTCGGGTTCAATAAGAATCAGGCCCGATCCGCTATCGTTTAAGTATGGGTTTGGGTCTGCTGGTTTCGGGTCGGGTTTAGATCCGACCCGACCCGATAAGGTTGGGTTTGGTTCAGTTGAACCGGATCTGGGTTGGTTTGGGTTGGTTTGGTTCAATTGAACCGGGTTTATTTCAGGGTTTATTTTGGTTTAAATTTTAATTAGTTTTTAGGGCTTTAAAAATGCTTCCGGGGTCCAATAAATTTTCGAAAAATTACCCTATGTCTAGTTTTTCATTTTACACCATAAAATATTATTTCCATAATATTTTAATATTATTTAACATTAATTAAAAATTATTTAATTATCAAATGTCTAGGTTTTAATTACAGAAAAATTCCAGAAAATTACGGAAAATTGTGAAAAATTCAAATTAAAAATTCTTGAAAAATCAGGGGGATTACAATCTACCCCCTTAAGAGGATTGCGTCCTCGCAATTAAAGAATAACCGGTCAACAGAGATGACACGGTCGCAACCATTGTTCGAAGCAAATCACGATTAAGGAGATTCAAGGATGAGAGTGTAAGAATAGCACATAGGGAAAATTATTTCCCTAAGTATTAAAGTTACGTAATCTCCCGTATGAAGGAGATCTAGAAGACTACAGTTTTTAGAAAAACTAGGTTATCACTTATCATACTAGGTGATCAATTATAAACATTCTAGGTTATCGATTATTAGCAAGTTCAAATTACTAGGTTAAGGCTGAGGTCACGAACCAACGGGCACGAACTAAAACAATACTAGAAACAAAAAAACTACGAAAATTTACGCGCATTAGCTACTCCATGAATCTGCGCGTCCTCCAAAGTCATCGCGAAAGCTTGTCCGCGTCCTTGAGGTGGTGCCCTCTGCTGTTGCTGGGCCTGCTGGAAGAGTGCTGGTCGAGGTGCCAAGGGTGGCCGTGGTTGATATCCTCCTGGTGCTGGTAGAGCTTGTTGGCTTGCCCTTGGTGCTCCTTCTCTATGCTCAGGGCAGTCTCTCACTGCATGCTGTCTGGATCCGCAACCTAAGCATAGTCCGAATTTACGTCTACACTCCTTCTCAACATGGCCTATCTTGCCGCAGTAGTGACAAGTAGGAAGAGTTAGTGATTTGGATACAGCTCCCTGTGGTGCTTGATGCAGATGAGGTTTCTTTGCAGCTTCTCCATGCGGTGCTCGGGCTGGTGCTGATGTGGAAGGTCGCTTCAGACCGGTCTCTCCTGGTGACGCGCTCCATGCGTCGGGCTGCAGCAAGGACGTCTAAGTAGGATGTAGGTGCAACGGATCCAATTAGTTTCTGTAGCTCAAAGTTTAGTCCGTCGAAGAACTTCTCGGCCTTCTCTTCTTCTGTTGGAATCAAGGTAGGGGCGAAGCGACTCAGACGAATGAATTTCGCGTTGTACTCTTCCACTGTCATAGTATCCTGAGTGAGGCGATTGAACTTGTCCCGCAGTTCTGATCGGGCGGTAGCTGGAATGTACATCTCCTGAAAGAGTCTGGAGAACTCCTGCCAGGTGACTCGGTCTGGTCCGAGCCGGGTCTCCTCAGATAGCCACCAGTGATGTGCATTGTCCGTCAATTGCATCCTGACGGCAGTCATCCAACGTTCCTGTGGAAGCTCAGCTGCTTCTAATTGATGTTGTATGTTGGTGAGCCACTCATGAACTTCTGTGGGCTCCTTCTTGCCTGAGAAGGTACGGGGCTTCAGCTGGCGAAAATCGGTGATAGAGCCCGTCAGTTGCCGTCGAGTTGGTAGGTTGGCCTGCTCCAGTGCATTTACTAGGCTGTTCCTCAAGTAATCCGTTTCGCGATGCTGAGCTTCTTGATGAATTTGCTGTTGGGCTTGCATCATTGCGTAGATCATTTGGAATATCTGTTGCCCATCCATGACTTGTCCTGGTGGGAAAACAGGCATCTGTGGAACGAACTGCGGAGGCGGCGGGATGTCATCATGCCGAAATCTAGAAGCTTGCTGATCTGCTTGGCTGCTTCAGTGAGTAGAGGGATCTCCACTCAATGACGTCACTTCATCTTCTCCGTAGGTGGCTACAACACCTATTGGTGTGTTTGCTGGAGTTTCGTCGTTTGCTCGTGAATCCATTACTCTGCATCAAAAATAAACGATAAGAGGCGCACAGGAATCAAGGCAAGATGCCAGTCAAGAAATTAATTTGAATCCGAAATAGATATCAAGAACGTTTCAAGCAAGTGGATGAGATCCTAAAAACTTATCCTATTCTTATTGTAGGCTTGCTCGGTCCCTAAGTTGAAACCGAACAATTTAGTCGTAGACCTGCATGGGCCACCACAAAAACTATTTCACGCCCTAGTCCCAAAATATCGAGGGACTGGACACGTGGCGATTGCCAGCAATACACACCGATGGACAAACCCAATTTAATGGATCCATCGGGGCATACTTAAGCTGTAATACAACAATAAGTAGGTCCAATGATACAAGTCACAGTCTAATCTAATCTCATCCACAACAAATAATCACAGATCAAATGTCAGAATAATGCAAATTAAATAAACTGACATATCTCAATAAAAGTGTCTCGGAGAACAATCCGAGAATAAGTCTGATACATCACTGCAGTAGACATGAAATAAAGTAACTAGAAATAGAAATAAATGAGTATCTCAAGCCAATACTCCGGAGAAGTCCTCTGGTATGATCTCGTCCTCGGATCCTGGTTCTGCTCCAATGTAGCACCTGCTTCTGCTAATGCTCCGGTCCCGTATACCTCGGGATAGATCTCGTCAGCTAATCCTGGGGACATAATCCGGATCCAGGTCCTCAGGGGACATAGCAAGGTACAAAATAACTCAAGCCAAAATAAATCAGTGCAGCAATAAATGAACAATAGGGTAAATATATAACCAGCTAAGTGATATGCAAGTTGAGAGTTTTAGTCATACTCGGGCTGAGACTACTACATGATCAGTGTCGGAGAAACCCATAGCAGTATTCTCTCGAAGGGCCAGTACGGTACCAAAGCTGTGTCAGAGTCTAAGGCACTTCCATTAAAATATTATATATATATAATCAGCTTTATATTTGATAATTCTCTCCCCACCCAATGTAATCTCACGTCACAGTTTCATGATATCTCATGTCCATGTCACGCAAAACCATATCTAATGCAACAAGTCATAATGGGATCTAAGCACGTATAATGTATATGTCATAAACCTGTATCCTATACAGAATCACCTTGAATATTTTAGGAAGATTCCGTCTCATGAATAGTGTCCAGTGTCCTAGGTATAATGTACTTGATATGGCAAGTACGAGAATGTAAAGGGTCACGATATCCATCTCTAGGCGACATTACACAACTCTGCGTACAGTGTTGGCGTCCGACTATTAATCGGACGCTAAGTAAGCTACACGGTCCTAGGTCAAGCATGTACCACATATAAATAAATCAAGAAAATATGTAACAAGAACTGCAATGTTGACAAGGTACACTTGCCTATGGTTCTGGCTCCAATTGTTGCTCTGGTCTCAGTGTGATTTGCAGGTATTACTCCGGTTGCTGAAATAAACATCACCATTAGATTCAGAAAATATCAAATAGCTAGAAACGCCTGTCCTTGAGTCCAATTTGGACACGGGGCAAAAATCACCGTTTCTGATCAAAGCGGGGTCCACATATGGGCCGCTTTGCATTGAAAACTGTGTCAGGGTCAAAGGTCTCCAAATTCGTCAAACTTAGTGTCAACAAGTCAGGAACGATGATACGAACCCAACGGAACTTCCAGAACTGGATTTCGATAAGCCGATCACAAAATCGTCCGTCTAGTGGAGCCGCGGGGCCCACGATACGCGATTTTGTCAACGTTCTCAGAATCGAACAAAACTTGGGTTACAGGACCAGCGTATTGCTACGAGTCCGATGGCACAAGTTTCGTTTCGATCCGACGTGTGTACACAAAGTTACGACATGTTCCAGAACAGGCGGATACGGGACGTTGTCGGCGGATACGCGTTGATTCCGGTGTGCACGCACATCCAAATCAACTTCTGCGAAATCCCACATGTCCGTATCAACGGCGCGCACGTTTCGGTGAAGACCGCACTCGACCAAGTCGTCCCGTTTGGCGGGACGCACTCAGTTCCGGGGTGAAACAGGGCATTGATTTTTCTGTTTTTGGATCGCGGTTCGCGATCGCCACAGGACGCGACGCACTGAGCGGGTTGCACGGGCATCGAGGGGGTCACGCGGTTTACGCGTCACAACTTACGGAATCGAAAATGGGTCAACGAGGAGAGGAAACGCTACCTGAACAGGGCTTCGTGAAGACCGAATCCTCGTATCGGTGATCGACGCGACACAGCGGGACACGTGTCCAGGTACTGTGCTGCCGTGTCCGAGCTGCTGTTACTAGGGCTAGGGTTTCGAGGGCTGCCGGAGACTCGCCGGGTGAGGGCGGAGACGGTCGGGGACGAGTCGACGAGGCTGGCCGGGGAGAGGTTCTGCGGAGGGTGGTGGAGTCGGGGTTCAAGGCGGCTAGGGCGTAGGGTTTCTGTCGTGGCGGAGCAGCGAGGTGTTCGAGGGCTGGGGGAGGAAGACAGGGAAGGGAGGCGGAGAAGCCCGACTGAGGCATCGGGGAGATGGCGGTCGTCGAGGGCTGAGCGGAGAGGGACTGGGCTGCTGGAACGGGGGAGTTAGGTCGGGGACGATGACGGGGGGGGGTTCTAGGTCGTCGAGGGGAGAGTTGTCGGGGCGTGGAAGTTTAGGGTTCCGTCGAAGCGGGGAGGAGGAAGATGGTTGGGCAGCGGCTAGGGTGGATCAGGAGGTCGGGGAAGGAAGACGGAGGCTGGACGGAGGGGTTCTGCGGGTCAGGGGAGAGGGGGAGACGACGGTGGAGCGGGGCGAAGACGATGGCAGCGGCTAGGCGGAGGAGCTAGGGGAGATGGCTCGGGGGATTCGTCGAGGCGGGGAGGAGGAAGAGGAGGGACGACGATCCGGCGGAGCAAGGGGTCTAGGGTTAGGGTTTCGGCCGGCGGGGGGTTAAATAGCCTCGTCGGAACAGTGTTCCGACTTGAATTAGGGTTAGGGTTCAGAATAGGATTTGGGTAACGGGTTTGGGTCCGGGTCCGCGGGTCGGGTTCAATAGGAATCCGGCCCGATCCGCTATCGTTTAAGTATGGGTTTCGGTCTGCGGGTTTCGGGTCGGGTTTAGATCCGACCCGACCCGATAAGGTTGGGTTTGGTTCAGTTGAACCGGGTTTGGGTTGGTTTGGGTTGGTTTGGTTCAATTGAACCGGGTTTATTTCAGGTTTATTTTGGGTTTAAATTTTAATTAGTTTTTAGGGCTTTAAAATGCTTCTGGGGTCCAATAAATTTTCGAAAAATTACCCTATGTCTAGTTTTTTATTTTACACCATAAAATATTATTTCCATAATATTTTAATATTATTTAACAGTAATTAAAAAATTATTTAATTACCAAATGCCTAGGTTTTAGTTACAGAAAAATTCCAGAAAATTACGGAAAATTGTGAAAAATTCAAATTAAAAATTCTTGAAAAATCAGGGGGATTACACCTAAGGAGATGCACGAGGGAGGGCAACTAGTGATCATGACGACTGTGGACGTTTCAGCTTTGGAGCCTAGGAGGGATAAAGGAAGGGCCTAGTTACGGACCCAATCTCCTCCAGAGGAGGATCTCCAATAGTGTTCTGCAGCCAAAGTAATGGACAAATGGGGGTGTACACAAGGAGGATGACAGCAACGTCCGGTAAAGGATCAAAATGAGGAGGATACCATAAAGGCCCTAGCCTTCTCAGTAGGAAGAGAGGGGCTTTTCGTACGCACGAGGATGTCCTTCGGCCTGACCGTCCCTCTGTACCAGAGCAGCGAGGGGAACTGTGTGGACGAGGCTGTTAACTGATGGTGATGCTGGTGGACAAGAGAACATAGATGCATGCGGCTCTGATATATAGAGCAACATGGAAGATGACATTTCGATTCTAGAGAAACTACCATCCCTCCCTAGGTTGCGTGGAACTACAAGGGACCTTAGTCTCTGATCAATGACGGTAATGGCATGGATTGTGCGTGGAGCTTGCTCGATTGCAAGTTGGAAGGAGATTAGTGCTATGATTAGAAGGGAGAAGTGCTCTATTTCTGCTCTTCTGAAAACAAAATTAAAAGGGGAGCGGGTCCTAAAGAGACGTGTCTCCGCATTGGAGTCATGTACACAACTTGCACTTGTGTAGCATGGCGAGGTTCTGGATTAGATGTGATCGTGGCATGTGGGATGATTAGGTAATTTTTGTATCTGAACAGTTAATTGCAGTAGAGTTTAGCAATAAAGGTGGACTCCGGTTTGTACTTGGAGCAGTGTATGGACACAATGCCAGGAAACATGGGGACAACCTGTGGAGGGACATCGTCTGTCTTAGCGACGTTGCTGAGAATCGTCTCAAGTTGCCGCTCCTCTACTTGACGAGAAGGTTGGAGACCGACGAGTATCAAACGCTATCTTGCAGGATTTTCAGACTTGCCTAATATGCTTGGGGCAGCAAAGCATTACGAGAATTGAGTATATATGGATCTGGAACAAC
The DNA here is from genome assembly GCA_036927795.1 of Iris macrosiphon. Lineage (NCBI taxonomy): Eukaryota > Viridiplantae > Streptophyta > Magnoliopsida > Asparagales > Iridaceae > Iris > Iris macrosiphon. The sequence continues at coordinate 119,667,303 of JAYESA010000010.1, read as the reverse complement.
AAGGCTGTTCGGAAGAGGGTGGCCTGCCAGCTGGGTAAGACGCTGGGGAATCGATTTTGGCTTGCCACCTTCCCGAATGTGTTTGTTGAAGGGTTGGTTGCTGGTACGAGTGTTCATTCTTCCATCTGTCTCAGAATGTTAGAGGTGGATTGTGACAGGGCGAGGCCATTCCACTACAACAATAAGTGACCACTAGTTGTTGGGTATAAAGAGGCAGTTGCAAGAGGGCTTCAAAAACTATGGTACTTAACCTTAGGTGTACATTGCGCGCGCGCGCGTGCACACACACACACACACACACACATATATATATATATATATGAGGAGGGATCATGAACCTTCTTTTAAGCATTTTCGAATGTTTCCAAAATTACAGCCGTTAGATCGTGTCAATTTCTACCGTTAAGATCACTAAAATTGTTTAGATTAGATCACTAAAGTGCGCAATTTCTTGCGAGAAATTGACACGATCCAATGGCCATAATTATAGGGATATTCGGGGACGTTTAAGAGCGGGGATCCCGATCCCTCCTCTGTCCCTCCTCTCTCTCTCTCTCTCTCTATATATATATATATAGTGAAGTTTGGAGATGGAGAGGAGAAGGAGAAGTAGGAGAAGAGAGAATATGAGAAAGGAGATTGCAAGGGTCTAAAACCCTAGGTTGCATCTCATGTCTATTTATATAAATATGCAATACACCCACAATTACTATTATACCCTCATATGATAAATAATAAAATAAAATAACTCTTAACACCCTCCCTCAAGCAGGAGCATAGAGATCAGACATGCCCAGCTTGCTACATAAATCAGAAAATGGACCACGAGCAAGTGGTTTGGTGAGGATATCACCTAATTGATCCTCTGACCGAACATAAGGAGTGACAATCTGTTTCTTCAGCAACAAATCACGAACAAAATGACAATCCACCTCGATATGCTTCGTGCGCTCATGAAACACCGGATTACTTGCGATAAACATTGCCGACTGATTATCACAATACATCTCCATCGGAATAGGAATCATGATTTCCATTTCATGAAGAAGAGCCTGCACCCACATCATCTCAGAAGCTGTATGAGCCATCGCACGGTACTCGGCCTCTGCACTAGAACGAGCCACAACATTCTGCTTCTTACTACGCCACGTGACAAGATTGCCACCCACAAACGTACAATAGCCAGAAGTAGACCTCCTATCACTGCGACTGCCTGCCCAATCAGCATCACTGAATCCAGTCACCGTAAGCAACTGGGAAGGTTTGTACAACAAACCCTTTCCAGGTGCACCCTTCAAGTATCGAAGAATGCGAGAGATAGCCTCCCAATGTGGTTGCCGAGGGGCATGCATAAACTGACTAACTACTCCAACTGCATATGTGATGTCTGGTCGAGTAACAGTAAGATATATAAGTTTGCCAACCAAACGTCTATAATATCCAACATCCTCAAATAACTCTCCCCTGTCAGCATCAAGCTTGTCATGATAATCCATAGGAGTCTCAACTGGCCGACACTCTAACATCCCAGTCTCGGAGAGCAAGTCTAGAACATACTTGCGTTGTGACAGATACACACCTTTCTTAGATCGAGCAACCTTCCAAGAAAATATCGAAGAAGACCCAAATCCTTAGTATGAAACTGACGACTAAGGTAGGCCTTCAAGTCCACAATTCCAGCATGATCACTCCCAGATATAATGATATCATCAACATAAACAATGAACACGATAATACCTGCTGAGGAAGAATGGCAAAATACTGAATGATCTGATGTGGTACGCCGAAAGCCATACTGAATGAGAACTGAACTGAACTTGTCAAACCAAGCACGAGGTGACTGTTTCAGTCCATATAATGCTTTCTTCAATCGACATACGAGTCTTTTATTTCCTGTTACAACATATCCCGGTGGTTGATCCATATAAACCTCCTCCTGTAAGTCACCATGCAAGAAAGCATTCTTTATGTCCAGCTGATATATAGGCCATTGGTGATTAACCGCCACAGAAATAAGAATCCGAACTGAATTCAGCCGAGCCACTGGAGAGAAAGTCTCCATATAATCCACGCCATATGTCTGAGTATATCCTTTGGCAACCAACCGTGCCTTGAGGCGCTCAACAGAACCATCAGGGTGATATTTAACAGTGTACACCCATCTACAACCCACTGTTTGTTTTCCAACAGGAAGTGATGTAAGCTCCCAAGTCTGGTTTTGATGTAAAGCATACATCTCCTCATCCATTGCACTTTTCCAACCAGAAGATGACATAGCCTGCTTGTAAGTTTTGGGAATAAAAGTAGAAGACAATGAAACAGCAAATGCAAGAAAGGATGATGAAGCACGGTGTAATGAAACATAGTTAGAAATGGGATGCTTATTCTTTGTGGTACAAAGGCGTTGTCTTTTTCTGAGAGCAATAGGAAGATCATCTGGATCTGTGATGATGGGAGCAGAAACCTCAGGCACGGAAGATGATTGGTTGAAGGCTGAATTCTGCAGAACCACTGGCCTGTCCTTGGATCTCTGATAAACCTGTAAATGGGGAATGGAGACAGAAATTGATTCAGGAATGACCGGAAGTGGTATGGAAGATATCAAATCTGTTGTAAAAGGAATATCACGGTCTCCTGAAGGAAAGAAGGGGGTAGACTCAAAGAATGTAACATCCGCACTGACATAATATTTGCGTGACTGTGGACTGTAACAACGATAACCTTTTTGAGTACGGGGATAACCAAGAAAGACACACTTCAGAGATCTAGGAGCCAACTTATCTCGATTAGGTTCCAAGTTATGAATAAAAGCGACACAGCCAAACACTCGAGGAGATAAGGAAAAGGGTGCGACATCTGTATGTAATATAGTAAATGGAACTTTGTTATTTAATACAGATGATGGCATGCGATTAATAAGATAACATGCAGTAAGAACGGCATCTGCCCAATACTGTTTGGGGACATGCATATTGAACATGAGAGTTCGAGCCACATCTAAAATGTGTCGATGTTTGCGTTCGGCTATACCATTTTGTTGAGAGGTGTGGACACAACTGGTTTGATGAATCATACCACGATCAACACAGAAACTGTTCACAGAAGATTGAGTATACTCCAAAGCATTATCAGAACGCAGAATTTTGATACGTTTATTAAACTGAACATAGACTTCATTATAAAAGGCAGATAACACATTTGGAAACTCAGATCTTTCTTTCATTAAATAACACCAAGTCATTCTGGAATAATCATCAATAAAAATAACAAAATACTGAAATCCTTTCGGACTTTTGACTCTAGACGGACCCCAAATATCAGAATGAACAAGATCAAAAGACTCTAATTGACGACTCTCACTACGACGAGGAAAGGAACTACGGTGATGCTTGCCTAACTGACAAGCCTCACATTCAAGACTAGATACATGACTCAAACTAGGAACAACTTGACGCAACTTAGCGAAAGACGGATGTCCCAAACGATAATGCCACTGCAACGGAGAAGTAGAAACAGAAGTGAAGGCCTTTCCAGGTAGATCCAAGTAGTACAGTCCATCTTTTTCATGCCCCGAACCAATCGTCTTCTTCGTCCTGAGGTCCTGAAAAATACACGAATTGGGAGAAAATGTCACAGAACATTGAAGAGATTTGGTTAACTGGCTCACAGATAACAAATTAAATGGAAAATTAGGCACATATAATGAATCAAATAATGATAGTGATTGAGTAGGGTGAATGACACCTTTCCCAAGCACAGGACGAGTAGACCCATCAGCCAAGATAATATTGTGTTTCATGGAACTACGATTATGAAAGATAGATGTTATACCAGACATGTGAGAGCTCGCTCCTGAGTCGATGACCCAAGAGGTGGATGGTGACTGGGTTGCCACAAAAGCAGGATTACCTATATGTGCCATGGTTGCAGTAGGTTGGGAGGTGGTACTAGCAAGCGCGTTCAACTTCTGGAGGATCTGTTGAAATGGAGATGAGGTATCGGACGTTGAAGTCTGATTGAAACCCGAAGTATCATCTCTGGGAGCAGAAGTGGTGTCCTGGGACTGCATATTTTCATCATGCACTTGATGTGCATATTCTGGTTTGCCCCATTTGTCCCAACAATAGTCTTCTACATGACCGAGCATTCCACAATAGTTACACTTTCGTGGTTGACCACGGCCACCACCACCACCACCGCGGCCACCACCACCACCGCGACCACCACCACGACCATTGTCTCTACCACCACGGCCTCCTCCTCGACCAAAACTACGACCACCATCTCTACCGCCACGTCCAATACCACGTCCACCACCACGACCAACAGCACTAGAAACTAGGGCAGAAGAGTCAGTACTCGGCACCACAGAACTCTGTCCCAGAAAGGAACGATTGAGACGGGAGAAAGTATCTGCCACCGTAGGTAACTGCTCTCCAGCAAGGATTTGAGCTTTATAAGGTTCGAGCGCAGGATCCAAGCCGGCAAGGATGAGTGAAACATGAAACTCTTCCTTCTGTCTCCGAGCTTCCTTCAAATCAGTAGTAACAGGATGATATTGAAGCAGTTCCTCCCACAAAGCCTTCTTTGAAGCCAGATATTCATTCACAGGCTTCCCATTTTGCTTTGTATTGAACAATAACTCGTACAACTCATAGATACGGGCAACGTTTCGCTTCTGCGAATAAGATTCTTCCAGAGATGCCCAAATCTGTTTGCTTGATTCACACCACTGAACATTAGCAGCGATATGTGGTTCCATACTATGCCACAACCATGACATAACGTATGCATCTGCACTCATCCAATCTTCATACTCAGCGGACGTTTCAGGCAGGGGTTCTTCGGTCAAAAACTTCAACTTTTTCTTCGCCCTTAACACCACTTTGATAGACTTGGACCAGGCAAGATAGTTCGCACCATTCAGTTTCACCGCTGTAATCGACTTTCCCAATTCATCATTATGAATAACAGTAAAAGGAGAACCACCTCCGCTACCACCACCACTATTAACCTCGCTAGAAGATTCGGTCCCCACCATACTTGCAGATGCAACAGAAAGACGAGATCTTTGAAACCCTAGATCTCACAACGAACCTCAACCGACGACGAATAACCAACGGAGATCTGTAGAAACCCTAGATCTCATAAACGAACCACGAACGACCACGAACAGGGATGAGATGTACAGTACTTACAAATATATGCTCTGATACCAAGTGAAGTTTGGAGATGGAAAGGAGAAGGAGAAGTAGGAGAAGAGAGAATATGAGAAAGGAGATTGCAAGGGCCTTAAAACCCTAGGTTGCATCTCATGTCTATTTATATAAATATGCAATACACCCACAATTACTATTATACCCTCATATGATAAATAATAAAATAAAATAACTCTAACAACGGCCAATATTTCGGCCACCATGAAATCCAGTACGAGCGGCTCCCAGAGCAGATCGATCAGCGGGAGCATCACTTGGAGGTATCGACGATCTTTGCTGCCCGTAAGACACGAAAGTGAACTTCCATTAGAGATGGAACCTCAACTCCAGCAATGATCTGAGAGCGAGCTGAGTCTGCATCAGGACGAAGAGACAAGATATGCCATGACATGAAGCTCCTCCCGTTGAGCCCTTGCTTCATTGATATCCGTCGTCAGAGGTAATACACGATCAACTTCATCGACCATATTCTTGAAGGACTGGAAGTGATCCTTATGAGACTTGTCCTGTTCCGTCCGGTAGGCGCCGACGACCGAGTCGTAGATACGAGACAAGTCGCCTTTTTCTATCAAACGCCGTCGATTAGATATGAGACAAGTCTCATTTTCTATCAAACGCCGTCGATAGGACCTCCCATAACTTTTTTACCGTGTTCGTGTTCTGAATCATGTCCTCCACCGATGGTTCCATTGAGTTCATCAACTGTATAAACAGTCGACTATTATCTGTCTCCTACTGTTCAAATGTGGTATCAGTCGTCTCCGGAGGGTTGTCAGTCAGATGCTTGGACAACCGCAGTCCCCGAAGTGTTTTATCAACCTTCTTTCGCTATGTTGAGTAGCCATCTGCTCCGTCGAACGACGAGTCGAATCGAAGAAATCGACGTGCCAGTGCCCGTTGGTCCTGCCAACGCATTCCAGACACCGGTAGTAGTAGCACTGCTAGGTGCATCAGTGTTAGTCATCATGCACTTGATTCGATTGTTGCTGGATCTTTCCAACCCCAATAATCACATCAACTTTACCGATGCGCTATCAACGTAGCCAGAACTGGCACCACATGGAAATTAGAGATCGTATAGGGATCACACAAGTCAGGTCACAGAAGTAACCCAGGTCACTCTCTGTGTAGATCCTGATGTGGATATCGGGGTAGGACGGAAACAAAGATCCACGTAAACAAGCAACTTGTCTACTCTTTGTTAATCCCTGGAGCCGTAATCTAGGAACAAGTTGTGCAAACAAATCATTGTCTACCCTCTGGCTATACGCTCCTGAAGTCATAATATAGGAATATAGGTTGTGCAAACAAATTATTGTCTACCCTCTGGCTTCGATATACGACGTTTTATTTTTTGGAAATTAGGGTTCAGATAGGAAGGAGGGACGGCGACTGAGGGTTAGGGCTAGTAGCAGGGAGGGGGGGGGGGGCGCTGGCGGCAGGGAGGAGGGGGAGGTGGGGTTGGCAGCTTTGGTTTGGTGGAGATAGATTATGACTCTGATACCATGTAGAATGTGAATGATAGATTGATTCATTAAGAGGAGAGGAGAGTACATTATATAGGAGAGGCTAACCCCTCTCTCAATTAGTCTATCCGATGTGGGACTAAACTCAACTTAACACATAACTCAACATTTCCTTTATCATCAGTGTGCCGCATAGGTGAGATGCAACTACATATGGCGTGTAGATTCTTCGCATGTTACCTCATTGTCTAGACTTTCTAGTCTTTGCGGAACATTTGTAGCGGCTATGTTATTCCAATCTTGGCATTGACATATGCAAATAATAGTCTTTATTAATTTCTCTATGAAAATGCATTCATAAAATGATATATAGATATATCTACTCTTCTGGTCTGGTGGTTAAGAAATCAACTCCTTTTTGGATCCTTTGTCACGCCCCGAGGCGTCCCCCGAGTCGTGACCGCCGTGCGGGCCTGGATTTGCGCCCGCACAAGGCTTTTTAATGATTTGCATAGCAAGCACATACTCAGAGTACGCAGATAAATTGAACACAGATTTGAAACATAGAAAAGTTCTCTTTATTGATAATGAACATCTATTACAAACTCTTGAACGAGTCAGCTAATATGCCGAACGGCTTACAAAAGGGTTGACTCAAAATGAGATAGCAGTCCTTTGCATTACATCCTTTTATAAACTCAAAATGATAAGGACCTCCCGGTTGGAGGATCGCCTTGCCACGGAGCTGCATTTGTGTATGAAGAGTTGCAGGCTCCTGACTCCAAAATGCTTCGGGGGCGCGGTGAAGATGCGCCAACAGTTGGACTGGATCGGGTAGACGACTTCGGCTCCTCGCTCGGTTCGCCTTGGTGCGGAGAACCTGTTTCAACGAGGGTCAGCATATCGAAACATGCTGGTGAAGGCGAGCTAGCCTGACTTTACCAATCAACACGTTGTTTAGAGAAGCATGCATATTTGTGGGTTTCTATCTTGCCTTAGTTCATTTGCAGTTAAGCAGCATATTGAATTTACTGAAATGAACGTGCCACCGTTCGGTGGATTTTACCTGACCGTCCGAATTACCTGCACAATACTTACCTTGCCTTCCCTGCCACAGAGACACAAGTTAGTATGCAACAGGTTTAAATATACACGATGATCACTGGCGTGGTGCCATAACGGACAGTAGTCTTTGACGAGAATGGTTTGCAACGTAAGTACAAGAGGTGCTGCAAGCCATTTCCGCCGAACAAGAGACTAGAACAATATGTCTCGCCCGGACCGGATCGATGCCAGTGTCCCAGCATCGTCCGCGAGACGTTTACCCTGTGCACTGGTTGTCCATGATCGAACAATATACAAGTAACAAGTTTGTGTTTGAGGCAACAAGAGTACAAGACAAGCAAGTACAAGACAAGCAGTTTATGATCCATTCCCAAACGAACAAGCACGCAGTTAAGTATCCGTTCATGAAATTATTGACAAGCATAATGAACCAAGTCTATTCTCTTTTATCTTGGTTTCTTTTATTATTACTTGGTATCGTTTGATCGGGGCAAAGGAGAGTGCAGATTGATTAGCTGTGAAGCTTGGAAGCAGGACTAGCTAATCGGGTTGGTAGCCACTCACTTAGATTTTGGAAAGAAGAAGGAAAGAGGCGCTTCACGACTCCGCTCGCAAGCCGCCTACTGTTCGTTCACCTGCACACGAACAGTTCGATTAATACTTCTTCCTCTCTTTCCAATCTCGAAATAGAAGTGCAAGTCAATGAACGAAAACAATGAAAACCATCGAAACCGTTCAAGGAAAACAAGCAAATCCCAAAACCAACTCAAAGCACGAAAGCAACAAGCGACATCGAAAACCGAGGCAATAAAAGATAGCAGCGGAGAGGTCCCTCCTGACTCTGCCGCTAAGCCGATCCTTGGGGCGCAGTCCACTGAATATGGGAATCGATTCCGAAGAAACAAATCCATAACGAGGACGAGTTCTTAATTCAATCTATCCCGATCGAACGATACCGTCTTGTATTTCTTAGCCGTGCTCTCCGCATCGGGAGAACGGGGCGCTACATCCTACCCAACCAATTGGAAGTTTCGTCCCGAAACTTAAGATAGGACCTACCGTTAGGGATTGTTTCGTTGGGGGCGATCATGACTCAAGGAACAAGTACGAACAGAATGGTCTGATCCGCCACAGGCTAGGCATAACCCAAGTTTCATACGACATTTGTCGATTGCATGCCCTGACTTTTTACAGAATTTACAGTAGGGCATTGTGTTCCCTTTGTGTGAACCACTGTCGTTTCGGCGCTTTGCAGCGTTGTTTCCTCTCTCGTCGCTTTGGCGTTTGTGACTGGATGTATGCACAGCGCCGGCAGGAACGTGAGGATAGTGTGGTTCAAGCGACAGGGCGTGATTCATGACTTCACGCATTGTCCGATACTGAGGAACGGCTACGTGCGAATGGATGGCAGGACGGAGACCACCTTCAAACCTTCTAGCTCGACTCGCTGCATCAGGTAAATAGGCCCTAGCGAATTTGGAGAGTCGGTTGAATTCGGCGGAATACTCTTTAACTGTCATCCTGCCTTGCCTCAGTTGCACGAAGTCGTTTTCCATCTGACGTTGGACTGGAGGGGGTACATACTCCTCTTCGAACGCGGCACGAAAAGTCGTCCACGAGATCGCCTCCTCTCCGTGATCAAGTTGGAGAGATCGTCGATGCACGTCCCACCAATCGTGTGCGTTGAGGCGGAGCTGCAGTTGCGCGCAGGAGACGCGCTTATCTTCGGGGACCTCTAACAGAGCGAAGTGATCTTCAAGTTCGGCCAACCAATCTAGAGCTACGACTGGGTCCTCAGTCCCGTTGAATGGGGTGTTGCAGACTTTCTTGAAGCGGCCAAAGTCGAAGGCAGTCACGTCCCTCGCTCTTGGAATTTGCGGTGTCTCTACTTCAAGCACGGGCTGCTCCACCGGAATCGTTGTTGTTGCGGCGGAATGGTTGGCAGCCAAAGTCTGAACGATCTGATGCAGGGTATCTACCTGCTTCTGTTGGACTGAGAATCGTGCTTCTATATTGTCTTGAAACTTGAGCTGACTCTCTTCCGCTCGCTTCTCGGCCCGTTCATGGCGAGCCTCGTCCCTTTGTTGGTTTTCCCCCAACATCTGCAATATTTGCTGAACGGGATCGATGCTTGGCGTGGCTCGCTGGCTTCTTGAACTTCCCGAAGTGCCCGAACTACTCCCTTGGCCTTGCGTTTCGTCCGGGACTTGCGCTGCAGATTGCGCTGGATTCATTCCTTCAAAAGAAGGTAAATTACATTAGGATCATAATGTATTATGGACTTATTGCATGAACGTATCTCATTTTGGCCTAACGAGTTCAAGAGTTCGCACAGGAATTTGATCGTTAAAGGAACTTTTCCAGCACGAAGTCTAAGGAACTTTGAATCTGTGCTCTGATACCACTATGTCACGCCCCGAGGCGTCCCCCGAGTCGTGACCGCCGTGCGGGCCTGGATTTGCGCCCGCACAAGGCTTTTTAATGATTTGCATAGCAAGCACATACTCAGAGTACGCAGATAAATTGAACACAGATTTGAAACATAGAAAAGTTCTCTTTATTGATAATGAACATCTATTACAAACTCTTGAACGAGTCAGCTAATATGCCGAACGGCTTACAAAAGGGTTGACTCAAAATGAGATAGCAGTCCTTTGCATTACATCCTTTTATAAACTCAAAATGATAAGGACCTCCCGGTTGGAGGATCGCCTTGCCACGGAGCTGCATTTGTGTATGAAGAGTTGCAGGCTCCTGACTCCAAAATGCTTCGGGGGCGCGGTGAAGATGCGCCAACAGTTGGACTGGATCGGGTAGACGACTTCGGCTCCTCGCTCGGTTCGCCTTGGTGCGGAGAACCTGTTTCAACGAGGGTCAGCATATCGAAACATGCTGGTGAAGGCGAGCTAGCCTGACTTTACCAATCAACACGTTGTTTAGAGAAGCATGCATATTTGTGGGTTTCTATCTTGCCTTAGTTCATTTGCAGTTAAGCAGCATATTGAATTTACTGAAATGAACGTGCCACCGTTCGGTGGATTTTACCTGACCGTCCGAATTACCTGCACAATACTTACCTTGCCTTCCCTGCCACAGAGACACAAGTTAGTATACAACAGGTTTAAATATACACGATGATCACTGGCGTGGTGCCATAACGGACAGTAGTCTTTGACGAGAATGGTTTGCAACGTAAGTACAAGAGGTGCTGCAAGCCATTTCCGCCGAACAAGAGACTAGAACAATATGTCTCGCCCGGACCGGATCGATGCCAGTGCCCCAGCATCGTCCGCGAGACGTTTACCCTGTGCACTGGTTGTCCATGATCGAACAATATACAAGTAACAAGTTTGTGTTTGAGGCAACAAGAGTACAAGACAAGCAAGTACAAGACAAGCAGTTTATGATCCATTCCCAAACGAACAAGCACGCAGTTAAGTATCCGTTCATGAAATTATTGACAAGCATAATGAACCAAGTCTATTCTCTTTTATCTTGGTTTCTTTTATTATTACTTGGTATCGTTTGATCGGGGCAAAGGAGAGTGCAGATTGATTAGCTGTGAAGCTTGGAAGCAGGACTAGCTAATCGGGTTGGTAGCCACTCACTTAGATTTTGGAAAGAAGAAGGAAAGAGGCGCTTCACGACTCCGCTCGCAAGCCGCCTACTGTTCGTTCACCTGCACACGAACAGTTCGATTAATACTTCTTCCTCTCTTTCCAATCTCGAAATAGAAGTGCAAGTCAATGAACGAAAACAATGAAAACCATCGAAACCGTTCAAGGAAAACAAGCAAATCCCAAAACCAACTCAAAGCACGAAAGCAACAAGCGACATCGAAAACCGAGGCAATAAAAGATAGCAGCGGAGAGGTCCCTCCTGACTCTGCCGCTAAGCCGATCCTTGGGGCGCAGTCCACTGAATATGGGAATCGATTCCGAAGAAACAAATCCATAACGAGGACGAGTTCTTAATTCAATCTATCCCGATCGAACGATACCGTCTTGTATTTCTTAGCCGTGCTCTCCGCATCGGGAGAACGGGGCGCTACATCCTTGACACAGGATTTTTTTTTTTTTTTTTTTGCATGTAAGCTGCATGTTCAGTTCTTATTCAACTTCAAAATAAAGAGTAAGCTTTCTTTCCTACTGGTCTCCAGTCTCCATTCAGCTTCTTTCCTCTCTCTCTCCTTCTAATATCGATTCCCTCTTCAGCAGCATCGGCACCATGGTGATGAGCATTACTCTGCTCTTCTTTCCAACCTTAGCTTGTGATCCACCCTGCAATTCATTACACACGAAAATATTATAGTCCACATTCTTATGCACATTTTAGAAATTTTGTAATGCATATGTTTGTCTCATACATCTAATATTTTCTGGGAACATTTGTAGCGGCTATGTTATTCCAATCTTGGCATTGACATACGCAAACAATAGTCTTTATTAATTTCTCTATGAAAATGCATTCATAAAATGATGTTGCTTATATAATGAGGAAAAGCATATATATAGATATATCTACTCTTCTGGTCTGGTGGTTAAGAAATCAACTCCTTTTTGGATCCTTGACACATGAAGTTCCTTTTTTTGGCATGAAAGCTGTATGTTCTGTCAGCTTCTTATTCAACTTCAAAATAAAGAGTATGCTTTCTTTCCTACTCTCGTCTCCAGTCTCCATTCAACTTCATTCCTCCATTTCTCTCCTTCCTTCTAATATTGATTCCCTTTTCAGCAGCATCGGCACCATGGTGATGAGCATTACTCTGCTCTTCTTTCCAACCTTAGCTTGTGCTCCACCCTGCACTTCATTACACTCGAATATACTATAGTCCACATTCTTATGTACATTTTAGAAATTTTGTAATGCATCTGTTTGTCTCATACATCTAATATTTTCTGTTTTTTTTTTCCAAGAATGCCATATAGTAGACTCAGTAGTATAATTACATGTTCTTTAAAAATTAATTAATGTTCTTATCCTGCAATCTGAACCCACCCCATATATTGTAATACTGCATACAGTATCTTTGGTTCTACTTTTGATAATTGAAGGTTGTGATCCAATGTGAACAGGTTATGGAGATAATCAATCAGCAGCCTGGACCAAAAAAGCTGTGCTTGAGAAGGACACAAACTGGTCCTTGGTGAAATGAGGCATGGAAAGTCAGAAATTTTAACGTGGTAAATCCTGTGCTGGTATGAATGTGTTGGGAAACATGTCTCGTGCTGTAAACTAAGGATCAAGGGTATTTATGTTTTAGATGAGCTTCTCCACATCCATCAGCCCTTTCGTGGTGGGATGTCCTAGTCTCGGGCATAAGGAAACAGTGTCTTATTTAAACTGCTCGAGGTGGTACTCCCACTGGTCCATTTCTTCAAATGGATCATTCTCAAATTATAGGTTGTCAATGCATCAGCACTTGATCGGGAGTTTAGACTGGTGCACCCTGAAATTCGACAGCACATTAATTTTCCATATCCATGGTGGAATCATGATGATTGTAGAGGCTTATGTTTGATGGTTTTTCTTCATATATGCAAGATGATGGTGGTAGAAGTTTGAATTTGGGGTTCTTCTCATAGGTGCATAATGGTATACTAATTGGCACCTAATCCTAGATTTGTATATTTCTACCTAACCCCTCAGATGAGAGTAGTCATTTAAAGAACCCATCTGGTGGTTGGTATTGCCTCCTTATGTGCTTACTCCCTGAGAATGCTGAAACTTTTAGGACCATTGCTAACTTAGCTCGTTGGATTACATTCTGCTCTTTGGACTGTAAAGTAGGTTTCTAGTGTTGAGATTTGAGTACAGTTTTTAAAATTGTAGGTGGAGGAGGTGAGCTGTGTTGTGTACATTTATGTTTCAGATGAACAAACTTGTGACTATTGTATTCTCATATTGTATTCCAGACTGACTCCTTTTAGTTTGACAGCTAATCTTCTTGTAAAATAATTATTCTCAATGGTTGTAAAATATTCCATAACCTGCTGATTTTGTTGCAGAAATGTTGCAGAATAAGTTGTAAAGTAATTCTCCATGCTGTTACTAACGTCATTGCTGATCTTTTATGCATGGGGATATAAGAGCAGGATTTGCTCATGGACATGAAAAATTGACCAAACATTGGCAAGAGCCGTGGTTGATCAACAGATGGCTGGTTTGAAAAGCGTTTTTTTTTTTTTTTTTTTTTATTTCTATGGATATGATACCAGTTTCCCATATTAGTATTTTACATGTTACTACCGCTTGCATAGTTTGTTTTCAAGTTCAGGTATTTGGCTGATATAGTATAGATAAATCATTTGAAATGTTTTTTAAGCGGTTACCTGTGTAGAGCGTGGATATAATAACTGTTGATAGGTAAAATTGCCTTCTGAATAATAATGAGCGAAGAAATTGTTATTGGAAGTCATTTTTCTTGAGTAGATAAATAATGAAGGGCATGATTTCAGGACATGATTTCTGCTCGTCTTAATTTCCAACTTTATGTACCATATGTTATGAATCAAGTACTTCACTGAATTTTAAGATTGTTACGAAAATTGCGGACTGCAGATTTTGTTGGAATGCAAACCTATTTAATTTTGAGTTTTTATTGGTGTACTTCAAAACTTACTTGGGCCTAGTCTAAAAATGTTTTGTTGTAATGACAAGTTTGACACAAACAAATCTTACTTGGGGTTGTTCACTATATAGTATAAAAGTTATAAAAGCTAACTTTTTGTTTTTTTGCTTTTTCATCTATTGTTTCTTTACTCTCCTAAATTTCAAATATGTTAGGATTCAATGTTCACGCATAGATTTTATCTTCTATGGACTAAAAGTTGGTTTTTGATTCATTTTGGAGGAATTTTTCTAGTTCCAAACCCATTTTACGGTTTCGAAGTTTGGAAATTCGTCCACAATTGCCATTGGGACGATAATGGTCTGCCAAAATTTTTGACTGTCCTATCTAAAGTGGGGATGTTTTTGACAGTCCAAACAAATGGAATGACTGTTAATTTTTTTGACAATCCTATATATATGACTGTCAAATTATTTGACAGTTCTGACAAATTAATTGAAAGATTGTCAAATTTTGACAGTCCTATAATACAGAGTAAAGTTCTGAAACTTGGGATTGGAAAATTTAAGTATCCTAGGACTTTAGATTTTTTTGACAATCATGAAATCTAATTTTGACAGTTCTAATGAAAAGTAACTGGATTATAGGATTGTCAAATTTTTTAACTGTCATGACTATTGTTAGAATTGTCAATCTACAATCCAGGAATTTTTAACAGTCTGAATGCATTTGATGCGTATGCAATCTGTGCGGACAACAAGAAAATTGTGTTAGGGGGAGAGAGAGATCCTACTCTAAATTGGCCAAAATGTTATTATGCCAAGTGATATATATGTTAGTCCCGAGACTTAACTAAAGATGGAAGAACGCATGGTCGAGATCAGAGGTTCACACAAAAGTTTTCGTTTTGACTATTCTCGATTTCCACGAAGTACAATATAAAGATCCTGATTACAACTTGCTCTCAAGATTACAAAGGAATCGAAAAAACAAATTTCACGTTCTTTCTTTCACTCGCAGATGGAGACGGACATAACGAAATTACAACTAGCATAACGAAATTATAACTAGCAGAAGAGAAGAGAAATGAGAAGAAAGAAATCTGCTTGCTGGGGTGATAAAAAATCACCGTTGCTCAAAACAAGATTCGTCCCACACGATCTGCTCCCAAGAACCAGCAAGTTCATGTAGAACTTCTAGAACGCTCGCTGTTATGGACTCGCACGAACTTCCTGGACTGCAATGGCGGCTGCAGCCACTCTCTTCGTCTCCTCTATTTCGAAGTAAGTCCTCAATGGAGGCACGAAGAGAATATTTATAGAGGAGCTTAGTCGCCTATTAGTTACGGAAAGATAGGAACAACTTTAATTCGAATCCCACAAAGATAAGAACGAATTAATTTAAATCCCACAAAATATGAATCTGAATAACCGACAATATCTTTCTATAACCGTTCAAATATATCCGATAACAACGGCCGTGCAGGCAATCGCCCATGCGGTCGTTCATACAACAGCGCCAGCAGCCGCGCACTTAGCAGCTCATGCGGCAGTCCATGTCAGGCCCCGATCTTCCGCCGGAATCGGCCGTCCCCGCTAGGCGCGAATCACCGCGCCAGCGCTCCCGCGGAACGTACGTTTCCATCGGGACTCGATGTCGCGCGAGCCTGGGGTTGCACCCGCGCAAGGCAAATACCAAAACGGCCGTTGATAACTAGTTCACAGAGTCGACAAAGTGGAAACATAAAATGAACACAAGTATTGAATCCAAATCGAGCTCTTTATTGATATGAAGTAAAGATTACAAGCGGCACTAGGCCGAGATTATAAATCGCTCATGCTCTCTCTCTCTCTCTCTCTCTTACAATGAGTATGCCCTTAGGCTTAGAACCGATACAAACGATCTGGATGATGATGTTCTCATACATTATGTCCCATATGTGCGAGATCCAGGTCCGTGAGCCACGCTCCAAGACGCCCAGTGCGGTCCGGCGCCTCATTGCGTTAAGCGATCTCCGAATCCGTACGAGTTCCCCTGCACCCTGCATGCAGACTGGTTGGGTATCAGTACATTGAATGCACTGGGCGTCTTGGAGCGTGGCGCACGGACCTGGAGCTCGCATATATGGGACATAATGTATGAGAACATCATCATCCAGATCGTTTGTATCGGTTCTAAGCCTAAGGGCATACTCATTGTAAGAGAGAGAGAGAGAGAGAGAGCATGAGCGATTTGTAATCTCGGCCTAGCGCCGCTTATAATCTTTACTTCATATCAATAAAGAGCTCGATTTGGATTCAATACTTGTGTTCATTTTATGTTTCCGCTTTGTCGACTCTATGAACTAGTTATCAATGGCCGTTTCGGTATTTGCCTTGCGCGGGCGCAACCCCAGGCTCGCGTGGTATCGCGTCCCGATGGAAACGTACGTCCCGCGGGAGCGCTGGTGCGGTGATTCGCGCCTAGCGGGGACGGCCGATTCCAGCGGGAGATCGGGGCGTGACATATTGGTATCAGAGCACGGCTTTACGTCCTTGGAATTTGTTTCGATTCTCTCAGTTTTGAATTTGTGTGTTGGAAGAAGTGGTAGATGCTCTCTCTCTCGATGCTTCGATGGATGTTCCATACAATAAGTCTAAATATTTTCGAAAAGTGCGTGCGAATTATACGATTGCTTGAACGGGAATTATGATGTTAGGGCTTTTGTCCCAACCTGTGAAAGATATTGTGAAAGTAGACTCATGATATAATCGGTAAGTTAAATGTCTATATGAAAACACCAAGCGAGTAGAGTGCGAGATAAGAATATCGTTAAGACAGTGGTCTATGCACTTGGCCTTTTGGCCAAGTTGTATTGAGTAAAATGCACCAAGACCCTTGGTGCTAGTGAGTTACAGCGAGATTGGGTATTGTTCGGACGAAAATAAGGTTTGGCTTAGGAGGGAAATCGATAGAGATGTTATCGGAGTGCCACTAAGGCGAGTATTGAAAACCGTATATGGAATTTCAGATACAGTTCGGACGGCTATTCATAGCGATAAGTTATGATATTAAGCATAGTCTGTATGGAGGACTATGAATAGAGGTGTATACAAGTCTAAGATCGTTAAGGCGATAAATAGGGACCGTGTTGGAATTCTAAGAAACGAATTGGGAATACGAGTGAAGGATGCAAATGCGATTCAGGAGTTCTAAGGATGACTCGATTCCTGAGTGGTGTATACGATAAGTCCCTGGGTCGAGTATGTGAATTGTGGATATAACGAGTTGTATAGATTCATGGAGTATAACTCGAACCCTGAGTGGTGTATTGGTCGGCTTAGAAATGCTCGAACAAAGTCATGGTTTCGGAGAGTTAAGCGAAGCTAGCGGCAAACAATGAGATTGTGTAAGGCCTTAGTATAAATAAATAATGCCTAGCAAGTAAGCGAACTCGGAAGAAGCATGCAATATTTGGTGCGAACAAGTTACAATGAGTTGAATAAGGGGTAAGGCATACATCGAATAGGAATTCAGGACAATTGAAATTGATTACATGGTCGGAAAAACTTAAAGGATTGTATGAGCGATTTTGAGTTGGAACAAGCGAATTAAGGCTTGAGTTGAGATCGAATAATCTAAAATGCGATCGAAGTAAGTGCAATTGAAAATAATGGAGCGAACGAATGATAGCATGCATGGAAAATTTGGATTTGAGTAGGATATCGCTCGATAGAGTTCGGTTTGAGTACGAATGCGATGATTTCAAATTTTGGGAGATTTTAGACCATAACAATGATTGGAAGATAGTATGGAATGATGCAAGTTAGTAAAATTATGATTTTGATGGATCGAGTTAAGCGGAAAATAGATTTGGCTTGGAGTTTGGAAGAACGATCTTGAAATCAAGTTCAGAAAGATAACATTCGAAATCTGTCCCAGGGAGAACGATTATCCTGCGGGAGCGCCGTCGTGGTGATTTCACGTACGGCGGGGATAAGTGAACTCAAGGGAACATGTTCGGTGATTATTTCAAACGAACTCGATGTATGGGAACATCATCATCCAGATCGTTTGTATTTGTTCTAAGCCTAAGGGCATACTCATTGTAAGAGAGAGAGATAGAGAGAGCATGAGCGATTTGTAATCTCGGCCTAGCGCCGCTTGTAATCTTCACTTCATATCAATAAAAAGCTTGAATTGGATTCAATACTTGTGTGCATTTTATGTTTTCGCTATATCGACTCTGTGAACTAGTTATCAACGGCCGTTTCGATATTTGCCTTGCGCGGGCGCAACCCCAGGCTCGCACGACATCGCGTCCCGATGGAAACGTACGTCCCGCGGGAGCGCTGGCGCGGTGATTCGCACCTAGCGGGGACGGCCGATTCCGACGGAAGATCGGGGCGTGACAGTCCATGCGCCCGTTCATGCGTCCAGCTCATGCGGTCTGCTCATGCGTCCAGCTCATACGGCTACCTCATGCAACGTCGCATGCAACTCGCGCATAACCGAGCGCATCAAATGCGCACAAGCGACATGCGCCGATGCTGCCGTGCTAAGTGCAAAGTGTCCCAACAAAGTGCCACTTTGCGCCCTTGAGCCTGAGTCCTAGTAGCTAAGCTCCTTTGGGGCTTAGCTCCTATGAAAATAATTTCAAGAGCATGACAAAAGCATAAATTCTTTCGTGAGGAGTTAATCCTTTTTCCTTCTAGGAAAATACCCCCATATGGCACCAATGTGCCCCACCACACCCATGTGCACACCTCAACTTATACAAAGTATTATACTGATATACCCACTTGGTGGTATAGACAATGTGGGACTATCTTTACTAGTCCAAAGGCAAAAAACCAACAATCCTCCACATATCTCAATATATATTGGTTGAGCGTTCTCCACAGTGACTGCCAATCATCAATTAGGATAGATGTCGCTTCGACTTGAATCTTTCCGCATGGTCGAACAACAGTATGCTACAAGAATGGACTAAGCCTTGAATTCTGCACCATAGCTGCAATTCTTTCCACTCATACAATGACATCAGCAGTGCTTCCGGTTGCACATTAAAGCCCTATGCACGCCTGGTTTCGGTGTATGTATTTTGGGCGTCTACAAGTTTTTCCTTAAGAGACGACCTATATGTCTTTCCATATAGTCTAGGTGAGTTCTTTTAAAGAGTCCTTGGCATGAAGCCTCGAGCTTCATTGCGGTGCTACTCCGCTATGACATGGCCCAGAGTTGAGGCTAAACCTCATCGTGGTGTCATGCCACTGTAGCATGAGGTCCCAGCCTCTTTGTAGTGCCAAACTACCCAGCATGAAGCCTTGCGCTTCCTTGCGGTGTTACGCCGCTGTAACATGGCTCACGTAGCCGAGGATTTACATCTTTTACCTCTGTGGCGTGTCACACCACTATAACATGAGGACACCGACCTCTTTGTAGTGCTGCCTACACTCTTTATTCTACATCATTAGGCTACCTGCCTATGTGCGGTGCTACGCCGCTGTGACATGGCTCGCGAAGCTGAGACATTACCCTTACCGAGGAACCTCTTGGTGGTGTCACATACTGTAGCATGAAGACCTTACGCTTCTTTGTAGTGTTGCACTACCGTGCTTCCTGTTAAGCACACCAAACATTCAAAATGCTTGAGAACTCATTAAGGCATTTAAGCCTTCCCCCCACATGACTTGTTCTACACAAAAGAACAATTAGTAGACAACAGTGGTTCTGGGTCCGTAACCCCTCAATGTCCCAAAGGACTACCCACTGTTCCTGATATTCTTTCAGTCAATGATCCTTCCTTGAACCAATAGGTAGATGCCTAGTAGATTTCTCTTTGAACTAATAGCATAAAACTAAATGGTAGGATTATAAAGACACAATATCAGAATATCTTCAAGCTCATCTTGATTGTTGTATCCTCGACTAGCTGGCGCTTAAGACCTTTGGTGAACGGATCGGCCAGATTTTTCTGGCTCCGAACATCAATCACGATAATGATTCCGGCCTTGATAAGACCATTCACTGCCCCGTGCCTCAGTCGCACAGTCCTCTTCTTACCATTGAAGAGATCATTTGATGCCACCACTGCAGTTGTTTGGTTATCGCAGTAAATCGGTACCACCGAAATCTGCGCACCTACCACTAGAAGATCATATATGAGCTTTCGAAGCCACTCTGCTTCATCTGCTGCAGCCGCCAGTGCATAGAACGCAGATTCCATCGAGGAATGAGAGAACATTGTCTGTTTCTTCGACTTCCACGATATAGCTTGCTCCACCCATAGAGAAGACGTATCCTCCTGTGGACCTTTCGCTCTCTACTTCTGAACACCAGCTTGCATCACTGAAGCCTTCCACCATTGTCGGATAACCGCTGTAGTGTAGTGCATACTTCTGAGTTCTCTTGAGATATCTCATCACTCTCTTCACAGCTTTCCAGTGCTCCACTCCTGGATTGCTCGTGAACCGACTCAGCATCCCGATGGCAAAAGCTATGTCAGGCCTTGTGGCAGTTGTTGCATACATCAGACTCCCGATGATACTTGAGTACTCCAGCTGTCTGACACTTTTTCTTGGATTTGGCTTCATCTTCTTGTCACACCTGTACGGAGTATCGATCACTGGAAGATCCTGAAATCCATAGCGTTTGAGCATCTTCTCAATATAATGAGACTGTGACAACACAACTCCAGTGTCTATCCTGATGATCTTTATCCCTAGGATAACATCAGCTTCCCCTAAGTCCTTCATACTGAACTTAGACGAGAGGAACTTCTTTGCTCAGTGACATGTGCTAGATCCATACTCGGATTAGCATGTCGTCCACGTATAGACAAATGATGACTCCTCTTCCGTCAGCGAAGTTAGTGTAAACGCACTTGTCCGTTTCACTAACCATGCAGCCGTTTGATCTTATGACTCTATCAAACTTTTTGTGCCACATCTTGGGAGCTAGCTTCAGACCGTATAATGATTTCACTAACTTGTCACTAACTTGTAGACTTTGTCTTCAAGCCCTTTGATGACAAATCCTTCTGGCTTTTGCATGTAGATCTCTTCGGTCAATTCTCCATTCAGGAAAGCTGTCTTAACATCCATCTGATGAATAACTAACTTGTGAATTGCACTTAGAGCAATCAATATCCTGATAGTCGTCATCCGCGCTACTGGAGCATATGTGTCGAAGTAGTCGATCCCCTACTTCTGAGAAAACTCCTTGGCTACTAGTCTTGCCTTGAACTTGTCAACAGTTTTATCGGCCTTCATCTTCTTCTTGAAGATCCACTTGCATCCGATCGGTTTTGCTCTTTCAGGTAGATCGACCAACACCCAAGTATTATTGGAGGTTATTGAATCATACTCATCATTGATAGCCTTATTCCAGAAGACATCATCTCTGGTCTCTATCGCCTCATCATAGATAAGCGGATCTGCTTTCACATGATAGGTGACAAAATCATCTCTGAAGTACTTGTGTCTCCTTACTCGCTTAGACACCGACTCTGCGAGTTCTGGTTCGAACGTTGTCTCTGGAATGATAACTTCTTCTTGGACTACATCTTTATTGGAAGTGTTGCCCTCCTGTGCACTCACACTATTCTCCGAAATATCTGCGATAATAATGTTCTTGTGCCTTGCAAACTTATCTTCAAAGAATTCCGCGTCACGAGATTCGATGATATGATTTGACTCAATATCAAAAATTCGTCGAGCATCACTCTTTTCAGCATATCCCAGGAAGATGGTCTTGGTAGTCCTCGTACTCAGCTTCTGAATCTTCAAGTTCGAAAGCTTCACATATGCCAGGCACCCCCACACTCGAATGATATTCAAGTTGGGTCTGACTTTGAACTAGAGTTCATGCGGAATGACAACAGAAGTTGCGTATGGCACTCTGTTCAGAATGAAGGTAGCCGTAAGCGCAGCTTTTCCCCAGAAGTAGTTTGAAAGACCTGTAGTTAACATCATTGAGTTCATCATTTCTGTCAATGTCCTATTCTTTCTTTCATCTACTCCATTTGATTGAGGAGAATATGGTGCAATTGTCTCATTGACAATTCCATGTTCTTTGCAGAACAATGCGAATTCAATAGACCTATACTCTCCGCCTCGATCACTTCAAGTCTCTTGAGTTATTGCCCTGTTTGACTTTCAGCCTCAACCCTGAACTCCTTAAACTTCTCGAACGCTTCGTCTTTTGACTTGAGCAGATAGACGAACACATACTTCAAGTAGTCGTCGATGAATGTAATAAAATACTTCATCCTGGCCTTTGTGAAGAACTGTTTGAAGTCATAGATATCTGAGTGCACAAACTCCAGAAGATCTGTGCTTCGGTTAACCTGTTTGAACAATTTTCTTGTGATCTTTGTCTGCGCACAGACCTCATACTTCTCCTCCTCCTTACCCCCATATTTAGAGATAAGCCCTAGACTAGACATCTTGTTTATCCTTTTAGAGTAAACATGTCCTAGTCTATTATGCCATAACTCAAGAGAGTAACCAGAAGAAGCGACTGCATTAATATTGTTTGCAGGAGTTATAAGCTGAAGTTTGAACATCCCTTCGGTACAAAATACTTTTTTGAAGTATGTTCCTTTGCACGACATCACCATCTGTCCAACATTGAAGTCATCCTCAAGCCTGCGTTGCAGAGCAGACTTTTCGAGATCAGATTTTTGGCTATTACCGGTACGTTCTTCACATCCTGAAGCGTCAGTGACTTCCCCGAAGTCAGATTTAGTACTACCGTTTTGGTCCCAAGTACTTCAACTTGTGCCTGGTTTGCCACCATAACCTTCTCAGATGTAGGCTTGTAGATGACAAATAACTCCTTCTTCGAGCAAACATGGCAGGATGCCCCAGTCTCCACCCACCAGTCAGTGTCAACACCCGCCATCACTACCTGCGCAATTATAGCAACCTTGTTAGGCTCACCTTGCTCTGTCTGTTTGGGCTTGGATCTGCAGTCTCTCCGATAGTGGCCCTTCTTGCCACAATTAAAGCAAGTCACATCTGACTTGGGCTTTGGCTTATTGAAGCCGACTTCACCTTGAGATGGTTGAAGTCATTCTTCTTGTAGTGAGAAGCCTTCTACTTCCCCTTGGAGTCGCCCGCATGCACCAAGTTGGTTTATGCCCTTAACTCATCTTCAACATAGATGTTGTGCAGTAGTTGATTAAAGCTAACTTGCATCTTCTTCCGGTGCATGTCCGAGATAAAATTGCTCCATCCTGGCGGAAGCTTGGCCACAATACTCCCCACGATAAAGGCGTCGATTAAGGGCATGCCATCATCCTCAAGTTTTTGACATAACTTGAGAAACTCCTTGACTTGAGGCAACATAGTCTTGTCGTCCTCAAGTCGCATGTTCCAGACTTTTTCAGTCACATAAATCTTGTTGCGGTTCTCATCAGCCTTGTAATGCTTGTCTAGAGACTCCCAGACGACCTTAGCATGGTCCGTCTTGCTGTAGGACTCCGTCAGAGTATCCTCCATGGAGTTCAAAATCAGCAACTTGCAAAGATTGTTGTCTCTTCTCTACTTGTTCTTCTTAGCAGTTGCAGTAGCAACTGTCCGAACAGTAGCATCATTACCGTCTGGAACAACCGGCTCCGGTTCTGTCAGAACGTAGTCCACCTCTGCGAGTTGAAGATTAAGGCAGACCTTCCTCTTCCAAGTGTTGTAATGATGCCCGTCAAACTTCTCAAGTTTGTTAAAACTAGTGTCGAGAAGTTTCACATGGTTGTTCTCCATCTTTCTCGGATCTTGTTTTGATTGTTAGTCTTGAGACTTAACTAAAGATGGAAGAACGCGTAGTCAAAATCAGAGGTTCACATAAAAGTTTCCACTCTGACTATTCTCGATTTTCACGAAGAACAATATAAAGATCCTGATTATAACTTGCTCTCAAGATTACAAAGGAATCAGAAAAACAAACTTCATGCATTTAGCAGCGCACGCAGCAGCCCATGCGCTCGCTCATGCGTCCAGCTCATGCAACGGTGCTGACGTGCGTAGTACAAAGTGCGCCAACAAAACGCCACTTTGCGTCCTTGAGCCCGAGTCGCTAAGTCCCTCCTATGAAAATAATTCCAAGAGCATGACAAAAAACATAAATGCTTTCATGAGAAGTTAATTATTTTTTCTCCTAGAAAAATACCCTCACATGACACCTATGTGCCCTACCACACCCTATGTGCATACCTCAACTCATACAAAGTATTATATTGAGATACCCACTTGATGGTATAGTCAATGTGGGACTATCTTTACTAGTCCAAAGACAAAAACACCAACAATATACACATGGCCGAGAAGAGTTGGGCTCATATTGAGCAGAAAGTATGTGAGCAAGCCTTTTAGCTAAAAGTGTGGGTGAGTGAAACAAGAGCAAAAGGTGAAGAATGGAATATTTTTTTTTCAATTAAGAAATGGGGGGTTATGCTGCCAGTTTAATGAAGAATTTTTGTAAGCTTCATTTTTTTGGACCTAGAAGTTGAAGTTCCCTATGTGCATGCAAATCCATAGAATTATAAATAGACTCAAGAACAAATACGTTGGGAGTGAACTAAATGCTGCATTAGACCTCTGTGTCAATGCCCCACTGAGTACAGGAACTGTGTAGGCAAATTCCTTTTGGAATGTTAAGTACACTTTCTTTGTTGACTTACTCGCTGTGTTGATAGCCTTATCCTAATAACATTACTTTGAAGAAATTGTATACAGAAAATTGGGAACAATTATAGAATGTGGTTTGCTTTGTATATATATGCACATTTTTATGTAGTGATATCTGACAAAAGAATCATGAAACTGCACATTTAAACTAACCAAAAAACAAACAAACATATTTTTTCCTTTCCAATCCCCAAACCTCTAAGTTAGGTACATTGTGAGAGCTCAGACTTGTAGTTCGCTTGCAGTTCTCCGGAGCCTTCATAATTCTTTTAGCTTATCTTCCCGTCCTCGTTGATGTCAGCCTCGTCTAATAGGGGATCGATCGAACCCTTTAGTACATATGACAATTATGTGTACTGCAGTCATCAAATCAAACACAAGACAATTAAAACCCAGGCCTAGCTATTGGAAGAAATATATAGGAAAGGTACAAATACATAAGACCACCTTCATATAGAAACACTGCAAATTCACAAGCAAATGTCAAATATTCAGGACCACCTTGATATAAAGGAAAGGTACAAGTAAATATGACCACTCTAATTTTGATGTATTTAGGACTGTAAAAAAATTTCTACAGTTCTGTCAATATACATGACTGTAGAAATTTCTACAATCCTTGGTCTTCCAAACCACGATCATGGCAAATTTAATTACTTTGAATCCCTAAAATGGTTTAAAAGTCCAAAAATTCGTCCAAAGTTAATCTAAAACCTTTTTTATGTTACTAGACTATGATATTTTGGGTATTAACAAGGATTGGAAAGAAGATTTATCAAAATAAAATAAAAAATATAAACCCTAAAATTAGAGATAGAGAATATGGAGGAAGATGACTGGGAAGATGATTTGTACCTTGATTGTGAAGAAGCTTCTGGTTCCATGAAAGTTAGAATGAAGAAGATTATGATTTTGGAGGGGATGGAGGAGGTGGGGAAGGAAGAAGTTTAGGATTTTGAAGAGATAATGAAAGTTAGAATGATTGGATTTGGAGGGGAATGGGGGAGGGGGGTGTTGGTGGGTGGGTGGGTGGGTGGGAAGAGGGAGGGAGGGCTTCCTTGGTAAACCTTTGAACTTGGAATTTGGGGGTTGGGTTTTCTTCTCCAACTCCTCCTTCAATTTCTGACTTCTTTTTCTTCATATTTTGTTTGGATTAGAACTTTAGGTTTTTGAAAAGAAAAGAAGAGATGATGGAGAAGATGTGATGGTGGTGATGGAGCCGGTGGGGGTGGTGATGGTGAGCGGGCGAAGAGGGAGGTCGGCGTTATGCCGGCAGGCATTGGGGCGTCCGACGACGGCTGGGAGCAGCCCTAAGGGAGGGGACGGTCAGTGGTGTTGGTGTTGATGTTGAAGAAGATAATGAAGAGGATAGTTAAGATGGAGAATGTGGAAGTAAGGAGGAGTAGTGAAGAAGATGATGATGAAAGGAGGTGGTGGTGTTTGAGGGGTCTGGCCACGGACATGGATTGCTCCTGGTGGAAGCTCCGTTTGGTAGGGGTTGGGGAGAGAACAAAGGTTTCTTCATTCCTTACACATATAAGTATATAGTTAATATATTAAATATTCCAACATCATATTTGCTATTTAAGTATAACATGACCAATTTGCCCTCCCCTCTACGTGCAAGAGGCCACCTGGCTATATATGTGTCCAAGTAAAATTTGATATTGCAAAAATCGTTTAAGGGTTTAAATGAAAACGTACAATAACTTTTCATGTAATTATTTATAAATTCTTTAAAAAAAAAGAAGTAAATCCAAATAATTTGTTTAGGATTTTTATTATTATTATGAAATATTTAAAATAAACAAGGATTAGTAATCAATATCTTATTTATGGAATATGGTTATGACACTCTACCCACCTTACACAAATTTCGTCCTCGAAATTTAAATTTGAAGATAAAGTTTTCAAAACAAATATAGAGAGAGACAAGATATTCTACCCATCTTACAGAGATGAGGTAGTAGTTTACTTTTAAAAACAATATTTTAAAATTATATGCATTGAAAGCTTTACGAAATAAAGGATATCCAAAGACACTTAAATCATCAAGGATCTTAAAATTTCATAAAATTAATAAAATTATTAGATACCATAACTATGTAAGTTCTACAAGGTCACCATCATATTCCTTAATTCTCGTTATCTGACGTGATATGGAAATATTTTGCCTCGCCACTGCACGTATGGCTGCAATTTAGATATTGTTTCACTACAAGGATTTATGGCTGCAGCTTTCGCTATCACGTCATTGATATCCATAGAATGAGTAGGAATTATGATTGTGAGTAGCTTTACAGGTCAGGATATTCTTAGTAATCCAAAACATATTCAAAATTAATACTTAATTTCAAGTTTTCTAAATATCATCATCCTTACTTTGTCATAGTATCAAAACCATTATATTCTAATATAAGATAAAGTCTTTTGACAAAAAAATATTAAGGAAAATCTCATATACCTCTATTATCAAAGTACTGAATATCAACTTAAATTATTCAGATCAATGGTTTTCAAATCAAAACTGAGGTAAAATAACATTAACATCAGAATACCAAATTTTGAAATCCATTGCGAAAATTATGTCTTGATCCCCAAAATCTTATTAAATTTCAGAATCATGTTTCGAGAATAAAGTGCCTCGCCAATCTGGATGGCCAGTCTGGATGGCTGCAACTTCTCTTTTCATAATCCCAATTGAAGAATTTTTGGGTTCTTGACACAACAAATATTCATTCAAATGAAAATTCAATCACAGAAAGTCCAATCAAAATGTTGCTTCACAAGAAGTCAAATGAGCAATGAATGAGTAGTAGATATGAATATTATATGGAGGACAGTTCCCAAAATTAGGGTTAATACTGAAGATGGATTTGAATAGAGAAACATAGGATACAATTCTAGATTTTTGATCAATGAACGTTGAATGAAATAAAAGGGATTGAAACGTTTTGAATAAGCCCGAATTTTGTGAAATAATTTGATAACAAGAAGTTTAACAAGGAATTGGAAATGAGTCGGGACTTAAGAATTAATGAAGTCAGAAGATTAAGGAATTATATTCTTAATAAACTATATACAATACTATATACAATACTATATATAATAGGTATTATACATATTCCTTATACTATCCATGCTTACGGAATATCATCTACACTTATAATGGAAATCTTAGGTTATGATTCTTGACTATATAGGATGACTATAGTAAATCCATTTAGTAAGAATCCATGAAATATAGTCTAATACGGATAACCTATGGTATTCATTATTCTAAGGTTCTTTGTAGACTTCTCCTAAGAACGTATCTTAGGATCAAAAGCTTAACCTATGTCTCCTCAAAAGCTTGACCTATATCCTATCCTAGCTTCATTTTTCGAGACCTGCATTCTATCATAGGTTCTCTATTTGTCGAGACCTGTATGGACCACCACTAAAAGATGTATCACGTCCCGCTCCTGGAATACGGCAAGCCGAGTACGTAACATCATCCCCAGGCTACACGACATATGAATACTCCAATATCCATACTCGCGATTATCGCTTGTAAGGTTTTAGGATAGGTGTATTACAAGTCACAACTTACTTAATACAATAAATAATATTCTTGATAAATGATATTCTAAATCTATAAATAGAAAATGTGTTATTCTACCCAATTACAACATTTATCCCAATATACATATAACACCTTAATACCTTATTACATGAAGAAAATAAAATTCTGTTTCCCATTCAATCATCTTCCGGTACGACATATTATTCTTGTCCTCCAGCTCCTTGTCAAGGCACAACGGTAGCTTTCTTGAAGATGTTCTTTACAAAATATTATGAATAATACTAGGTCGTCAAAAGACATGCAAGCCCTCAGTCAAAAGACATATTGTTCTTGTCCTCCAGCTCCTTGTCAAGGCACAACGGTAGCTTTCTTGAAGATGTTCTTTACAAAATATAGTGAATAATACTAAGTCGTCAAAAGAAATGCAAGTCCTCAGTCAAGGAAGGAGAAAATAAAACAAAATAAAAATCTGGAAATGATTTGATTCTCGAATTTTATGATAGAAAATGGAATAGTAAATTTCTTAGATACAATTTAGTGTATCATGAAGCAGGGTGTTCTTGCTCTTTATAATGAAATTCCGAAACATATGTTCCAACTCTTATAAAAACTTATTCTACTTAATGTCCAAATCATAATCCACACATACACTTTTTCATAATCATATTCTACTTAGTGTCTAAATCATAAATCACAAGCATATTCACAAACAATTTTCCTATATGCAAAATAATTTAGAGAACACTTTTAGATCACCACCAACATCAATTGTCTCGATAATAATCCGATATACCCGGGATCAGGTAATTTTCTGGCGGACAGTGCTTAGATTCCAGTCCCACAGGTATCGTGATATCATTGTATCACTATAATAACCATTGAATCACAAAAATATGATAAGCACATGATATAAACAATTGTCAAATCTCTTTTTTATTTCAGAGAATTGAGATCATGTGATAATAAAATCAATTATCGAATATCTTGAACTTTTTCAAAAATTCGGAACATTGGTTAATATTGAACATATACAATTGTCGAATTTGATCTCTTTCAAAATTCGAATCCAATAAAAAATAAGTAAGCTAAGCCTCACATCGGTCATCGTATGGCCATATGTATGCCGGAACTACTAATCAGCATTACTTTTTAAACAATTAATATTGCAAAGAGTTCGCCGGTGTGATCCAAATATTCTCTCCTGCCCCAATACAATTCTACAAATTCATAATCATTCCTATCTAACATACCATTTAAGTTGAATTACTGGCCTGATTCGTATCTCGTCTCGTGTGTCAGCAACCACACGCTTTACGTGGATACTGTTCGGCAAGATATTACGTCTTAGCAAAAACATTAATATCCAATCATGTATCTATTTTGTGTGCTCAAGACATCACGTTTAAATAGTACCATTCCATTTGGTAGGACCAAATCCGAAAATAGGAAAGTTGGTACACCTTACCTTGGAATATGAAGCATTGAAACTTTTATTACTCTTTTGTGCACGTGCAAGTATGTCCTACGCGTCTTATATTATAAATCCAAAATTTAAGATTTTTAGAGTTTGATCCTAATTCAATTAGCTTGCTAAATAACTTGAAATAGAGACTAACCAAATATCTGAATTTTTGAAAATGGTGATCTCTAGAATTTTTGAAAATTTTGCTAAAGTCTCCTTTGTTTTTGGAGCCCGGAATTTTTACAATTTATATAAAGATCCGAAGCAACCCTCAGTAGAATTTTTTGGGTTCGCCGACCCCTTCGGTAGAACAACTCAATACCGGAACACACGTAGATTATAATACATAAATTCGAGTAGAAATTCTTTCTTACCTATGCGATACTTACCTTAGCAAATTTAGCTATTTTCCATGACCCGTTAAACTAAAACAAGTACACTTAAGCTTTATTATTAGTAACACAACTATAAGATGAAACAAATTCAAAGTTTACATAACAAACAAGTTCATGTTCATACTAAAGTATATAATAAGATTTAGTTACCCAAATGATACGAAAATCAGAATAGATTTTTCTTATAACAAAAATTCCAAATTAAACCTATTCTTAGGGTTAAGGCAAGTACAAATTCCGTATGGCTTCTAACTCTTAGATAAATTATAGCTTAATTAATGCTAGCAATCCATTATTTAACAACCTTCACTACAAAATCCAACTAAACAAGAACATTAGAGTACCATAATTATGGCAAAATGAACAATCAAGAAACAAAGAACTAAATATGTATATAGTTATTTCAAACATAATTTTTAGCCAAGTAACCTATACATAAATTATTGATCATCCTATAATTTAGAATAGAATTTCCTCAAATATAAATCAATTTCGATCTCCGAGATACTTGCTAGAAGAAAAACATAATCAAAATTTTGTTGTTGTCCGAACACCTCCGAAACCTATAGTCCGTATGTTAAGTTATTGGGGAGTAGAGTTGTACAACTTAGAAATTTATTTTAAAATCAAACTAAAAGAGTATGCTGAATTTTAAGGATAAATTCAGACTTAGGGCCTAATATGTCAACTACGTTCTTGTATCGCTTATGAAAATCTATTCCATAGTTGCCTATATAACTCTTGTTTAATAATACGTGATATTTTCTTGTACTCATCCTAATAACAACTTATAATATTCAAATGCCATATCCAGATAGCAACTACGCGTACAATAAATTATTTTCTAGCATCTTAGTATTGCTTTTTATCCCCGGAACAACCCTAGTTTAACCAAATCTAAATTTTAGTTATTATTCGGCTAAAATGAATAATAAAACTTAAATGAAATCGATATGTTAGTATGATTTGGAATATGAATTCTATAACCTATCTCACAAGTAGTTTTCATAATAAAAATTTGTTTATGACCATATTATAATTATTCCTAATTATAACTCATATTTGGTCCAAAATAACCAATTAATGCTCAATATCAATTTTGGACGGCCGAAGTTTTTTGAAAAATTAAGGACTTTTACTTAGAAACACTCCGCTGCTCTAGGTTGGAGTACATAAAAAAAATCAATATAAGCTACAATTTACAATTTAGCACTAGAGTTGAAATAAAATAATACATATATATATATATATATATATATATATATATATATATATATATATAATGTCAATATTATGTCATACACAACAATTTTGACTACAAGTTCCTTACCGACGTACACCTTGGAACAATTTCCAATAACGCTAATTCCCGATAACGCTATAAATTCATCGACACACACAAGCATTAGCATACAATCATCAACATAGTACTAAGCATAACAATCAAATTTACACAACCATAACAATTCTAAACCATATTTATATTACTTTTCGTAGTTATGTGATTGAGAAGTTTGATAATTGAGATCATTTGGTAACTATTGAGGTTTAAAACAAATGACTACCGCCGATGCTGCGACGTAGGCTGGACGTTTACAAATCATGCCCAAATCAACCGGGCGCGGGATGTGACACTTTTTTAGTGGTGGCCTATGGAGGTCTCTTTATCCTATAGTACTTAGGACTAGAGTGCTATTGGGATCCTGCAATCTAAGAATGCTCAATCACAGTTTAGGATAGTCTGATTCTAGTCATTGCTATATTGACTTTTTCCTTAAAACATTTCAAAATTATTTCCTTAGAATCTCATTATCTTTTCTTCTCTCTCAGAATGGCTAAAGGAAAGAAGGGAACTCGAAACCGCAATCTGGATGTAGCAGGGTCCGGGGATCATCTTCCACTAATCCTGTGAATTCCAAAGAGAGTGAGACTCTTCAACCCCTACCTCCTCTAACCCAAGGGACCATTCCCACCATCTCGACTATTCTTACTTTCGGGTAGCTGTATGAGTGGAGTGCAGATATTTAAAATTTTTAGAGGCATAATGGAGGCACATAAGGTTCAGGCTGAGGCACAACGTGAACAAATCACAGTGATAAAAGAACGAATAGAGAATGTTCAGCTAGTAGCCTTAGCAACAATAGATAAAGTAGCAAGCCAAGGAACTTCTAAGCATAAGGAAGGGAGCATTCTCGATTTTAAGAAGCTCTGTCCTCGAGAGTTTCGAGGCATTGTAGGAATATTATACCCTGATAAATGGCTAGAGGATATTGAAAGGGTTCTGCGAGTCACACGACTTCCTGATGATCTTAAGATAGAGGCAGCTGTGTTGACATTACAAAAAAAAGTTATTACAAATTGTCACGACCCACACCTGAAAATTCGGACATGAGTCGTGGGTACGTCCAGCCTACGCCGCAACATAGGCGGCTGACTAACATCTAATAACTCATGCAATATATATGAGAAGTTAAATACAATAGGTATATATACTCAATCACAAACACTAAAAGAAGATAAACTCAAGAAAGAAGAAAGGCAATCTTAGATACATCCGAAGTCTAGAGTTAGATAACCAATATCCAAGGCGCTCATCAAAATTTAGTACAAACAAGTAGTCTACCGACAAAAAATCTAGGCAAAATGCTATAGTATATAAATCTACGCTAAGCTAGATCTCTATCAGTCAGAAATACTGCTAAGATTGTTCCCAGATCTAGCTAAGTACCAGGACCAGCCTCCACTAGAGTGTTCTCCAAATCGTTTTCTAAATATGTTATCTAGTCAGGATGGAACGAGTAAAAATACTAAAAGCAGTTCCAATACATGGTAGAAACTATAAAATAAAAAATAGTAATAAATACATGATGAATAGGTAACTTGAATCATGGTATGGTAGATAGAGTGAAACAACTAAGTATGACTGTCATGGCAAGTCAAATAAAGTTAATCAAGTAAACATAGCAAGTATGAATGTAATCAGCAAGTATAGAGTGAAACAAGAAAGACTGCAAATATCTAGTGCATTGACATACCATTTTCGACATGTAAACAGTTATAAGGTAATACAACAACCCGCATGTGAAATGTGCGACTGATATCGTTCCAGATTAGGCCAGAATAGGGTGGTTTCAGTTTTGGTGAATGTTTACATGTCTACTAAAGTATTTTTTCGTCCAACTAGTACTAATGGATCCAAGTCCTGACACGTAGATCAAAATACAAGGCCAAGTAGATAATATGAGCGATGCCAGTAAGAGTCCTGATAGGCCAAACAAGTATGAAACAATGTATCATGAAGATAAATTCATATAATACTACTCCGTGTAATCATCGTGTCGAGAATCAAGTAAAACACTACTAAAAATATGTATCATAGTAGCTATCAAATAAGAGAAACTATCAGAGAATGTACTCGCTTGTGGTCCTGAGCTGGTAGTACAAGTTAGAACCTGTATCGTAGCCCAAGTAACCAATATCATGATTTTTTAATGTCAATAGGTGATTTGAAATCAATAACAATCTTAACTACTCTTATTTTAGGTTTCTAGGTCCATTCTAGGTCAATTGGGTTTATACTAGGTAATTATCTATTTTAGGTTCCCCAATACCTACTTGGTTTGTGTATATAGTTATCTAAACAGTTACCAAATTATATCTATGTTATCTCTAGGGATACCTTATAGGTATAAGTATCTAGGTATCCCATATATATGTATATATTTAGGTATCTCACTAATACCTTAACCTTACCTTGATATCCTAATATTTACCCTTATATATATATATATATATATATATATATATATATATATATATATATATATACATACTAGGATACCCATAGCACAATATCTATGACACTACCCAAATACCCAAAGTATCTATATTATATATAATATATACACTTAGAGGTATATATACTCAAGTATCCCTATTGTTATACTCTATGACACTAGTAAACTCGTACCCCAAATATCTATAGACACTTTAGATACCCTCAACTCGACTTTAAGATACTCCCTCGTATCTTGATACCCTTACTCCACTCTAATACTTACCTTGATACTCATGTATCATATTAATACTCCCTCAACACTTTGACTCTCACTGATACCCATATAACTCTCCTGCACTTTGGTATCCTTGCACTAGAACATACACACCTCACTCACATGCCTACACTCTTGTTGTTACTGCTGATGTGCAGTTCCAACTCAGCAACATTTGATGCTAAAACAACAACTCCAACCGGTTGCTCGAACCCCTTCAACTTGTCTGTGCTTGCATTGCCTGCAGCTCAAGCTGCATGCTGCAGGAGCTTGTGCTCACTACATAAGCCTGCAACGGGCAATATTGTTGTTTCCCTTAACTGTTCTGCTATTACAGATGGCATGACCCCCCCTCCCGCCCAACAACTGCCAACCAAGCCTAATGTTGCTGTGTTGTTCTCTGGTGCCACAACAAGTGTAGCCGTTACTAACACATACACAATTATTCATTTCCTACTGTAGTACACTGATACCTGACCTTCCTATCTCTGAACATTGCATACACAAGTATCCTTCTATATCAGACACAGTTCTACACATGGCTATGTTTCCCACATTCACTCTCATATCACATATACACATATACCTCCCTGTTACTGAAATCTGGAAACACACCCTAGGTACACACGCAAGGGGAAGTACTATAGCTGCTGTGCATAAAGGTTCCTCACTTATGATACTCAATACCACCTATAATACCCTTCCAAATGAAATATATAAATAGCAATATACTTTATATGACAATATAACATAATTTGATACTTGAAGCATAATGAATTATATACAAAACTATTATTTGTATTTTGACAAATAGAAATAAAGTGTACATATGTAAATTAACCCATTAACACCTAATTGGCACTTAAACAAGCAGTTACATATGAATATCAAATTCTAACCATGCGTATCATAATGTATCATGACACAAACACTAGGTATCCAATTTTGGACACATGAACACAAGCAAAACTCTAATTCGACACAAAATTTTCTTTGGAAACATGTATCAAACACTTGTGGACACAAATTCATAATTCCACCAAATTGACCATAAAAATATATAGATCTAGTAGGAATTGACTCTCTACCACCTAATTCACCACCTAAAAGATTAGATCTATCTATTGGAGAGTTTTTATTAGTTCAATTTAGGTTTCTACCATAGAAATTGGAGAAAAAGTGAGAATTATCTATTGGAAGTGAGTTCCTAATGAAGAAAGAGGATGAATTTGACATGATCCTCCTAGCTTGAGCTCCTCTCTAAGCTCCTCTTGTGCTCTAAGACTCTAGCTCTCCATTGAAAGAAGAATTGGGATGAAATTGGGTTAATTTGGGGGTAGTGGAGGTGGAAATTGGGTTAATTTGGGGGTAGTGGAGGTGGAAATTGGGTTTGGTAATGAAGTGGATTGGTGGAGAATAAGACTTAAGGAAGAAGAAGGAGGTTTGGAGGGAAAATAGAATAGAATTATGGGGAATAGTAGCCGACCACTATAGGGGTGGTTGGGGCTGTTGGTAATTACAAGTTTGCCCCTCTTCTTTCCTAATTTGAATTTTAAAACTAATATGAAAGGAATCAATTTGTTATGGAGGTAATCTAATTAGTTATGAATGACATCTAGCTAATTAAAATATAATATTCTATCCATGAATAAAATATAATTAATATCTATACTAATCCAAACTAATTAGAAAAAATTAACTAACAAGTATAATTAGCACTAAAAAAGTTTTGACAAAATTACCTCTAATAATAGATTTTGGAAAATGGAGGTTACACAAATTAACAAAGAATACAAAGAATCCTAACACCGAAATTCTAAGTACAAAAGAAAATCTAAAAAAGTGTATCGATGAGGATCAAGTCGTAGATGACTTCTTTACTCCGTTGATGACCCTAATGCAAAGATTGGGAGTTTTGCTAACTCTTAGCTCACTGACAAAAAGGACAACAAATAGGATTAAAAGTACTCAGCTTTCGTTTGTGCTCGATGCTAAAAAGCTTGTTTTGGAAGCACATGTTCCAGCCATTTATAACAATTCTCATTGTAACGGCTATATGCGCCTGAATATGAAAAGTCACTGTCTTTTGCTCTTGGGGCATAAGATTTTGCCTGCCGCATAATATCCTACATTAACTACAGCGCATAAAATGAATCTGAATGTATGCACATAACCTGGTCGACTTGACACGTGTTATACGTTACAACGATTTAAAATTCTCGTTTAATATGTCCATTGTCATTCATAACTTATGTGCCATCACCGCACAAATGAAACGTATGTGCATTAACTGCATATAATCTCCTCAAATTCGTAACCGTTCTACTGCATAGACACTGCTCTGCCATATAAACTTTAAAGAGATAAAACTGTAAAGATTTGTATGCACTTTCTTGCTAAGGTGCATAGTTGTTTGTCGCATAATGCCACGTGACCAGCTCTACTATATACAAATAAACATAATTATTACGTTGACGTCAGCGATGACATTTTATGCATAACTGTCGTCTGCATATTTTGTGAAGCAATCAGAATATTTAATGTGGTGTCAGATTTCATGCCCCAGTACCGAAATATGGAGAGTCAAGGTATGACTCGACCAGCTACGCACTGCGGAGTACACAGGTACCTCGGGGTGCGATCAATGCTATAAGAAGACAAGGGGGGTGCATACTACAATCAAGTCACCTAGGGTCCCTGAACATCTATGTCTCAATCATTCGAATCAAGAAAAATAAGCATAGAATATGTAAGATATAACAGTAAGGCATCCCAAATGCTCCATCAAAATTATGAAATCTAGCCGTACAAAATATTGGGCTAACAGAGTTATCAAAAGTATACATGATAGTGTGTCATCTACAGTTTAAATAATTACAGTTATGTAAGGAACTAGTGTCCATACTTGTCGGCTAATAGGCATCGGTGGCTAAACGTCCCAAAAAATATAATGAACAATAACGAGCAGGAAAGAAAAAACTGACTCATGTCCCTCAGCTACCATTTGCCAGGTACACTCCATCTAGGGGAAGATAAGATGGATCCTCCGGCTTTTGCTCTATACCTAGGCATGCAAAACAGTGGGGCTAGACCTAAATAGCAAGTACCATAAGAAAGTACGAATAAAGAAACAAAAATAAGATCTAGGATAAAATGCAAGAGCCAAGAATTATTGGCGCATACCCTATCATCGAAAGGATACAACACTCCTACACCAAACAAGGACAAGAAGTTTCATATCACGTTGAGATAAAGTACGTCCCCAGATTATGGTCAAGCTAAGAGTTTATGTTTCGTAGTTTTGGGTCATATCCTATCTCTTTCCTTCTGGCGTTGAAGCCGCTGATGCTCGTGTTGGTCGCTGCCAACCGATATATTAGGATTCCCAAGGTCTGAAGTAGACTCCGTGAGATTATGCTGAGGGATGAACCCGGGTTGATGTGCATCTGGTCTACCATGATGGCCCCGATATACCCTATATAGTACAGAGGGCGATCATGCCTGTTATTCTTGAGCGAAGCAACATGTCCTGTTGTGAGAATGTGATGTTCGGGATCATCCATCACATTGTTGTAGTGGGGACATGCTGCAGGATTCTCGGCCGACGGCTTGACTTAGGCCAAGTAGGAGTTAGCATTGTGCAATGCCTCACTCAGAGTAGTACGAGTCTCTTTGGAGAGACGAAGGAGTTTAAAGAGGGACAACTTTGCTGGAGCATTAACAAGTTGTGTTAATATATCAAAGTTGTAGGGCTTATCCAGCCCTAGCGCTGCATCATTCCTCAGAGGTTTGTCAAAGCGAACCTCTTTTTGCTTTTGTTTGTCCATCACAAGCGGCCAGGACGAACCTGGTTTAGATGCACCAGATGCAGGAGGAGTAATTGGTACGGGGGTTGGAGGACCACTGTCCTCAGAAACTGGGTCGTAGTCGTGCAACTACGTTTGACCTGACCTAGTCACCCCGCCACAACTTCATCGGTTGAGGGAGGGACCATATGACATGATTTAGGCCTCTTTCCTTTATACTTGGCGAAAGGCATTTCTTGCTGCTTCAAGTCTTGGACAATATTCGGGTGAACCCACATGACTTCTCTCACATCGTAGTAAGAGTTACCAGTCTGACTGCTTGGTTACTAACTGGAGGGAGGTTGACGACCTCCATCATTGCCCTTAGGATGGGGACAACACCATCTTGGGCTTTCGTCGTTGGGAAGTCGCTAAATTAGAGGGAGACCATGTTTGCAGCGATTATCTTGTCCTCAAAGTCGAAGGTGGGGGCTTTAGAATCGAGCAATCGCTGGATCTCTCTCTTTAACACATAACAGTCTCGTCTTTAACACATAGCAGCAGTACAGGTGGTAGTAGCAGTACTTGGGTTCATCAACCTTATCTGCCTCATCAGGGCGTCTGATGTCGGGTTGCCGGAGCTTGTTGCCCTTCATTAGCACATTAAAAATCTCTATGATATCATTATCGTTGAAGAAGTAGGTCTCCTTCGACTTAGGTGCTTCTGCTAGATTCTGAGCGGGTGCAGCCGGACCCTTAGACACGTTGACAGTAAGGGCTTGCTTCCCTTTATTGCCATGACCGTTATTGCTGTTGTTGTTGACATGCCACTTTCCCTTATCATCGGCGTTATGGAGCTACATTCCCAACAAACGGGCGTCTTTTGCATTACTCTCGACATCGTCAGCGCTTATGATGAATGTTGTCCAATCCACGAACAAAAGTGGGGTTGTTCAGAGTTTTACCGCGGGTAGTAAATTTTTCCTGCAAGTGTCCATTAGCGCGAACTCAGGAATACCCGTGGACAGTTTCAGTACTGCTTGTTTGAATCGCTCAATAAAATCATGGGCGGGCTCTTTTTTCTTCTGAACTATGTCGATGAGGGAGGACATAGTCATGTCCATTCCAACGTAGTAGAACCGAGAGAGGAAGAGGCACCGAAGATCATCGAACGATGAATGCAATTGTCCAGGAGGCTACAAAATCATTCGTAGGCCACCCTGCCAAAGCTTCGACGAAGATGTTAGTAAGGAGGGCGTCGTCCCAGGGTAGATGTTTCGTTATTGAATTAAAGTAATTCATGTATTGACAAGCAGATGACTTCCCGTCAAACGGAATTATAGACCGTGGCTTGTACTCTGGCGGGTACACCATATTTCTCCACTCGAGAGGATAGGGTTGTCGTATCTCGAGTTTCTGGAGCGCGTCTCGATTATTCATCGAGTCAAAATGAGCTCATAATTTTTAATGGATTGGTGTAGAATACCGGAGGATTACTACCCCCAGTTCTTTCTCTTGAATGAGTGCCCTGAAATACCCCCTTGATAGGCATCGCCAGCCTACTGCCCC
This sequence comes from Iris macrosiphon, assembly GCA_036927795.1. Classification (NCBI taxonomy): domain Eukaryota; kingdom Viridiplantae; phylum Streptophyta; class Magnoliopsida; order Asparagales; family Iridaceae; genus Iris; species Iris macrosiphon. The sequence continues at coordinate 119,627,487 of JAYESA010000010.1, read as the reverse complement.
GCTGTCGATTCCTTGACACACTGGTCGAGACCAACGGATTGGATGAGCTCTTCTTCGAGATCTTCTTTGTAGAATGATCATGTGCCAACGGCTTGATATTCCTGTTAACAGTAGGCTTAACTATGCAACTAAACTTGTAGATCATTGGAAGGGAACAAGATTCCGAGATCATGCCTGCCAGCCATCCCCCAGCCATTAGTCACGGCGTGTCGGATTAGCCCCACCATATACTGTATATCATATACCCTATCAGAGTGCAATATCTAATTATACTATTATACTACATGATATAATGTTTAAAGGCACGGTGGCCCTATGGGGGACCGGTGTACATGCTCGAATTGCTGGATCGACTTGCCCTGCTTGGCAATGATAAGATTTTAGAATACCTATGTTTAATGCATTCTGGGATAACCCAGACACCATATATTAAGCTGTAACATATGCTTGGCCGATTTAACTGATTCTGCTGGTAATGCGGGACATAGACTATTGTAGCATGCTGGTTCAACCCTTGTCCTTGTTTGGTTGTAGGATTGCACTATTGTGTTGTAATAGGTCATGGTTCAAAGTTACATTATATTATATATATATATATATATATATATATATATATATATATACTATTATTTAGCTTATTCCTGCTTGTTTATTGTGCCTTCTATTAATAGTCTAGGAACATTAACTGTCGTGGCATGGTGGTTCAACCCTTGTCCTTATTTGGTCGTAGGATTGCGTTATTGTGTTACGATAGCCTATGAACCAAAACTATGACACAAAATCTTTAGCAGGACCATAATCAAGGGACGTACTCTATCTCGGTGTGATACCACACTCCTTGTCCTTGTTTGGTTATAAGAGTGTCGCATTATCTCGATGATGGGATACGCGCTTGGTTTTGCTTCTTCATTCGTACTTCCTTGTGGTACTTGCTATTTGGGATTTAACCCCATTGGTTTTGCAAGTCCAGGTTTAGAGCCATAGCTCGAGGATCCAGTTTATCGTCTCACTGATGGCGCGTACCAGACGGATGGCCGCTAAGGGACATGTGTGGATTTTTTCTTTCCTACTTGTTATTGTACATTATATTCTTTTGGACATTTAGCCACCGGTACGTGTTAGCCGGCAAGTTTGGATATTAGTTTTCCTACATGACTGTAATTAATCAGACTGTAGCTGATTCAGTTATCTAACTTTTGATAATCTTCTAGCCTACCATATTGACGACTAGACTTCTAGACCATTTTGATGGAGCATTTGGGACGCCTTACTACTTTATCTTATATATTCTATGCTTACTGCTACTTGCTTGAATGATTGAGACATAGATATTCAGAGACCATAGTAGACATGATTGTAGCATGCACCCCTTATCTTTCTACAACCGTAATCAATGTATAATGTTCTATACCTTGTATGGGGCAGCCGGCCATGTCCATCTCCGTATTTTGGTACTGGGGCGTGATATAAGGACAATAAGTGCCATATCACCCTGAGATGGAGTACGTCCCATGATCATGGTCAAGCTATGGATTTTTGTATCGTAGTTTCGGATCATAGCCTATCATAAAACAATAGTCAAATTCCACAACCAAACAAGGATAATGGTTGAACCACTACACCACGACATGCCATGTCCCTAGACTACTAGCATAAGTATACAATACACAAGCAATTCAATTTATAATCGGCCAAGCAATTCTATGGTTTACTAGGTAAGAATTTGGTTATCTAGAGAAAGCATAATATAAGAATCCTCAAATCATTACTTAATCGAGCGGGCTAACTGAGCGAATAATCACATAGCGTGTAGTATAGGCACCGGTCCCTCGTAGGGATACCGTGCAAACATATCATATAATATCACGTAGCACATAATAGCTAGATACTGCACTCTACTATAGTAGATGGTATACAGTATCCGTTGGGGGCCAGCCTGACACCCTCGAATCTATGTTTGACTGGTAGCTTTTATGTACGATCTCGAGATATTGTTCCCACCCAATTCTCTACAAGTTTTAGTTGCCTAGTTAACCCTATTGTTAACTGGAATCCCATGTTGTGGTCTCATGATAATTCTTCCTTAGATGTCATACTTAGGCACGTGAACGCTAGGTACGAATCCACATTGTCACTTGAAAGTTCAATCTAGATTCACCCATGCGTGGATGCAATAAATCAATAATCTCCTAGCCTTGGTATGGTTACTGGAAAAATTTCATGTTCATGCCAATGAAAGTAATCGCATAGCATGTACATATCACATAGCTCATAACAAGTGGCACGTCGACACATAAGTAATCTGTTAGCACACTCGGTGTATACATGTGTATCAGCATAGATACAAGTAGTCAGGTCAGGTACACATAGTAGGCCCAATCTGGTCCTCTGGTTCTCTTGTAATCATGTAAATCATGTTAGGGGCATAATTAATGCTATCATGTCCATTTATCACAAAGTCTTATTGTACTAGATGTTCTGTCAAAATATCTCAGGGACTAGTCACTTGTTCATGAAAGTCATATTAATTAATCATCAAGCTCATTGGTCATTCACCACTTCTAGGGTCAAGACAAACATTCTAGTAGTTAGAAGGAAACAACAATTTCTAACAAGTCAATTAAACACATACGTAGGGTCAAGTAGGAGCACAATAGATCAAGCAAGGGCCGCACACAATATGACGCACAAACAATCAAATCAAGAAAAATATTGCCCAGCATACAATAGCTAGTCAGGGAGACAATGATGGGCTTATAAAGACAAAAAGAGCAATGTAGGCGCACTTTAGACCAAGTATGCGAGCAAGAATTAGGTGTACAAAAGAAGTACGTGACAGGGAAAAAGTGCTAAAAGACAACACAAAAAACCAAGAAAAAAATACGACAGTCAAGATCACGAAAACCAAGAATACGAGAACCAAGAAAACAAAAATCGAGAAGATCCAAAGTCTAGGCTTGTCTACTAAGAAAAAGTATCGAGTTTCAGAAATATACGCCAATCAAAAGCTTGGCGCACTTTCCTCGGTAAAGGAAAACCCTCTCACAAAAGTACGCCCATAATAAGGGAATCAAATCCTGGCGTACTTTTGCAAGGAATTAATTGAGCCAACAACACGCACCAAAAGTACGCCCGATAGTTCCCTGGAGAAAGTACGCTAAAAAATACTCAAAGAGTTCCTGGCGTACTTTTCCAAGAAAAGAGAGTGCAGTACAAAAGAACGCACGATGGTTTATGCGCAAAAGTGTTCCTGAGTATGGACTACGTGTATCTACGCTAGCTAGGAATTTTTATGTGTATTTTCGTTCACACTATTCTTCTTCTCAGGTCAGCCTCATGATTAGCAAACATAAAATGTTTGAACTCATAAAATCAATGTTAAAACTCCAAATCAATGAAATAAAAGCCAAAGTCAAGTAAAATCCCATACTCTACAACATGAGCCAATTAGTTTTCAAAATCACTAAGTTTTGGGAGATCATCCCTAAGAAAATCAAGCAGAACCCAAAGCCATAAAACTTAGATCTACACTAATCTAGCCATCAAAACTGAAAATATTAAGTTCTAAAGATGTAAAGGAAAATAATATACACATAATAGACTAATAATATGCAAGAAATCAAATGAACGAAAATACATGATCCATGTTTCTGTGTACTTGCCAATGAAGAAAGAGAAAGGAAGCGAGTGAATGAGGAAAGAGAAAAAGAACATATATATAGGGTTAGGGTTGGATGCTTAGCTATTGGATCAAGTCATGATCCATCCTAGCCGCACAATCAAACCATGAACCCAATATAACCAAGCCACACGGGTCGGTCTAGACCAAGTGGGCGGGTCAACCAAGCAGGCTAAATACGCGTAGAAAGGTACGCTGAAAATGGAAAGTGACATCTCTACCCACCTTAGAAAAATTTTGTGCTCGGAATTCAATCCAAGGCTACTAGACATGTCAGGACAAGCACTATGCTTATTACAAGCAATCTACACATACAAACAAGCAATCACATAATGAAGAAAAGTAACATCACACTACATAGGTGATCGACGATCACGTAATTTAAGATACGACAGTATAAGAAAGAATATACCTCACGAGTCAAATAGGTGTGGGTACCAAGACCGAATATTGTCCTTGTCCTCCCATGTTGACTCCTCCAAAGTGTGATGACCCTAAGCTACATGGACAAGACGGATAATCCGTTCTTGAGTACCTTCTTTCTTCGGTCCAAAATGGACACAGGTTGTTCCTCGAAAGATAAGTCGGTACCAACGACTAGCTCATAATGATTGAGGACATATTTCGGATCCGGGACATACGTACGCAACTGAGATACATGAAATACATCATGCACTTCACGAAGTGAAGGCGGAAGGGCAAGGCGATAAGCAACATCACCCACAAGCTCAAGAATGTCGAACGATCCAACGTATCGCAGACTAAGCTTCCGTGGGCACCAAACCTAATGACTCCACGGGTGGGTAAAAGGTGACTTGCACCTCCAATACGTGGTCGCAGACACAAAACTCTAGAGGCCTATGATGTTGATATTCCCAATGTGCCGGAGACAAAGTTCTCCAAATTTAGAAAAATTTGGTCTACGAGTCCAGAATGATGGCACGAACTCAACGGAGTATCCGAAATTGGATTTCGGTGAGACGGTCACGAAATTATCCGTCAAGTGAAACCCGGGGGCCTGTAAAATGGTGTTTCGTTAACTTTCTCAGAATCGAACCAAACTTGGGTCACAGGACCAGCGTAACACTACGAATCCGATGGTGCAAGTTTTGTTACGAAAAGACAAGCATACACGAAGTTATGACAAGGTGTCAGAATATGCCGATAAAATATTTTTTGACGGATACACGTTGATTCCGGTGTGCACGTACATCCAAATCAAGTTCTGCAAAATTCCACACGTTCGCGTTGATGATACGCACATTTCGATGAAATCCTCATGCGACAAAGTTGCCTCGTTTGGCAGGACGCATCCCGTATTGAGAAATTTTGGAGTTTTAAAAACAAATTTTTCTTGATTTTGGAACTCAATTCTACAGATATTAAAAGCTGTGAAAAATAAACTAAAAGAAGGGATTGAAACTTGGTTATGTTGTCTAAAATCATGTTCAAGACAATTTTTAAAATATTAAATAGGTTGGGAGAAAATGAATCACGAACATGAGAGTTCGGGACTATTTTCGGGACTGTTCGTAACTAGTTTTTTGGCCAACTTTCGATTTGATTTATGCACCATTTACAACATAAATAACATTCTATTTGAAGAGATTTATAATCGATTATGTTATGAATCAAAAGAAACAGACAGATCACAAATTGGATGAACGGAGGAGGAGAGAACAGACCTGAAACAGGGGGATCCAGCCGTCTGCTGCTGCGTGTCCGCGCGCGCGGCGGGTGCGACGGCGCTCCAGCGGTGTTGCGGCTAAGGCCAGGGTAGTCGTCAGCCGAGGGGCGGCGTGGGGCTGGGTTCGGTTATGGTGTTGGCGGTGGTATTGATAGTGATGGTGGCGGTGGAGGTGGTGTATAAATATGTGGAGAGAAGGGGGGTCGGTTGTTGAACAGAGGGTAGGGGAAAGGGTAGCGGATAGGTTTAGGATTTGGGTTTCAGGTTTGGGTTCAGGTTTGGGTTTTATCCATTTCGTTTTGTTTTATTTTCTTTTATTCTCTTATATATATATATATATATATATATATATATATATATATATATATATATATATATATATATATATATATATATATATATATATATATATATATATTTATACAAAATATGTTTGCACAAGAATTGAATTATGGAAATTTTTTATAATACTTACCAAATACTTTTACATTCAAAATTTTGTTTTCTGACTTATTTTAATTTCTAAAATTAAATAATAATTATACAAGTTATCAATAAATTATTTATTTCTAATTAGCTAAGTAGAATTCCTATAATTAAGTAAAAATAATAAATTAAAAGATTAAAATTGAGGGGTTTACAATCTACCCAATTTATAAAAATTTTGTCCTCGAAATTAAAAAATAAACATGGTAAAAAAGATTTTAGTTAAGCAAGGTTATACTTGTTTATCAAAAGATAGGGGACGCAATTACCAATGAGATCCTAATTTGACGTCATATTCTAATAGCAAGGATACACTTAGTTTCAGTCAATACCCAACTTATAAAAATTAAGTTGGTAGCAGGAACTATATTCATGATCATATTTCTAAAGGTTTTAGAAAATCTAACTTCAAGGAGGGATACGAGATGGTGAAATTTTTTTGACCGTTGTCACAGCCTATCAAAGAAAATCTAGGTAATACCATGGCGTTAATGAGTCAATAACTCTATAAAAAAGTTTACCAGTTCTCCTTGCTCCTAATTAGGTCATGAGTCTACAAGACAATATGAAATATAATAGCCAAATACAACTAGGGTAAAATGGTACCGAGGAATACTTCATCACATATCATGGATGCCGATGAATGGTTCATCAATAAGCGTCAAAAGGTGATATAATATTGTCAAGGTGATTAATATTGTGTAGGTAGTACGGGAGCTTATTTAAATACAACATAAGTATCATGGACGTTGTTTAGCTCGAGTGGACTATGGGTATATCGGTGGTTAGGGTAATTGGGTTGCCGATGTACAATTTAATTTAATTGCAACTGAATTAAATATTTAAGTATTAGATTTTTAGAAGAAGATATGCCGCAAATATGTGGGGTCTATATGGAGCATGGAAATGTATATTTGGGCGTAACAGTTGGGTCATGAGTGAAGTAGGTCCAGTTAGGCTCATAAATCTTAAAGTTTTTGAAGAATTGAGTCGATGTTGAAAATTAAAATTGTCCGCAACGGAAAAGGATATCTAGGTGTCATTTGTGTGTACAAATGCGTCACGAATGTTGTGCAACTAAAACAAAGTATGAGAAGATGAGTTTGTGAGTGATAGTCATGTCATAAGTGTAGAGTGACTAGTCTAGGTCATATAGGTGAAAGTTGTTGGAAAGGAAAGGATAATGTTGTGCTCTAATTATCCGAGTCACGACAAAGGGTATCAAAGGATATAAAATTAAGGAGGTAATTTAATCCGCTTGGAATTAATCCTAATCGATACCAAATAAATTCAAATTTACCCTGAAATTCTGAAATAATCCTACACTAAAACCAGAGGATTACCATCTACCCAACTTATAAAAATTAAGTTGGTATCAAAACTAGAGTCATGGTCCTGCTAACAAGACTTCAGGAAGGGCCTATTTCCTAATAAGGTTACAAGAATTCTAGGGTTTACTAGCCATAATTAAAGATTTTCTAAGGAAACCTAGATACTATCTGGGTGTTATTGGTTAACAACTCTATAAGGAAAATTGCTACCAAAATAATATTGCTCCTATATAGTTCATGTTTTCCACAAAATATAAGAAAGGACTTGGTCTGGTATAACTAGGGCAAGGTGGTATAGAGATTGCGATCATCGCATGACATTGATGACGAAGGGACTAATCGAGGGAATAACGAAAGGAGAATTCTACAGACCAAGATGAGAGAAGTTTATGATAAGTCTAGGGAGTATGGTCACTGTATTGAATAAGGTACGATTAGACAAGTATCTAGAGAATCAAGTCACAGTGACTAGATCAGGGAATTAAAAATAGAAAAGAACTAATACCTATAGTGAGATGGATATTAATACCATGAAGAGGGTACTAACTAAAAGATTTATTAGCTACTAGAGCACGACTGGGAAGGGAAGAAGGATCTATTCATTTGGATAATTAGAAGGATCTTTGTTGTAAAAGTATGAGGCCATATATGCAAAACATGATAAGAATTGTTAGGAATGATAGGAATGCAGTCGAGGGAGTAATAGAACTAATCCTTAAACTCAATACTATATTCATACAAGTTATATTCTATATAACCTCTCTCATACTATTGGCAACCTACTTCTGGCTATAGGTAAATAATATACGATCCTTACAACTTCTTCTTCCTTGCATATTTTTAACTTAGTAGGTAAGGGTCTAAACTAAGCATGTACTTAGGTCTATCACTCATGGTATACTATTCGCTAAGGACACTATTCAATACTCGTTTAAACTTCAATTGGAATGACTACCCGTTTTGTACAACTTACTCTATTCTATTGTCTATCTTTTTGAACTGTTGTTCGTCTAGTTTTTGCCATCTAAAACCTATCTTCCTTACTAGAATCTTCCAGCTAGGCTACTACCCTATTACACAAGCATGATGTCATGGTTATCTTGAGTGAAAATTCTTTGAACTCAATGAGATGATAAGATTTCTAAAATCCAAAAATCCATAATCTATGGTGACTTGGAAATAGGTTCTCATCACTTATTACTAAGGATAGGTCCAGCAAGCTCATACCCTATTAGTCAAAAATATAAATTTCTGGCCCTAATCAGTTTATGTGTAAACCCACAATATTCAGCTATCATTCCTATAAGACTTCTATGTTCCATATACACTTCCCTACCATGTGTAAATCTATACTCTACGGGTCTTATGATAATCCTCTACAAAATATCCATCAAGTTAGTATGTGATTCTGAACCTGTGTTTAATTTTTGAAGTTCGTATCACTTCGAGACTGATCAACAATTTTTACTCGCACTAAATTCTCAAAATTCCAAAAGCATTACAGTTCATAAATACTAAAATTATTATCCCTCAAGTCCATACCATAATCCCTTCTCCTTGGATTATACGACCATAATATATTTCCCTTATCATTTGTTTCCTACTCACCTTCATATCCTTTTAGTATGTTAATCATGTTTTCAACTTTAAGCTTCGCCAATCATGACCCAGTACTTTTTTTTCGTAGTATAGATCTTCTAGGCAACTACCGATTGATAAAATCTTCAGTCCTTCCTAGATCCTTCTCTTAATTTAAAATGCTCAAGGTTATGTACTCCTCGTGAATCTCTTATTGTTACCATTTTACTTTCTTCATCTTGAGCCTGAGATTTCTTCTTGTTTATTCCATGTATACCCTTCATCAAAACTACATGGTTACCATCTTGTTATAGCTTGTCATCTATTATAGGCAATTTATTATATCTAACTCAAGATTACAACATCTATCAAAACTCGCATCCTTCATCCTATTTGCTCTATCACAGATACTAGCTTATCTACCCAAGTAATCACGGGTGGAACTCACTTGTTCAATTAACACTGACAACCCAAATAATCAAGTACATCTAGTTTGGTTTCTAAAACTATACTTTAGTGCTCGAGTTATCTAATTACTCAAATATTTGGTCTAGCAATCTACCTATCTATTTAGTTCAGACCTATAGTCATTAATAATTTAAGGGATCATAAGATCTAGTTTTGATACTAAAAGTCACAAGATAACTAGAGATTTAACCACGATGGCCTGCTACGTAAGGTTCTAATTTCTTAAGGTCATAATACAATTCCTTGTATCACCATCATGGGCCACAGCTAATCCCTAGCATCTAGCTATGTATTTTATAAAGTATTCTAGTACATTAAAATCAAACCATCTTTCTAACTTCTAATACTTCCAAATTACTGCTACCTTAAGCAAGGGTAAGGTTTTATTAGTTCTAGGCATCTGATACTATATTCAATTCTCATGCTAACAATCTACACTAGCTCTAGCATATAAGAATAACCTATCTACCTATCCTACTAAGGGTAACCGTCTTCTCAAAAATTTATATCCAGCATGTCTTCTTCCGCTTTGATAAGGATCTGCTTCTTGGAGAAAAATATCACGCACGAACGTCCATCTCTCTGAAATAAGGAGAGTTGATAAACAATAATAAAGATGTCGAGGAGAATAAAAGAGTACAATTATGAAGTCCAAGGGCGATAATCAAATGCTAAGAAATTTTTAGTTCAGTTATGGATTGAGATACTAATACTGCTAATCCTGATTACAGGCTCGCTCGGTACCAGAAAGTAACCAAAATGATTTAAGGAGACCTGCATGGGCCACTACAAAAATATGTAACGCACCAGTCCCAAAATACGTAGGACTAGGAATATGTAACATGCCAGCTACGCATTCGACCAGACTCTGGTCCCACTCGAATACGTATAGTTGTATCATAATGGTCACTATCTAAATAATCAAGTAAAGATAAATATCTATGCCTCAATCCACAATGAACAAATTACAATAAAAATGAGCGACATGTGCCGCCCCGTAACACTTAAGCTCGAATAGACTCGAGAAAGGAATATGAGTATATAAAACTAGGCTACATCAGCAGATGAATAAACAATATGAATAAATAATCATAACTCCGGTAGAAATAATATAAGTACCTGGCACCAATGTCCGCACGACAAGCAACACACATTAGCAACTTCAAAGGCTCCATAACTATCTATGCTGGAAAAATTGGCAGGGGACCAGGTCCTCAGAGGGACGTAACAAGGTACAAGAAATAACATGCCAAAGTAAAACAATATAATGCCACATACTCAAGGATAAACTACTGTAACCATCTAAGTGATATGCACGTGAGAACATCACTCGTACTCAGGCTGAAACTACTACAGGCTCTATGTCGGGGAGCCCATATCAGCAAGTAATATCTCATAGGGCCAGTATATGTGCCAAAGATCTGTGACAGAGTCTAAGGCATCTCTAGTAATATATTATATATATATAAACATAATCAGCCTATAGTATGGTGTGTCTCTTCCCACCCAATGTAACCTCACATCTCATGTCCATGATGTCTCATGTCTATGACACGCAAGATCATGATCTCTAGCTAGTACAATGAGTCATAATGATATCTATATAATATATAAGTCTCATATCACGAATCCTGTAAGCCTATACAGAATCACCATGAATAACTCAAGAAAGATTATGTCACGTGAAATAGTGTCAAGTTTCCTACGGTATGACGTACTTGGTAAAGCAAGCACGTAAAAATAGGATTGTGGTATCGACTCTCTAAGTGACGTTACTCGACTCCGCGTACGGCGTCGACACCCGAATCTTGTTCGGACACTAAGCAATGTCTCACGGTCCTAGGTTGAGCAGGCACATCACAAGAATATATATATATATATATATATATATATATATATATATATATATATATATATATATATATATATATATATATATAAGAAACACAAACAGATAATATAATAGGATCTACTACAAGTTTGGCAAGGTACACTTGTTTGGGTTCTGAACTCCGTCAACTACTCCTCGGAAAGTAGAATCTGCACGTGCACCTCCGGATGCTGAAACAAACATCACCAATATTTTCAGAATACTTGAAATAGCTAATATTGACTACCCATAAGTCCAATTTGGACACAGGGACAAAAACGATAATTTTGGGTCAAAGCGGGATCCACAAGTAGCCACTTCGCACCGAAAAGCGTGCCAGAGACAAACTTCTCCAAATTTAGCAAACTTATTGTCTACGAGTCCAAAACAATGGCACAAACTCAATGAAGTATCCAAAATTGGATTCCGGTGAGCTGGTCACAAAATCATCCGTCAAGTAGAACCATGAGGCTCGCGAAACGGTATTTTGTCAACGTTCTCAGAATCGAACCAATCTTGGGTCATAGTACTAGCGTAACACTGCGAATCATATGGCATAAGTTTTATTGTAAAATGACAAGCACACACAAAGTTATCATAAGGTATCGGAATAGGTCGATATGGTATTTTTTGACGGATATGTGCTGATTTTGGTGTGCACGCACATTCAAATCAAGTTCCGCAAAATTCCACACGTCCGCGTTGATGATATGCGCCTTTCAGTAAAATTCTCACGAAACAAAGTTGACTCGTTAGGTGGGATGCACCCTGTATCAAGAAATTTTGGAGTTTTGAAAACAAATTTTTCTTGATTTTGGAACTCAATTCTACAGATATTAAAAGCTATGAAAAAATAAACTAAAAGAAGGGATTGAAACTTGGTTATGTTGTCTAAAATCATGTTCAAGACAATTTTTAAAATATTAAATAGGTTGGGAGAAAATGAATCACGAACGAGGGAGTTCGAGACTATTTTCGGGACTGTTCTTAACCAATTTTTCGGCCAACTTTTGATTCGATTTACGCACGATTTATAATAGAAATAAACATTCTATATGAAGAGATTTATAATCGATTATGTTGTGAATCAAAAGGAACAGACAGATCATAAATTAGATGAATGGAGGAGGAGAGAACAGACCTGAAACAGGGGGTTCCAGCCGCCTGCTGCTGCGTGTCCGCGCACGCGGCGGGTGCGACGGTGCTTCGGCGGTGCTGCGGCCAAGGCCAGGTGGTCTCCGGCCGAGGGGCGGCGCGGGGCTGAGTTCCATTATGGTGTTGGTGGTGGTGTTGATGGTGATGGTGGCGGTGGAGGTGGTGTATAAATATATGGAGAGAAGGGCGGTCGGTTACTGAACAGAGGGTAAGGGAAAGGGTAGCGGGTTTAGGATTTGGGTTTCGAGTTTGGGTTCGGGTTTGGGTTTTATCGTTTCATTTTCTTTTCTTTTCTTTTATTCTCTTATATATATATATATATATATATATATATATATATATATATATATATATATATATATATATATATATGTTTGTAGAAGAATTAAATTGTAGGGAAAATTTATAATACTTTAAAAATACTTTTACATTCAAAAATTTGTTTTCTGACTTATTTTAATTACTAAAATTAAATAATAATTATACAAGTTATCAATAAATTATTTATTTCTAACTAGATAAGTAGAATTCCCAAAATTTTTATAATTAAGTAAAATAAAATAAAATTAAAAGATTAAAATTGAGGGGGTTTACACTGCTTGAGACCGATAAACCTTTATTGTAACTCATACTGAGCTACAACTCCAAAGAACTTAGCCCTGAACCTCGTCCTGAAGTTATCCCAAGAAATAAGATGCCCTAAACCGATCTCCACCGATGTCCACTAATCTCGAGCAAGTTTCTGAAGCTACAATTGGACCTGATCAACCTGCTTCTCAGCCGGAACCTTAGTTGCTGCTAGAATAACCTCGATGTCTTAAAGCAAAGCATCTGCTATAATGGTGTCCTCAGTTCCATCAATATACCTCAGGTTAAGTCGACAAAATCTGACCAACGCCCCTGAATCTGCTCTTCCGCCCCTCTCTAAAGCTATCTGCAGGTCCTGGTTCAACAAGATATTTTGTTTCTGCTGTTGAAAATGCTGATGTTGCTGTACTGCCATCTGGTGCTGCTGGTGGCCATCATCCCCCTGATTATTACCAATAATGTTAGGGTATCAAGCGCTGCTGGTACTACTGGCACTACCGGGGGAACCAGAATCTCTGGTATCTACTACTTAATATTCTCTGCCACTGCCTCGACCACGGGTTCATCCATTGGCTTGATCTGGATCTGACCCTGAGAATGCACTACCTCCTGCTGATGTCCTATAGATCCCTGCTCTGCCGGTAGTCCTGCCACCCCTGCTGCTCTAACAACCGATGATGGGGAAGCCCTAAAGAAAATGACACAAGACATCAAGAACAGAATGAGAAGGAATAAGGAATCAATCAATTCGATAATTCAAGCTGGGTATTCGAAGAAGAAGAATTCAGGATATCAAAGGGAACATGTTTGATTGAGACTCCTATGATCATGATACCCCACAAGTTTGAAAAATAGACCTATATGGGCCCACCACTAAAACCTTCTCACGCCCTAGTTTCTAAATACGGAGAACGGGGGTATGATACGGCCAGCTACGCACTGCGGAGGATATAGATACCCTAGGGTATGATCAAGGCTGTAAGAAAATAAAGGGGTGCATACTACAATCAAGTCACTTAGGGGCTCTGAATATCTCTGACTCAATCATTCAAGTCAAGAAGCAATAAGCAATAAGCATAGAGTATATAAGATACATTAGTAAGGCATCCCAAATGCTCTATCAAAATATTCTAGAATATTGTCGTGCAAAATGTTAGACTAGTAGAGCATCAACAATATATATGACGGTATGTCAGCTGCAGTCTGAATAATTATAGTCATGTAGAAAACTAGTATTAAGAGTTTTTGGCTAACAAGTATCGGTAGCTAAATGTCCAAAAGATATGAATGTATAATATAAGTGGGAAAGAATTAAACCCACTATTATCCCTCATTGGCCATCCGTCTGGTGTGTGCCATTAGTTTGGGAGAGAAGCTGGATCCTAGGGCTCTTGATCTAATCTAGCCATGCAAAACCAGTGGGGTTAGACCCCAAGTAGCAAGTACCACATGGAAGCACGAATGAAGAAACAAAAACCCCGATCTAGAATATAATGCAAGAGCCAAGAATCATTGGTGCATGCCCCATCATCGTGACAATACAGTACCCTTACACCAAACAAGGTAATAAGTGCCATATCACCCCGAGATGGAGTACATCCTATGATTATGGTCAAGCTAAGGATTTTTGTGTCATAGTTTTGGGTCATAGTCTATCATAGCACAATAGTCCAACCCCACAACCAAAAAAGGACAAGGGTTGAACCACCACACCACGATAGTCCATGTCCCTATACTACTAGCAGAAGGATACAATACACAAGCAATTCAATATATGATTGGCCAAGCAATTCTATGGCTTACCAGGTAAAAATATGGTTATCCAGAGAATGCATAATATAGGAATCCTCATATCGTGACATGGTCAAGCGGGCTAGCTGAGCCAATAATTACATAGCGCATAGTATAGGCACAAGTCCCTCATGAGGCTACCGTGCAAATATATTATATAATATTATGTAGTACATAATAAATAGATACTGCACTCTACTATAGTTGATGATATACAGTATCCGTTGGGGGCCAGCCTGACACCCTCGAATTTATGTTCGACTGGTACCTATCATGCACGATCTCGAGATACTGTTCCTACCCAATACTCTACAAGTTTTAGTTGCCTAGTTAACCCTATTGTTTATTGGAATCCCATGCCATGGTCTCATGATAATTCCTTCTTAGATGTCGTACTTAAGCACGTGCACGCTAGGTACAAATCCACATTATCACTCGAAAGTTTAATCTAGATTCACCCAAGTGTGGATGCAACAAATTAATAATCTCATAGCCACGGTATGGTTGGCCAACTATTACATTCGTGCCTATAAAAGTAATTGTGTAGCATGCACATATCACATAGATCATAGCAAGTGGCACGTCGGCACATAAGTAATCAGGTAGCACACTTGGTATATATAGATGTATCAACACAGAAATAAGTAGTCAGGTCAAGTACACATAGTAGGCCCAATCAGGTCCTCTGGTTCTCTTGTAATCATGTAAATCATGTAAATCATGTCAGGGGCATAATTAATGCTATCATGGCCATTTATTACATAGTCTCGTTGTACTAGATATTCCGTCAAGATATCTCAGGGATTAGTCACTTGTTCATGAAAGTCATGTTAATCTAATCATTAAGCTCATTGGTCATTCACCACTTCTAGGGTCAAGACAAACATTCAAGAAGTCAGGAGGAAACAACAGTTCCTAACAAGTCAATTAAACACACGTAGGGTCAAGTAGGCACACAATAGATAAGGCAAGGGTTACGCACAATTTGGCTACAATAACAATATAGCAAACAAACAATCAAAACAATAAAACATAGCCCGGTGTACAATAGCTAAGTTAGGGAAACAATGGTGGGATTATAAAGACAAGAAGAGAAATGTAGGCATACTTTAAACCAAGTACGTGGGCAAGAAGTAGGCGTACAAAAGAATACGCGACAACAAAAAAGTGCTAGAAGATAAAACACAAAAAACTAAGAGAAAAGAACGACAGTCGAGATCGCAAAAATCAAGAACACAGAAATCAAGGACACAAAAATCAAGAAGCTCCAAAGTCTACGCTCGTCCACCAAGAAAAAGTGTAAGTTTCAGAAATATACATCAATTAAAAGAGTGGGGCACTTTCCTTGGTAAAGGAAAATCCTCTCAGAAAAGTACGCCCACAACAAGGGAATCAAATCCTAGCATACTTTTACAAGGGATTGATTGAGCCAACAACACGCACCAAAAGTACGCCCGATAGTTCCCTAAAGAAAGTACGCTTAGGAGATACACAAAGAGTTCTTGGCGTACTTTTCCAAGAAAAGAGAGTGCAATACAAAAGCACGCACGATGGTTTATGCCCAAAAGTGAGCCCGAGTATGGACTACGTGTATCTACACGAGTTAGGGGTTTTCATGCGTACTTTCCCTCGCAATGTTCTTCTTCTCGGGCCAGCCTCATCATTAGCAAACAAAAATGCTCTAACTCATAAAATCCATGTTAAAAGTCCAAATAAAATAAAATAAAAGCCAAAGTCAAGTAAAATCTGTAAACCCCCACGATTTATTCTGTAGACAGTTAGAGAGGATCTAGAAAATTTTGATAGCAGATGTTGAGGTTTAGCATAGAGATAATTTATCTGAAATTTAATTCAATTTATTTAAACCCTTGGCGCGTCCTATCATTTTCTGATTTTTTTTCGGAGCCCAATATCAGCCTATAAATTCCGTTCAATTTTTGTACTTCTGACCTGACCCGCCAAATTAGGCATTGGACTTTTCTGTCTTTTAATATTAATTTTTGTGTGCTCTAAATTAATTGCGCAACATTTCAAAAATCGTAACCCACATTTAATTCTGTGTCGGACACCTGTGTCGTTATCCTAAATTTTGGAATACCAATTTAACCCGTTGAGCCGGACCAACTAAAGGGTCCAAGACTGACTCCAAGCCCCCACCATTTTTGGGCTTTGCGTCATTTCCGGATTTTGACCCCAAGTGCCCCAATTAAATTAAATATGCGGGACGCTTTATTTCTACTTTAATCGAGAATACCAACTTTGTAAATCCCATTTTTAATCCTAAATTAATCCCAATGTCTTCCTAATTAAACCCGTGCCTAACGCACAATCCCCCCTCACCATGGAAATTTCTAAATATATTCTTCTCCCCAATTTTTGTGTTATTTTATGTGTCCATGCAATTTCCCAAATTTACGGGGGCTAAGTTGAAATTATTGAATTATGTGGCACCACCCTATTGGCCAAGAACTAATGAGAGGGTCCCAAAATAGGGTCCCATTCTCACCCACTTATTCACCCTCATGAAGAAACCCTCTCCTCTTCATGTCTAATCCCATCCATCCATTTTTAAATGGATTGATCCCAACCACCCATCTCCTCCATACACTCTCCTATAAAGTAGCTCCTACACCCCACCCTCAACCAAAACCTACCGGCCCTAATCCTAAAAATCTTTCTCTCTCCTCCTCCATTTAATTTCTTTATGCAAAGGAAACTCCAAGTTTCTTCTCCCTCCATTATTTTCTTCTTCTTCCTTAGACTCTTCTTCCTCCTCCACTACTCCCCATAGTTCACCTCCAGCCACTGTATTTCCTCACCTCCGGCCAGGAGGCGCCGCCCTCCGGCGCTGTGGACGTCCCTCCCCGCGGCCTGTGCTCGTCCAGCAGCCACGGGAACTCCTAGACAGCGGCTCCGGCCTGGGTGACTACCCGCCGGAGAGCAAGTCCCCCCTCCCGCACTCCGACTGCGACCCCCGACCGGTTGAGAGCTCCACCCCCCGACCGACTGAGAGCTCTCTCCCCCGCTCCGGACAGACCCCCGCTCCGGCTGAGCAGACAGCCCTCTCCGGCTGCATTCAGCCCACGACCGCCGTCCGGCCCGACAATAGCTTCTCCGGCCAGTTTCTTCACCTCCTCCCCGTCCGACCTATCCCGGCCACCCCCCTCGATCTCAGACCAACCACCACCTCCTTCTTCCTCACCTCCTTCTTCATCACCACCACTATCACCATTATCACTACCACCTTCAACTCCACCACCACCGGACATTCCCCATTTTCCGGCCAGCCCCTCCTCGCTTCAGACTTTTGGGTATACTCCTCCCCCTCTCTTTCCATTTATACATGTTGTTGATTTATATATATGGAGATGGGAATACTAGCTAGGGTTGTGTATATCATGTTGATACATATGGCTAATGTAGTACTTGAACTTTATGACTAGGGTTAACAATGGTTAAGGCTAATGAGGAATAATGGAATGTGGATCTTAAATAACTTGAGGTTGGTTTAATGAGGTTTAATATAATTTAGTGTTTAGGTAGTGTAGTAAGACAATGAACCCTGTGTTTAATAACGTTTGTTTAAGGAGTTGTTTTACATGTCATAATAGGGAATTGATGGATAACTGCAGGGTTGATAATTAGGTTTAATTCAGGTTATATATGGTTGGCGAGGATATGGATAAATGAGGGTTATGTGTGTATCAAGTTTTAGGGGCTGATATGATTGTTCCAAGCAATTGACGGTTAATTGAGGAACATGTTAAATGGTAGTAAAAAGATGCAGTGATAACAAAGCAGTGGTAATTTGTAGAGCTAATATTTGATGATATTGTACGGGCAAATGATTTGGAGATAGGTATTATTCGGATCAAGGATCAGAAATTGGGGACTGTGATATTGGTAGTAACTATTTGAGTTGGAGACTGAGTTTAGGTGTAGATGAGTGACGCAACCCTGCCTGTCGTAGAATAGATTATTAATTATTGGTTTATATCTTATCTCTAGGTACTGCGGGACCTGAGGACTTGGATGCGGTACCCGATCCCCGTCATCAGCAGCCGCACGCAGGCAAGTGTACCTTGCCACCCTGTATTTCAGTTTACAGATATTGTTGCTCTTTATGTACTTGTGCGCGTTTTTATGTTGATGTTTGATACTCCGTGTCCGGTTCACAATTGGGTGTTGACATTCGACTTAACGTCTTAGAATAATTACTAGATGCTTCATAGCACCTCGATGCACGTACCTGAGTACATCGATACCCTAGGACACACTCATATATTGTGATCGTGCCAGATTCCTGTATCCTGATACTGACATCATGACCAGAGACTGGGACGACCTTAGGGTCGCGTCTGTTGAGTTAAATTCCTTGTGTCGAGACTGTAGATATAGGTTCAGGTTCAACGCACAATCGTTGACCGCTTGGGAAGGGGAAGACAGTTACTAGACGTTTGGGCTGCTCTGCATGCGCTTATATATATGTAGTATTTTATAGTGATACCTGTATCTAGTGTAGCTGTTTTACCCGTGTGACTCTTTGCCCGGAGCTGCAGTACGTGCCGTGTGTTTCCGTGTCCGGAGCTACGGTTTTACTTTGGATGGCCCACGCGTCGAACGTTGTCTTTAAACTGTGTCACACTTGTTTGGTTATGTTAGAGTACCCTGTCGTGCACTTGTACTTTCTGTTTACTTGGCATTGTTATATTTCTATACCTTGTTACGTCCCTCTGAGGACCTGGTTCCCTTCCAGGTGTAGGCCACGAGGATTACCCAGAGGAGTACGGACCGGGCATCTATCCAGCAGCTGTACTCACTGCCGAGGACGAGGTCATTCCTGAGGACTTCGCCTGATCGCTGGTAGTGACTCTTTCCTTGGGACGGTATCATTACCTAGTTACCTGCTGCCGTCTCAAGTTATCTTTTTGCTTACTTTCATTCCAGTCTATTTGTGCTAGCGGGTTTGTCCCCGTATGACTACTCTAGTATTTGTACTTGATACTTATTTGGATATTTCCTTCCTGCATATTAGTCGTTGTATTTACTTCTATTATGCTCTTATATTGCTGCCTGTGGATGAGATTTAGATTGAGTTTACTTGTGTTATGTGATGGATTATTCATTGTATCTTACAGCTTAAGTGTACTCCGACGGGCCCATTAGATTGGATAGCCCGCCGAAGTACACTGCTGGCCATTGCCACGTATCTCGGTTCCTTATCCATGGAACCGGGGCATGATAAGGTTTTTGTGGTGGCCCATGCAGGTCCGATTTAAAATCGTCTTTGTCACCTGACTGTGCTAAGTGAGCCTGCAAATTAGGAATAGAGTTAGAAATCTCATCCGTAAAGTTTGAAACCTTCACATGACGCCTCTATCTCGATATCGTTTACCAAATTGCATCTTGTTTATTTTTTCTCAAACGTTGATCGCGGTCATGACTTCTTTTCAGAGTTATGAATCTCCGCAGTGGACGTATCGTACAGCCTGGTGACGTTCCCCGAGATGCTGGATCATCCGGAGCACCGGATCTAGAGTAGGTCCTTCTACTGACTCCAGCTCCCATGGGATAGTCATCAGGACATCCCGAGGTGCCATCAGACAGACACCAGACTCCACATCAGGCAGAACCTAAGGATCAGAGGATCCCGAGTCAGGAGGAGCAGCAGCTACCACCTCCTCCACCATTTTTGCCCCAGATGCCCTATATGCCATTCCCCACAGGGCAACCGATGGACGGAACCCAGATGTTCCAAATGATGTTTGCAATGATATAGGCCCAGCAGCAGGCCCAGCAGGCCCAGCAGCAGGCTCAGCAGCAGGCCCAACAGGCCCAGCAGCACCAGGCTGAGACTCTGAGAGAGAGCATCGTGACGGCCTTGGGGCAGGCGACACCACCCGCATACGAGTCGACGCAAGGGTCTGTCATAGACTTTCGTCGTTTGATACCGCAACCTTTTGCGGGCACTGAGGAGCCGACGGAGGTCCACGCTTGGCTCACCGACATTCAGCACCAGCTAGAGGCTACCGACCTCCCCCGACACCGATGGATGACGGCTGTCAGGATGCAGCTCACCGGCAACACTCATCACTGGTGGCTTTCCGAGGAGCAACGTTTGGGACTGGATCGCGCCACCTAGGAAGAGTTCTCGAGACTCTTCCAGGAGATGTACATACCCTCTACCGCCCGAGCAGAACTTCGGAGCAGATTTCAGAACCTCAGACAGGGGAGTATGACTATAGAGGAATACAATTCTGAGTTCCTCCGCCTGAGCAGATTTGCACCCTATCTGATCCCCACTGAAGAAACGAAGGTCGAGAAGTTTTATAAGGGCCTGAGTTATGAGACCCAGAGGCTTATCGGGTCCACAGCCCCCACCTCTTACTCCAAGGTACTACTTGCAGCACGACGCCAGGACTGTATCAACAAGTTGGAGGCCAGCCAGAAACACCCCTATGCGTCGACATCAGCAGTCCGAGCCCCGCAGGGAGGACCTGCGAAGCGTCCTCTGGTACAGCAGCAATACCAAAGAGCAGCACCACAGCAGGGTGCAGTCATTCCCACTTGCCATTTCTGCGGCAAGAAGGGACATATATTGTGGGACTGCCGACGGAGACTGGGCGCTTGCTTGAGATGCGGATCAGACCAGCATGCAGTCCGAGATTGCCCAGATTAGAGGGACCCAGCACAGATGGTTCACCGGCCAGCCCTGCCAGCGCCGAGACCTTATCAGCAGCCTCCTGGACCGAGGCCGCCGTACGCAGGAGCTGGAGCACAGCGACCACCAGCACCAGGGGGAAACCAGAGGAGGCCACCCTTGGCTCCACAGGGAGATCGATACCAGCAGGTTCAACAGCAGTAGCAGAGGGCACCGGCACCGAGACAGGGACATGCCTATGCTATGACCATAGAGGAGGCTGAGACAGCAGGAGAAGTGATCGCAGGTACAATCTTAGTAGCTTCATTACCAGCATTAGTCCTATTTGATTATTGTGCCACACACTCTTTTATAGCTACTAGTTTCATGGCTACCCATAGAATAGCCACGGCACCCCTTCCGAAGGTCAAGAGGATCCTTACGGGAGGTGGAATAGTACCTGTTAGCGACACTTGTAGATCATGTTCAGTAGTTGTCTGCGGGCGAGAGATGCGTGCCCGATTTTTGGTTTTCTCCATGCCGGACTATGACATTGTCCTAGGCATGGATTGGTTGAGCCAATACCACGCAACGCTAGATTGTCATCGTGGTTGTGTTATCTTTAGACCCCCAGATCTCCCAGAGTTTGAGTTTCTTCGGGGAGCCCGAGACCATGGTGTCCAACCTACCATAGCGACACACATTGCAGAAGGTGAACCGATGTACCCTCACTGTAACCTCCGATTTCCAAATTTTCGAAATAATTAGATTTTTTTATTTATTTTAAATATCAAGTTTATAAAATAATTTCTCCTTGAAATTTTTATTTGATTTTAAACAATGTTTGGTTTCAGAAGGTAATTTATAATCTTGTATAAAAATCATTTTTCCTAAATGTCGCTTTCTTATAAAATAAGTAAATAAATAATAATATATATATATTTCTAGTTTCAAATATTTATTGGCTTGAATCATAAAAAAAAAAAAATTATTGTTTTAACTAAATATTTATTTAAAAGACTAGTTGATAAAATAAAATAAATTTTTATTGGGATAGTAAATAAATAAATGTCATACTTTCTAAGATTTTACAAAATGTATTAATTAGTAGCTAATTGGAAATTAGCTAGCTTTCCTAAAAACATTTTCTGAAATTATAATCTTTATTTTTATTTTTACAAGTTGCCATTCCCATTAACTAGCCTTCACACCCTCTTTTCCCCACATGTAAAACCCGTTTAATTATGATCTGGGCCATTCATTATTGGGCCAACCCGCACCCTTTATCCCACACCATCTCTCCCTATTTAAGTCCCTCATCGCATTCCCAAGAAACCCTAACTAGCCCTCACAAATCCCCACAAAGCCAAGCCACCACCATTTTTGTGTGCTCGTGTCCGTGTGTCCAGCATCACCGTGTCAGCCGTGTTGGCCTCGGGTCCGACCCCGGGTGTCCCACCGTATCCATTCATTTCCTGTGTCCGGTTACAACTTTACAATCTGATTTTCGTGTCCGACACACCCGAACACATCCACATCCACCACTGTACACAACCTCATCCCTGTGTCCAACACCTGGACACGTCGGCCCCACACCACAGTACATCGGATCCGTGTGTCCGCCTCGGACACAGCGACCACACAATAACCCATCGTGTCCAGACCCCGACACAGAGTCCAAACCCTAAACCTAACCTAGATCTACCGCCGGTGGCCAAGCCTCACAGCGTCGAGCCCTCGTCGAGTCGCCACCGCGTCGAGTCGAGCACCCCCGCCGAGTTCGACAGCCGCCGCCGCGGATCCCCTCCTCGCCGAGTTCGAGTCGAGCCCCGCCGCAGAGATCCAGTCGCCGCCGAGTTTCCGCTGCCGCCTCGGACCGATGACCCATCGTCGAGCTCCGCTGCCGCCGCCTCGAAGCCGCCGCTGCTCTCGAGCTCCACGCCGACCGCCTCGAACAGAGCACCGCCGACCGCCTCGAACAGAGCACCGCCGCCGCCGCCTCAGATCCAGTCGACGCCGCCGCCCCAGAGACGAGCGTCGACCACCGCCTTGCCGGCCGACCCCGGCGAGACCCACCGCGCCGACGAGAACCTTCGTGAGCTCTCCCTTTCCCTCTTCCCCTTTTGTTTCTGTTCTGTGTTTAATAATCTGATTAGTTTAGTTAAGTATTTAATTAGTTTAGTTAAATATGATTAGTTAATTAATTAATTAATTAGATTAATTAGTTAATTAATAACCAGTTAGTAATTTCTAAACAAATTAGTTAATTTGTAATTAGTTTAGGAATTAATGTAATTTGTTTAGTAATTAAATAAATTAGTTTAGCATATATAATTAGTTATTTTATTAGCTAGTTTTATGTAATTAGTTTATTTTTTAATGTAATAAATTAAAAGGGGTTTTGATATGTAAATGTATTTGTATCTAAAACTAATGTGTAGGTAATTGCGTATATGTAATTAATGTATGTTTTGGTGTAGAGAAAATACGTATATTTTGATGTAAATATACCTGTGTATAAAATACGTATTAATTGATATGTATACATATTTATTTTGGTATGTTAATAAAAACGTATTTTAGTTCATATGTATATGTATAAGTATATTAATTAATGTTAATTGGTACATGTATACGTATATGTATATAAATAGTATTTTTATTTATGATAATACGTGAATATGTATAGTATATAAACACATTAGTAATGTATATTTTAATACATGTACATGTATATTATTTATTTAATTAAATGCTTAATACATGTATTAGCATAGTCTATATATATATATATTTTAGTATATGTATGTATGTATTAATGTATATATATATATGATCTTGTACATACAATTAATATATCGTATATGTATTTAATGTGATGTACTAGTATTAGTATATATTTTTAATAATAACATTGACAATATATATATATTTTAAAAATGTATTTTAGCACATGTATGAGTATACATATATAATGTTCAACTAGCATAAATCAAATATGTATTTTAAAAAGGTGTATATAGATATATTGTAAATACATTTAAATTGGTATATATATAGCTACGTATTCTAGTATATGTAAATTGGTATATGTATATTTATGCTTTTGTATACATACTTAGTATATTTTAATACAACTTGTAAATATATATACATGTATTTTGTATACCTACTTAGCATATTCTAATATATAAAATTAATATATGGTAAATATATTGTTCAACCTATATATATATATTATGCATGAATTAAATAATATATATATATATATATATTATATATGTAATTATTTTGGTGCAAGTAATATTGTGGTGTTAATGTTAGTTAAATAGGTATAATGTGTTATAGATGTCTGTCTAACTAGATGACCCTAGTTGACTGAGTCCCATGCCTGACATAGCCCTGAGTTAGTATTTGCTTGTGTGTTTAGTATAGCATCTGATGCAAGTGTTATAATTGTGATTTGTTTATAGGACTGGTTGTTTCCCCAGGGGATACTCTGGAACAGGACATCAATAATCACCAGCTAAGGACCCAAGGCGAGTACATTCTCTGATTAGTTTCTAATTTATGATATCTCCTATGTTCACTGTATCTAGTGTAAATATCCAAGTTCTTGACACATTGGTTACACGGATTGGTATACACGGATCTCGTCATGAGATGTTATTCCTTATTCATGGTGTAGCTTGTACAAGACTTGTTTTCCTTGTTATCTTGTGCATGTACAGACACTGATTCCCGGGGAGATTTGCTACCTTCCTAGGGAATCCCGTGCCATAGCGTACCATGATTGGATCTACTATACCAGTCGGGGGTGGGGAGTATTTTAGTGTAGATATGTGATCATACCCAACTTTTCATGCATCATAGCTCACCCCACGTCTCACGTCGGGTGCGGCCTGACCATCTCCGTGCCTCATAGCTGTTACGTGTGATTAGCCTGACCTCTACATGCATCATAGCTAACCAACGGTTAGCTTGACCTTCGTGAATCATAGCTAATCACATGTAACCAGCCTGATCATGTTCCCAAGCCGATCACATGTTAAAGCTAGTACTCACACACTTAGTCATAGGATTTTTGCTCATTGACATATTGTTCTTTTCCTGCGTTTACTTACAGTATTTCCAGTATTTCTCTCATTGTATATTTCTCGTACCTATACATGCATCTGGTATATTTCTATCTAGAACTGCTACATAGTTTATGTCATTTATATAGAACTGCTATTTAGAGATGTACTTTGCTCCTTCCTGACTGGAAAATATTTTTCCAGACTGTGACCTTAGTAGACTGGTTTCTGACACACTTGGGGATTGGAAGTTAAGGATTGCAGGTATGATTATGTTGTCATTAGACTTGTGTTGTATTCTTTTATTTCTTCAAATTCCTATCGTGCTGTAGTTGTGATTGAATATTTCTAGATTTATTTTAGTATTATCCGAGTCTCCTTATGGAGTTGGATACTAGCGTGAGATTGTTTAGATAGTACTCGACCTAGACAGCGTTCTACCGCCGATGCTGTGGCGTAGGCTGGACGTACCCACGTACTCGTGCCCCTAAACCGGGTACGGGTCGTGACACTCACTTTATAGCAGAGTTTGAGGATGTGTTTCCGAAGGATCTCCCAGGACTGCCACCTGACAGAGAGATTGAGTTCACCATAGAGTTGACTCCAGGAGCCGAGCCAGTTACTTCCTCCGTTTACAGACTAGCACCGAAGGAGTTGGTTGAGCTGAAGGTTCAAGTAGATGATCTCTTAGAAAAGGGTTTCATATGGGCTAGTGTATCTCCATGGGGAGCACCCATTCTGTTTGTACCGAAGAAGGACGGGACGGTACGCTTGTGTATCGATTACAGGGCGCTAAATGCTGTAACGATAAAGAACAAGTATCCACTGCCGCACATCGATGATTTGTTTGATCAACTTAGCGGTGCATGTGTATTCTCGAAGATCGATCTCAGATCCGGTTATCATCAGATCAAGGTACGGAAAGAGGACATCCAGAAGACGGCCTTTCGGACGAAGTATGGCCACTATGAGTTTTTAGTCATGCCGTCCAGCAGTATTTATGTGTTTGATGAACAATGTCTTCCACCAGTACTTAGATAAGTTTGTGGTGGTATTTATAGATGATATCTTGATATATTCCAAGAGCCAGGAGGAGCATGAGAGGCATCTCAGGATCGTGTTGGAGACGCTGAGACATGAGAGGCTGTACGCCAAACTCAGCAAATGTGAGTTCTGCTTGGACAGAGTACCATTTTTGGGTCACATAATCACCGGAGATGGACTATCAGTTGACCCAGAAAAGATAGCTACAGTAGAGACCTGGCCTACCCCTACATCAGTTACAGAGGTTAAGAGCTTCCTCGGACTTGCCGGATATTATCGGAGGTTCGTAGAAAACTTCTCGAGGATAGCTGCGCCTATGACACGACTAACACGTAAAGGCGAAGAGTTTATCTGGACAGACGAGTGTCAGGCAGCCTTCAATGAGCTAAAGAAGCGTCTGACATCAACACCGATTTTGACGCTACCTTCAGGATCAGGAGGATTTGTAGTGTACAGTGATGCGTCAGGGAGCGGATTGGGATGTGTACTGATGCAACACGGCAAGGTGATAGCCTACGCATCGAGACAGTTGAGAGTTCATGAGAAGAACTATCTGACGCACGACTTGGAGCTAGCTGCAGTGATATTTGCACTAAAGCTATGGAGACATTACCTTTATGGTGAGCGTGTTGAGATTTACACAGATCATAAAAGCCTGAAGTACGTCTACACGCAGAAGGAGCTCAACATGAGGCAGAGACGCTGGCTAGAGTTGATGACAGATTATGACATTGAGTTGCAGTACCACCCTGGCAAGGTGAATGTCGTAGCAGATGCCTTAAGCAGGAAGCCCATGGCATACTTTTTGACGATGCAGCGACAGTTGCTAGAGGATCTCCAGGAGCTTGGAATAGAGATCGTATTGCCAGGCATGGATGGACAGATGGCCAGTCTTGAGGTTCAGTCTACTTTGATTGAGAGAATCAAGGCAGCATTGCCTACAGATGCGAGATTTTGACGTCTGCGAGAGAGAACAGAAGCCGGCATGCAGACGGGACTCAGGATTCATGAAGACGGAATGTTGAGGTGCGGAGATCGCCTATATGTTCCGAGTGGCGATCTACGCCAAGAGTTGATGACCGAGGCTCATAGCTCAATTTATTCCATTCATCCCGGGGGTACGAAGATGTACCGAGACTTGAGACAACATTTCTGGTAGCATGGGATGAAGAGGAAAATTATAAGATTTGTGGCGAAGTATTTAGTTTGTCAGCAGGTCAAAGCTGAACATCAGAGGACTGCAGGATTATTGCAGCCACTCCCCATTCCCGAGTGGAAGTGGGAACATATTACCATGGACTTCGTCACAGGATTTCCGCGGAGCCCTAGCGGAAAGGATACAGTTTGGGTTATCGTAGACAGACTCACCAAGTCTGCACATTTCTTGTCCTTCAGAGTTGGGCAATCCATAGAGATACTAGCCGACATGTATATGAGGCAGATAGTACGATTACATGGAGTGCCTGTCAGCATCGTATCGGATCGTGATTCCAGATTCACGTCACATTTTTGGTAGAGTATGCAAGAGAGCCTAGGAACTCGACTCAAGTTCAGCACTGCATATCATCCACAGACTGATGGACAGTCAGAGCGCACGATACAGATATTAGAGGATATGTTGAGAGCGTGCATGATTGATTTTAGAGGATCTTGGAAGGACCACCTACACTTGGTAGAATTCTCCTACAATAACAGTTACCAGGCCAGCATACAGATGGCACCTTATGAGGCACTGTACGGCAGGAAATGTAGGTCGCCAGTTTGTTGGAGTGACATAGGAGAGCATCAGATACTGGGTCCAAAGTTGGTAACATAGACAGTAGAGAAGGTCAAGCAGATTCAGAGCCACCTGCGCGCAGCATAGGACAGACAGAAACACTGGGCAGATGCGCACCGCAGACCATTAGAGTTCAAGGAGGGTGACCATGTATTTTTGAGGATATCGCCTACCTGCGGTACCATCAGATTCGGAGGTAGAGGCAAGCTGAGTCCGAGGTATATCGGACCTTTTGACATTTTGGAACGTGTTGGCGAAGTGGCTTACCGTCTTGCATTACCTCCATCATTAGAGGGAGTATATGACGTATTTCACGTATCGTAACTGAGAAGCTATGTCGTAGACCCTAGCCACGTACTTGATCATTCGGAGATCACAGTCGGGCCCAGTCTGTCTTACGTAGAGCAGCCAGTTGAGATCCTCGATCACAGCAAGAAAACTTTGAGAGGGCAGACGATTCGACTGGTCAGAGTGGCATGGAAGCACCATTCACCAGGCGAGTCTACTTGGGAGCGCGAGGATTCCATTCGGCAGCGGTTCCCGTACTTATTTGAGAAGCAAGGTACGAATTTACGTACGGCAATTAATTACTAGTTGTTTTAAAATTCTGTTAGATATTATCGTGCTTTACTTTTAATTTCGGGGACAAAATTTTTCTAAGTTGGGAAGAATGTAAACCCCCACAATTTATTCTGTAGATAGTTAGAGAGGATCTGGAAAATTTTGATAGCAGATGTTGAGGTTTAGCGTAGAGATAATTTATCTGGAATTTAATTCAATTTATTTAAACCCTTGGCGCGCCCTATCATTTTTTGATTTTTTTCGGAGCCCAATATCAGCCCATAAATTCCGTTCAATTTTTGTACTTCTGACCTGACCCGCCAAATTAGGCATTGGACTTTTCTGTCTTTTAATATTAATTTTTGTGTGCTCTAAATTAATTGCGCAACATTTCAAAAACCGTAACCCATATTTAATTCCGTGTCGGACACCTGTGTTGTTACCCTAAATTTTGGAATACCAATTTAACCCGTTGAGCCGGACCAACTAAAGGGTCCAAGACTGACTCCAAGTCTCCACCATTTTTGGCCTTTGCGTCATTTTCAGATTTTGACCCCAAGTACCCCAATTAAATTAAATATGCGGGACGCTTTATTTCCACTTTAATCGGGAATACCAACTTTGTAAATCCCATTTTTAATCCTAAATTAATCCCAATGTCTTCCTAATTAAACCCGTGCCTAACGCACAATCCCCCCCTCACCATGGAAATTTCTAAATATATTCTTCTCCGCAATTTTTGTGTCATTTTATATGTCCATGCAATTTCCCGAATTTACGGGGGCTAAGTTGAAATTATTAAATTATGTGGCACCACCCTATTGGCCAAGAACTAATGAGAGGGTCCCAAAATAGGGTCCCATTCTCACCCACTCATTCACCCTCATGAAGAAACCCTCTCCTCTTCATGTTTAATCCCATCCATCCATTTTTAAATGGATTGATCCCAACCACCCATCTCCTCCACACACTCCCCTATAAAGTAGCTCCTACACCCCACCCTCAACCAAAACCTACCGGCCCTAATCCCAAAAATCTCTCTCTCTCCTCCTCCATTTAATTTCTTCATGCAAAGGAAACTCCAAGTTTCTTCTCCCTCCATTATTTTCTTCTTCTTCCTTAGACTCTTCTTCCTCCTCCACTACTCCCCATAGTTCACCTCCAGCCACTGTATTTCCTCACCTCCGGCCAGGAGGCACCGCCCTCCGGCGCTGTGGACGTCCCTCCCCGCGGCCTGTGCTCGTCCAGCAGCCACGGGAACTCCTAGGCAACGGCTCCGGCCTGGGTGACTGCCCGCCGGACAGCAAGTCCCCCCCCCGCACTCCGACTGCGACCCCCGACCGGCTGAGAGCTCCATCCCCCCGACCGATTGAGAGCTCTCTCCCCCGCTCCGGACAGACCCCCGCTCCGGCTGAGCAAACAGCCCGCTCAGGCTGCAGTCAGCCCACGACCGCCGTTCGGCCCGACAGCAGCTTCTCCGGCCAGTTTTTTTACCTCCTGCCCGTCCGACCTATCCCGGCCACCCCCTTGATCTCAGACCAACCACCACCTCCTTTCTCACCTCCTTCTTCATCACCACCACTATCACCATTATCACTACCACCTTCAACTCCACCACCACCGGACATTCCCCATTTTCCGGCCAGCCCCTCCTCGCTTCAGACGTTTGGGTATACTCCTCCCCCTCTCTTTCCATTTATACATGTTGTTGATTTATATATATGGAGATGGGAATACTAGCTAGGGTTGTGTATATCATGTTGATACATATGGCTAATGTAGTACTTGAACTTTATGACTAGGGTTAACAATGGTTAAGGCTAATGAGGAATAATGGAATGTGGATCTTAAATAACTTGAGGTTGGTTTAATGAGGTTTAATATAATTTAGTGTTTAGGTAGTATAGTAAGACAATGAACCCTGTGTTTAATAACGTTTGTTTAAGGAGTTGTTTTACATGTCATAATAGGGAATTGATGGATAACTGCAGGGTTGATAATTAGGTTTAATTCATGTTATATATGGTTGGCGAGGATATGGATAAATGAGGGTTATGTGTGTATCAAGTTTTAAGGGCTGATATGATTGTTCCAAGCAATTGACGGTTAATTAAGGAACAGGTTAAATGGTAGTAAAAAGATGCAGTGATAACAAAGCAGTGGTTATTTTTAGAGCTAATATTTAATGATATTGTACGGGCGAATGATTTGGAGATAGGTATTATTCGGATCAAGGATCAGAAATTGAGGACTGTGATATTGGTAGTAACTATTTGAGTTGGAGACTGAATTTAGGTGTAGATGAGTGACGCAACCCTGCCTGTCATGGAATAGATTATTAATTATTGGTTTATATCTTATCTCTAGGTACTGCGGGACCTGAGGACTTGGATGCGGTACCCGATCCCCGTCATCAGCAGCCGCACGCAGGCAAGTGTACCTTGCCACCCTGTATTTCAGTTTACAGATATTGTTGCTCTTTATGTACTTGTGCGCGTTTTTATGTTGATGTTCGATACTCCGTGTCCGGTTCACAATTGGGTGTTGACATTCGACTTAACGTCTTAGAATAATTACTAGATGCTTCATAGCACCTCGATGCACGTACCTGAGTACATTGATACCCCAGGACACACTCATACACCGTGATCGTGCCAGATTCCTGTATCCTGATACTGACATCATGACCAGAGACTGGGACGACCTTAGGGTCGCGTCTGTTGAGTTAAATTCCTTGTGTCGAGACTGTAGATAGAGGTTCAGGTTCAACGCACAATCGTTGACCGCTTGGGAAGGGGAAGACAGTTACTAGACGTTTGGGCTACTCTGCACGCGCTTATATATATGTAGTATTTTATAGTGATACCTGTATCTAGTGTAGCTATTTCACCCGTGTGACTCTTTTCCCGGAGCTGCGGTACGTGCCGTGTGTTTCCGTGTCCGGAGCTACGGTTTTACTTTGGACGGCCCACGCGTCGAACGTTGTCTTTAAACTGTGTCACACTTTGTTTGGTTATGTTAGAGTACCCTGTCGTGCACTTGTACTTTCTTTTTACTTGGCATTGTTATATTTCTGTACCTTGTTACGTCCCTCTGAGGACCTGGTTCCCTTCCAGGTGTAAGCCACGAGGATTACCCGGAGGAGTACGGACCGGGCATCTATCCAGCAGCTGTACTCACTGCCGAGGACGAGGTCATTCCTGAGGACTTTGCCTGATCGCTGGTAGTGACTCTTTCCTTGGGACGGTATCATTACCTAGTTACCTGCTGCCGTCCCAAGTTATCTTTTTGCTTACTTTCATTCCAGTCTATTGTGCTAGCGGGTTTGTCCCCGTATGACTACTCTAGTATTTGTACTTGATACTTATTTGGATATTTCCTTCCTGCATATTAGTCGTTTTATTTACTTATATTATGCTCTTATATTGCTGCATGTGGATGAGATTTAGATTGAGTTTACTTGTGTTATGTGATGGTTTATTCATTGTATCTTACAGCTTAAGTGTACTCCGACGGGCCCATTAGATTGGATCGCCCGCCGAAGTACACTGCTGGCCATTGCCACGTATCTCGGTTCCTTATCCATGGAACCGGGGCGTGACAAAATCCCATACTCTATAAGATGACCCAACTATTTTTTGAAATCACTAAGTTTTGGGAGATCAATCCATAAGAAAATCAAGTAGAACCCATAGCCATAAAACTTAGATATACACTAATCTTGCCATCAAAACCGAAAATATCAAATTCTAAAGATGTAGGAACATAATATACACATAATAGACTAATAATATGTAAGTAATCATATGAACGAAAATGCATGATCCATGTTTCTTCATGAGAGCAAGGTACTTGCCTATGAAGAAAGAAGAGAAAGGAAGAGAGTGAATGAGAAAAAAGAAAAAGAATATATATATATATATATATATATATATATATATATATATTAAACCACTCACGTGCCAACGAATCGTGCAATCAAACCATGAACACAACACAACCAAGCGATACGGGTCAGTCTAAACCAAGTGGTCGGGTCAACCAAGCAGGCCAAATATGCGTAGAATGGTACGCCGAAAATGGGGAGTGACAAAACATCTCGCCACAAATCGTGCAATCTCTCTCTTCATCCCATGCCACCAGTAATGATGCCTCAAATCTTGGTACATCTTTGTACCTCAAGGATGAATATAGTAGATCAAACTATGCGCTTCGGTCATCAACTCCTGGTATAATTCGCTACTCGGAACGTATAGGCGATCTCTACTCCTTAAAGTCCCGTACTCATGAACCCATCATCCTGTATGCATACCGGCCTCTGTCCTCTCCTCGAGTCTCTAAAATCTCATATTTGTAGGTTGAGCGGCCTTGATCCACTCAACTAATGAAGACTGGACCTCAAGACTGGCCAACTGTCCATCCCTTTCGGGCATTATAAACTCTATCCCAAGCTTCTGAAGATCCTCTAACAAACGACGTTGAGTCACCAAGAAGTATGCCATGGGTTTCCTGCTCAAGACTTCCACTACAAAATTTGCCTTACTAGGGTGATATTGTAGCTCAATATTAAAGTATGTCATCAACTCCAACCAACATCTCTGTCTCATGTTCAGCTCCTTCTGAGTGAATGTCACAACCCGCACCAGGATATTCGGGTACGTGTATATGGGTATGTCCAGCCTACGCCACTGCATCAATGGTAGAATGTTGTCTAGATCTCAATGGAATCATACTAATACATTTAGTTCTATCATGTACTCAATCACAATATTCTAAAGGAAGAATGAATAAGGAAGATAATCCAAACAATAATCTAAAAAAAATAAAACTAAGGTCTGACACTTAGATAGAAAAAAATACTAGCCTAGATCTCACTAGAGGTCACCTCTAGGTCCACAGTACAAAAGTAGTCTCGACCAAAATATCACTCTGAACCCAGGAACGTAGAGTACTGCAATGCCTAAAAATATTATCCAGTCAGGATGGAACGAGTACAACCCAATAGTAGTTTCAATACATGATAAAGATTATAAAATAGTAAATAGTAATAAAATACATAACGGACAGGTAAGCATAGTATCATGGTATAAAAAAATAAGTGAAACATATAAGTATAAAATCATGGTAAAGTAAATATGGTAAAACATATAAGTATGACAGTAAAGACAAGTCAGATATGTGATAACTAATAAACGTAGCAATGTAAGAATGCAACCATCAATTATAGAGGAAAATAAGGAATATAACACCTATCTAAGTGTATTGAAATACCACTTTCGATATGTAAACGACTAGGAATAATATACGATATCTCGTACATGAAATGTACGAGTGTTATCGTTCCATTTTTGACCTGAGTGAGTGGTTCCAGATTTTGGGAATATTTACATGTCTACTACAGTATTTCCCCGCCCGACTAGTACTAATAGATCCAAGTCCCGACACGTAGATCAATATAAAGTCAGCTAAACAATTTAAATGATGCCAGTAAGAGTCCTGATATAAGTGATGCTAGTAAAAGAGTCCTGATAAGCCAGCAAGTATAAGCAACGTATCTCATGAAGATGAATCTATATAATACTACTCCGTGTATCCATCATGTTAAAAAATCAAGTAAAACAATAATATAAACATGAATCGTAGTTGCTATCAAGTAAAGAAACTATCAGAGGATATACTCGTCTGTGGTCTTGAGCTGACAATACCTATCAGTATTCGAACTGGAGTCAAAGTGACCTATATATGAATTTCATGTCAATGAGTTATTTGGAGTCAAATACAAGCTTAACTAATCTTGATTTATGTTTCTAGGTAAAAAGGGTTAAACTAGGTCAACACCTAATTTTGGGTTCTCAAATATCTACTTGGTTGGCCTATTGAGTTATATTGGCTATTATCTAGTTACTTCTTGGTTTTCTAGGTCAACCTTATATATATATATATATATATATATATATATATATATATATATATATATATATATATATATATATATGTATATGTATATGTGTGTGTGTGTGTGTGTGTGTGTGTGTGTGTGTGTTCGCCATTAATACAAGTTTAAGAAACTTTTGTTTAACAACCAACAAAATAAGGTACAAAGAAATCCTAGATAGAAAATCTAAATACAATATTTTTTTGATCTGGGAATGTGACAATTGAGATCGAGTACTGCAGCGACTCCTTTACTCCATTGACGGTCCAATGAGGGATTGAGGAAGCTCTCTTCTCTTTTCTCTCTCTCTTAAGCTTGTGTGTACGTACGTAGCTCTGCCCCTATCTCTGTGTGTATGACTCTCTGTCCGCCTATGTTGGGTTTGCCACCCGGCTATTTATAGCTATCACACTGATGGACTATGCGAGCTTGGATGTTGAGGTTGCCACGTCTTCATCTGCAACTACCACCGTGGACGCAGGTCAAGATTTTGTCGCCACGTAGAATCTTTGTTAGGATTCATTGTTGCTAAAAATCTGATCCATTTTCGTCCTCGATGTGCACGACTTGGTCAGCTTAACACGTGGTATACACTTAGTTGTGGGGATATTCATTAGTTATAATAGTATAATCTTGACTTGAGAAGGTACTGCCACGTTGAACACATGAGGTTTGGAACGCATGGGGCCAGAGATGCATAGAGTTTGGAACGCATAGGGCCTAGAACGCATCGGGCCAGAGACGCATGGAACACATGGAGTCTGGAACACATAAAGTCTGGAACACGTAGGGCCATAGACGCATGAAACATATGGAGTCTGGAACGCATAGGGCCTTTGTCTTATGTATACGTGGCACTGTTCAGCTATATACGGACAAAAGTAATCATGATAATGACATGAGTATTAACACTACATGTCAGCATCAGAATCGAGATATTCAGAGCCATTATTGCAGTCAAAGTCATAAATGCTCTGACTCTACTGAGGTGACTTTATGCGTCCAAGACTTTATGTATCACTTGATCCTTGGTGCATGAGGACTAAGGCGCATAGGGGCCTTTGAGATTTTTTATGCTTCTAAAAGACCCTCTTCAAAGTTTTCAAACTGATAAGTTTGGAATACTTTGAATAATGAGCATGGAAAAAGATTTTCGGAATGCATAGGTTGCTTGTCGCATTAAGCTCACTCGACTTTGCTGAGTCCATTGGTTGCATACTCTTGCTGACGCATGGATGAATTTGCCAGGCTGTCAAGTCTGTATTAAATGAAGAGAATTTGTCTCGATCTCTGGGAGATTTCTCGGGACTCTGAGTCAACGGCGGTTTCCAAGGGATATAGACTAAAAGATTTGCCAACCATCGCGTAGATAGCGGTTGTTAAGAACCCGAGACGTCGGTTTTGACTTTGGGATAGTTGCTTGACCGCGAGAATCGCGATGTTAGATTCATCCTTAGAACCGTTCGATTCATTTCCTCAATCCCTTCACATGGCTTTGTAGCCTATAAATAGGCTGCTGGGAGGAGAGAGAACTTTATTTCCCTGCTTCTCCTTTTTTTGTAATGTGGGAGGCCGCTGTCCTTCTCCACGAGGAGTTCGTTAGAGGCTGCTTTGATTCGTGGCCCCTTGATGCTGGCAACCCGTACGGATGTAAGGGAATGTGACAGTCATCATGTTATGGAGGGACATAGGGACACAAATACAGAGTCTTGTCGCATGGATAAGAAATTATCTAGAACATGTGTGTACTCTTCATGAAGTTCTGCCGCATGGATGAAGACTCCTCCAGAACTTGCACAGACTTTTCGTAGCTCTTGTCATATGGATGGAAATTTGTTTGGGATATGCGCAGGCTATCCTTTTGTCGCATGTGTGAAGAACCATGCACACAGAGATCTCTTGCATCTTGGTCACATGGATAAGACCCCATCCTGGTCGTACGCGAAAACTTGGCCATGCTGAGTCATTATGCTTCGCATGTGGCTGTGCCCTAGTAGTTGTATACTTATGCAATCTTTGTTGGGGCTGATACATGTCTTCTTTATGTAGGTATTACCTCCCTTTGCGCTGTCCAAGATGGAGCATGGAAGGATATCATAGAACCCGTCATTCCAAGAGAATGCCAACCTTATGCGACGGCTCGCCAAGAACTGATCCAAGAGACGATGATGAACATCCTGTGTCATGCACGAAGCTTTCATTGTTTATACAGCATGCTAGCTGTGTTTTTCCCCTTTACGCAACTTGCTACCGGCCGGGGGCCTGCGGTGTTGATGACAGAATTTGGATTAATTGACATTCCTGTCTTCGATCTCTCCATATGGCCAAAGAGGACATGATCCCGTCCCTCTCTTTCTATCCATCAATATGGATTTTTTTCATATACTGAGGTTTGCACTGTGGAGGGATGACCCAAAATATATTGCTGCATGCTGCTGACTTTACTTGTGTCAGTAGCAAAAATAGCACGGAGGGATGCCTTTAATCAAAAATATTCTTATCAGCGAGACTTCATAGAAACCCTTAAAACTGGATTTCCATCATATGTACTCATGATCTTGAATATTTATGAAAACCCTTGAATGTAACAGATTTTTATCATATGTAATCATGACTAAGCACCAATAAAATTTTGGCTTGATTTTATACTTTATTGTCACGCCTTGCTGGCTGAGTAAGACAACTTTCTCCATTAACTTGTTAATGTGCGCATGATATGTTCATTCCCATTGTATCAGTAATAGTCTCTGAGAAGGATATTCAAATCTCAACAGTCATACTTTGGGTTGTGCAAACCGTCGCGTCTTTAGAAGTAAATCGACACATTTTTAGAAGTAAACCGTCGCGTCTTGAAAAATAAACCAACACGTCTTGGAGAAGTGAACATCGACTTTTCTCTCATAAATCCTAGGGAATTTTGAACCCTTCATGGCTTCAAATGATGCTTCTAGGAGGAAGGAAACTTGTGAGGAAATTATTTCCTCGTCGATCGAAGTTGGTGCAGACTATGCTTCAACCACTCCTATGTCCTTATTGGAGGAAAAGAAAGAAGTTTTCCCCGTGGAAGTACATAAAGTAGGTCTTTTCTAGGAACTTATTAGCCCTTCGTTGGATGGACTTTCTGTTGGCTTGGAGAAACAGGAAAAGCATGCTGAAATAGATGCCTCTCGTTAATTGTTTGCAGATTCGAACCTCTACATTCTCTACGCTCTTGCAATGTTCATAAATAATTCAGAGGATTCTGAATTCCTTTTTTCTTTAAGATCTGTACTGTTATTTTTCTTTCTTCTAGTGAAGAAGAGATTCCTTTTCTTTCTGTGGTTTGAATGACCACATCAGAAATGTTATAGATTTTAAGAGAATTCTTTGGATCTATTGCATACTTAGAACTAAGTACCGATAATAAGTTGAACCAAATAACACTACCAGAGGTAATATGGACGTGATAGGTTATAATGATTCGGTTAAATGAATTTAGGTGGACTTATTATCAATAACGTATCTAAAACCAGATACTGACAATTAGTTGGAAAATAAGACTCTACCAGAGGTAATATGGACGTGATAGATTTTGTGGATTTAGCACCGCTGGCGTACTTAGGTCTAAGTACCGGTGATAAGTTTAGATGACGGCCGATATCAAAGGTATTGTGGATGTGATAATCGATAGTCAAATAACGATGTTTGCTTAGAGGTAATGTGGACATTGCAAACTCTACTGGAAAAAATGTTAGGTTACTACTTCAGAGGTGATATGGACGTGAACTAGTGCCCAAAAAAGAACTGACTTTAGAATGGTCTACCTAAGAGTGTAGGTAGACTTGAGGGTTACTCCACTGGAGAGATTTTGGGGATCCATCATCTATTGTATATTCAGGACTCCTGAATACAGACAATATCTTTTACCAAGTTTTTATGAAAAGAGGTATGTGTCGTACATAGGCACTTATTGGGGATGGACCACCAGAAATGTAAGTCTTAATTGCCCTGTTGGGGATAGGGGTGTACCAATAAAATTCAGACATAATATTTTTTAAGGATCTTGTCATTGATAGGCATCATGAGCAAGTCGTCATTGTGTTTCGCGAGCCGGTAGGCACCATTGGAGAATACGGACTCCACGATAAATAGGCCCTCCCATTTAGGTTAGAATTTATCGTCAGTCTTTTAGGTCATAACCATCGGTCTTCTTACTGTTAAGACGAGGTCACTCACTCAGAATATCCTCTCCTTGATCCATTTGTTGAAGACCCCGAAAAGATATGCTTGGTATATCTCAATGCACTATTGAGCTAGAAGACGCTTTTCATCGAGTGTTTCCAATTTTTGCAGTCGTCGATGATGGTTGTCATTGTATGTCAAATGGTTGGAGAGGTCAACCCTGAGGGAGGGAATCTGGAACTCTAGAGGGAGTACGACTTTGCTTCCATAGACCACAGAGAATGGCGTACTGCCAGTTGGTGTTTGAACCGTTGTACGATAAGCCCAGAGATATCCACCTAGTTTCTCATTCCAGTCGCGCTTATTGGATGACACAAACTTCTTGAGTAGCTTTATAATAGTTTTGTTGAATGCTTCTACCAGACCATTCGCTGCTGGGTTATAGGCAGTCGAGGCTACGTTCTGGATTTAGTTTTTGTCACAAAACTGGTAGAAAGCATGACTTGCAAACTGGGGACGATTGTCGTGGATAATCCTCCGTGGCAAGCCAAAGTAATATATGAAGTGATGCTTGACGAAGCCGATCACGTTTGAAGTCTTTACTTTAGCGAGTGGCATGGCTTCCTCCTACTTGGAGAAGTAGTCGGTGATGGAGAGGATAAATCGGTGCCCCTTAGGCGAAGGTGGACTAATCGGTCCAATGATATCCATTCCCCATGCTTCGAACAGCCAGGATTCTACCGTTGGATGTAGAAATTATGAGGGCTGGTGGATTAAGTATGTATGGATCCGGCACTTCCTTGCATAATCGACAGCGTCTGCTACCATATTTGGCTAATAGTAACCCATCATCCGAAGACAATAATGTAGCTTTGGACTGAGTTGGTGTGCACCGCAAAATCCATCATAAGCTTCACGGAGTGCTTGCTTCGCTTCTGTATTTGATAAGCATCATAGCAGAAGTCCATCATATGAACGACGATACCAGATTTTAGTAGCTATATGATAATAGAATCGGAGAGAACGTATCCTGATGGAAGTGACATTCTTTGGGTCCTCAGGCAGCATCTCATAGACCGCATAGTCAATGAATGGGAGTCTCCAGTCTTGGATGCTGGTGTCTGTCCCTACTGAATAGCTCAGGCACAGATAGGGATTGCTCTTCGGAAAGACCAGTTCTTGGCTAATAATGGTGATCAACTCGTGAGTATTGGCCGGGACAGCTAAAGAAGCAGCGAGACCAGTCAGGACGTCAGCCTCAATATTTTGCACTCTGGGCACATGCTCTATAAAGAACCCATCTAAGGTAGAGATTATACCGAGCGCGGTTTGGTGGTAGGTAATCAAGTCTTTATGCCGGCCTTTGTACTCATCCCGGACCTAACTGACTATCAGCTTGGAATTACCGTAGGCCTCTAAGTATTCTACTCCTACTTGCTTAGAGAGTTAAAGTTCGATAAGGAGGGCATTATACTCTGCCACGTTATTGTAACATGGTTCTGTGAAAGAGTAAGCATGGTGGATAACCAGATAGTGTGGAGAAATCAACACTATCCCGACTCCAGCGATTGGGCCCTGTTTTTGAAGCACCGTCGAAGAATATTCTCTAAATGGCCTATATGTTTGTCATATTGGAGTCCACCACCTCATCTTGGATCTCATCATAGAGGTTTAACATTTTTGGCACTGGATGGCCGGCCAGGAAGTCGACTAATTCTTGGCCCTTGATCGCTTTCTGCGGAACGAATACAATGTTGTATGGTGACAATAGTATCGCCTACGTAGCTAAGTGGATATTAAGTGCCCATTATTTGGTCATGAGAACCCTGAGAGGGTTGACTCATGAGATAACATGGATTGTCTA
This sequence comes from Iris macrosiphon, assembly GCA_036927795.1. NCBI lineage: Eukaryota > Viridiplantae > Streptophyta > Magnoliopsida > Asparagales > Iridaceae > Iris > Iris macrosiphon. Next base: position 119,586,796 of record JAYESA010000010.1, on the reverse strand, counting down.
TCCAGCCACGTAATGTCGGGTTTTTTTGATAGTAAAGACTTGAGCAAGACACTCCTTCTCGACAGGGTTGTACATATGCTCTGCACCGACCATCATCCTGCTCAGGTAGTAGATGGCCTGCTTGTGACCTGTATCACTCTTTTCTACTAGCAGAGCGCCAAAAGAGTGATCCATTACACGTATATAAAGTAGGAAGGGCTTCCCTACTACCGGAGCCACCAATACTGGGGGTTTGAGAGATACTCATTCATGTCGTCGAATGCACGCTGACACTCTTCATTCCAAAAAAAGGAAACTCCTTTCTTCATAACCTGGGTGCATGGCTTGTAATGTCCAAAGAGATTTGATATGAATCTTTTGATGTATGCCAGTCTTCCTTGAAGGCCACGAAGTTCTCTAAGGTTCCTCGACGGGTATATCTTAAGGATTGCTTTGGTCTTATCATGGTCTATATGGATACCCTTTGACGTTATGACGAAACCCAAGAACTTGTCACTGGAGACTCCCATGAAAGACTTGGCTGGGTTCATCTTAAGCTGGTGTGTGCACATCAGGTCGAACATTGTCCTTAGATCCTGGTGGTGGTCACCTTGGAAGCGGCTTTTGACGGCGATGTCATCGACATAACACTTGACCATCTTGCGAAGGTGTTCATAAAAGATGGTGCTCATAGCTTGCTGGTATGTAGCACATGTATTCTTCAGACCAAAGGACATGACTGTGCAGCAGTAAACTCCTATTGGTGTTCTGAACGGCGTATATTTCTTGTCGTCTGAAAATATCTTGATCTGGTTGTAACCCGAGAACCCGTCCATGAAGGACATGCATTCGAATATGTAAATTTTATCGATCATGATGTCCGTAATCAGAACGAAAACTTGTCCTTTGGGTATGCCACTTTTAGATCGCGAAAGTCAATACAGATTCGGATCTTCCTGTTCTTTCTAACGACAGACACGATATTGGCTACCTAATCTGGATATTGTTCCTCGTAGATGAAGCCATTGACTATTAGTTTATTTACTTCATCCTCGATGGCGTTCATAATATCTAGACGGAACCTCCTTTGTTATTGCTTTACTGGCTTAGCATCGGCGAGGATGTTGAGTTTGTGGACCGTGATCTGTGGGTCCAGTCCTGACATGTCTTCATAGCTCCAGACAAAGATATCGATATAATCCTTTACAAGTTGTAGCAAGGATTCACGATCTTCACTGGATATGCTTTTGCTGATGAAGATAGGTTTAGACGTGGATTCGTCGCCCAAGTTGACTTGTATGACTTCATCTTTAGTGGGAGGTTCTCGTTGCTCGAACCGTAACTCTCATTGTGAGTCTAGGCGTTGAGCCCATGGTTCTACTTCAAAGATTTTAGGTGGGTCCACATCGTCTTTCTCAGGGTCTCCTAACACCATACTGATGGACAATATTTGTTTGAGCATATCATCAATGCTCGTGTTTGAGTCCCATACGGAGGATTGTGAAGAGTGAGAATGCCATTCGTCCTCTACTTCCGAGTCTTCGGGAGTTGACGAGGGTGTAACGTATCCCAGACCATGCCGAGTCTTATAGTAGTAATCCTCGGACTTGCCTACAGGAGCGAGGAGACGCAGAGGCAGTCGTCGACCTTTGCCATAATGCAGGCCTTGCTTACTTTTAAGATCATAATCCATGTTCTGAATAATGTGCTTAGTTTGTGAACTATAGCGGTGTATTTGCATTCTTTCGCCTTCATGTTCCGGTTCTTGCTCCTCTGGGATGAAGGACCGAGGACATTCTACCCTGCCAAAGATGATGGGCTTGTCCCCCCTCTTCCTTGCTAGAACTATGAAGTAGGAGTTTTGTATAGAGAGAATTCGGCTTACTGCATAGATGGTGGTGACCTGTGTGTGTAGCTACAAGCCTAGGCCATGCTCTAAGGAATACATTGTATTCAAATGTGCAACAATAGAGTAATTCAAAGATAACCCTTTATTAATAAAATAAAGTATCTTCTCCTCAGGGATTACATCGTCAAAAGAAGAGACATCAGCATGAGTGGTCACATATTCTCCTAGTTCGTCCTCCCCGTAATCTACCCCTAATGTGGGAGACAGCTTCAGAGGTTTCCTGCGAAGTTTAACCACAAGGGGTTTGGAAGGAGTAATGGGTACTGGGTCCTACTTTGGGGGTCGGCTTGATCTTCGCAAGCGGATGACCTGGGGTTCAGGTACTTTTCTGTACAATTTTACTACAAGGGGAGAAGCTGTGTCAGGGGCACGTCCTTCGAGATAGACCCTCAAGGGCTCGTTCGATATTGTAATGGTTTTTGCTTTGTTGTCGGCGTCATTGCCATATTTATCTTGGTGGACTTTCTTATAGAGGATTGAGTCAGAGGAATAAGGCTCGACCCCTTTGAACGGGTCAACGTCTGTGAATTCTGTCTTGACAGTGCCGTGATCATCAACGTACTTCAGGCTCTGATACAGAGTTGATGACACAATCATGTACTCGTGTATCCATTGGCGCCCCAATTGGACGTTATAGGATAGGTTCACGTCTATGACGTAGCAGGTGACCTCTGGTTTCAAGTCACCGATATGACATTTCAAGCGAATCTTACCCAGAGGGTAGCTCCTTCCAACATTGAAGCCACTGATGGTAGTATTGGTTGCTGTCAGCCGGTACATAGGGATGCCCAGGGTCTAAAGAAGACTTCACGGGATGATGCTGATGGATGAACCGGGGTTGATGTGCATCTGGTCCACCTTGATGGCACGGATATACCCTGTGTAATACAGGGGGCGATCGTGCCTATTGTTCTTTAGTAACATGTCTTGCAGCGAGAATATGATGTTGGGTATCACCTCCGTCACGTTATTGTAATGAGGACATGTCGTAGGGTTCTCAACTGGCGGCTTGACCTGCTCCAGGTAGGTGTCGACATTCTGTAATGCCTCGCTGAGAGCGTTCCGAGTATCTTTGGAGAGTCGGAGAAGCTCAAACAGTGACAACTTTGTCGGGGTATTGGCCAAGTTGTGCCAAGACGTCGAAGTTGTAGGGCTTCTCGAGCCCTTGAGATATTTCCTTGAGCAACAGCTTATCGAAACGAGTCTTTTTCTGCTTTAGTTTGTCTGTTGCAGGGGGTTAAGATGGACCTAGATCAGATATAGCTGGTAGAGGAAGGACGTCCCCGGGGGCATCATAATTGTGCTGGTAGGAGAGGTTTGACCTTGTAGCTACTGCTAATCCTTCCTCGGTAGAAGGAGAAACCATGTGGCATGCCTTGGACTTATTCCCCTTAGACTTGGAGGCAAAAGGCGGTGCTTGCTGTGTCATATCTTGAACGAGATCTGGGTGAACCCATATGACCTCACCTCAGGGTGTGCTAAGTGGCACCAGCCCGTCTGCTTGATTGCGAGCTAGAGGGAGTTTTATAACCTCTATTATTGCCCTCAAAATTGGGACAACACCATCCAGGGCCTCCGTTGCTGGGAAGTCACCAAATTAGAGAAATATCATATTGGCGGTGACCGTCTTGTCATCTCAATCCAAGGTAAGAGCCTTAGTATCAAGCAAGTGCTGGATGTACTGCTTCAGTGTATAGAAGTCCTTCGTTGAGTAGTGGACATACCGATGGTAGTGGCAGTACTTGGGTTATCCACCTGGTCTACCTTATCATAACATTTGATGTCAGGAAGTTAAAGTTTGTTGCCCTTCATCAATATGTCGAAGATCGCCATGACATCCTCATCTTCGAAGGAGTAAGTTTCCTTCAATTTTGGAGCCTTTGCAGGCTTCGGCTCAGGCTTCTTGGCTAAATTGGCAACAAGGGCCTACTTTCCTTTGCCATCACGACTGCTATTGTCGATGTTGTTGTTGATGTTTGTTTTGTTGTTGTTGTTGTTTATTTTGTTGTTGTTGTTGTTGTTATAAGGACATCTTCCGGTTTCATCAGCGATAGAGATTTGTATGCCTAGCAGTTGGGCGTCCTTTACCTTCCTCTCAGTGTCAATATTATTTGTGATGAACGTAGTCCAATCTTTGAATTAAGTGTCACCCATCGAGAGCCTGACTGCTGGAAGTAGATTCCTTCGACATGTGTCCATTAGTATGGACTTAGGATTTCCTGGGGGCAACTTCAATACAGCTTTCCTATATCATTCGATGTATTTTCGTACAGGCTCTTTCTCTTTTTGCATGATGTTCATCAGAGAGGACATCATCATGTCGTTCCCCCATCGTAGAATCGGGTGAGAAAAAGGCTTCTAAGGTCGTCAAACGATAAGATACAATTGTATTGGAGAATGCAAAACCAATCAAAGGCCACTTTAGACAATGCCCCAACAAAGAGTTTGGTGAGGACAGCGTCGTTGCGAGGCAAATGCCCCATTGCCGTCTTGAAGTAACTCATGTGTTGACGAGGAAAGATTTTTCCGTCAAATGGAGTCAGGTTGAAGGGCTTGTATTTGGGCGGGTACAACACATCTCTCCACTCGAGGGCATACGGTTGTCGTATTTTAAGCTCGCGTAGGTTATCCCGATTACCCAGTGAGTCCAGGCGGGCTCTAAGTTCTCGGACCTCCCTGATTGCTTCCTGGGCTTCATCTATTACAAAAGGAGCAGATGATCCAGTCAAGGCATGATTACCGCTAGTAGGTGGAGCGGTTGCATTTGAGTCCCCATTGGTCCCGGGATCCAGGCTTGCCTGACCTGAGGCCCTTGGTTATTGTGACACCATGCTTGCTTTAATCTCCAGCATCGTCTGGGTCAAGGCTTGCATTGACGTGCTCATGGTTTGCATCATGGCCTCGAGGCTCTTGAGGTACTGTCGATCGTTGGAGCCCTCGTTCTTGACCTATGCCATGTATATTGTTCTTACATAAGGAAAGATAGATGGAACGGTAGATGTTGCACTCTCTGTCTCGGATACTTGTAGTGAATAGTCCTCTAGGAAAGTTGGTAGTGTGGCATCCTCTTCGAAATCGGAGGGAATACTACCCCTAGCATAGGAAGCTCCATCTTCTTGACAAGGGTGGTTACTCCCAGGAATCTTAGTGTGGTTCCTTGGGAATTTTTGTCTCCTCGAAACATCGGGTTGTTGTAGAGTTCTGAGGGATCAACACCCACATCTCGCAGAGTCATCTGGGGTCTCAAGTAAGGGCTACCCCTAGCAGCTGATAATTTTTTTCGAGCATGTACCCAGGAATACTCCTTCTATGGGCATCGCAGTTTGCCTCCGGTTCCTTGATGCACTAGCTGAGAGTGAAGGATCAGAGGTACTAGATTTTTGATCCAGGAATGGTACATAGAGGAGAAAGAAAAGGTAGAAAAGATTAAGGATTTTTTGACTTCTTCCAATTCAATCTCAGACAATAGTTCCTTGTAACTAGGATTTACGGACCATAGAGAGCAAATAATCAATTCAGACATCAAAGATTTTCCTTCCCTTGTGGAAGGGGATTTTCAAGCAAAGTAACATGAGGCGAAGGATAGCCCTTCGTCCTCTGGTGTTTGTACCTACTCTTAAGGATTTTTTCGTACAGGTGCTTTTGGTTGCAATCATTGGAATGCTGACTGCTTGTTTGCAGGTACTGCTGCTCTAGCACAACAACAGTTAATGATAATGTGGGCACAGTGATGCCCGAAACGGGATATCTCACATGTCGTGGTTGCGTCCATTGCCTTGCACTTGTGATTGATTATGTCACGCAAGTCGGGTGAGGGATGACTCACCTTTACACCCTCCTTGTGAGAACAGAAAGACCAAGCACACGGGTGTGTAGGTAATGTGTTTGCTCCCTGACCTGGGGTTCATACAAGTACTTTTTCTGGGTCGTTAGTGGAAGACTTTTGAGACCAACCATATCCGTTTTTTGTTGTGAGCTGGACGTATGGGTCAGTATTATACAACTTTCCATCAGGGGCATGCATAATAGTTAGCGGTGCCAGTTGACGGTTGGCTGAACGAGCAGTTGTTTGAGCTTGACGAACTCGCACTGTCCTAGACATCCTCGTCCTAACATGCACTGGTGCATAGGATAAAGAGTCCAATCTTGAATCTTCCCTTTTCCAGCATGGCACATGGAGTCAGTATCGTATAAGATTCGGTTAAAGACCGAGCCTCTGTTGCCGTTGGGGCCGCATATAGCCCTCTTCCTGTAGCCGGAGTCTGATGCTGCATGGACCTTCTTCTGCAACCTCCGCTGTAGCTACATGGAACGTGTTTTCATACTCAAGCTTCTGGTATCGTATTATTTTCCTTTGCCAGAGCTCAAGTGCCGATCACTTTCCTTGTCAGAAGTGACTATGAGTGGGGATAACCTGCGTAGATGCATGATGCACGTCTTCTGCGGAAGGAAGAGAGACGGGGAGTGCAAGATCCACAGTTGGGTGAGGCATAGAGGGCCTTGGCTACCCATGTCATGCGGGTCTTCTTAGGCTTTACCATCCTTGGTGTAGCGCTGCCCTCAGAAAGCATTTCCTCGAAGGCTTGATGGTCGAAGTGTACAACCAGCATCTTCTGGGTCGAGCCCAGCTTCGACGCGTCGGACTGCATCACGACCTTCTCATCAGAGGAGAATGAAGTCCCCAGCAGAGTCATCATCTTGTTCGCCATTAATGCAAGTTTAAGAAAGTTTTGTTTAACAACCAACAAAAAAGGTACAAAGAAATCCTAGATAGAAAATCTAAGTACAATAATTTTTTTTGATCTGGGGAATATGACGATGGAGATCGAGTAATATAGCGACTCCTTTACTCCGTTGATGATCCGATGAGGGAATAAGGGAGATCTCTTCTCTTTTCTCTCTCTTGAGCTTGTATGCACGTACGTAGCTCTGCCCCTGTCTCTGTGTGCATGTCTCTCTGTCCATCTGTGTTGGGTATGCTACCCGTCTATTTATAGCCATTATACTGATAGGCTATGAGTGTACGTAGGTTATGCGTGTACGGATGTTGAGGCTGCCACGTCTTTATCTGCATCTGCCACCGTGGACGCAGGTTACGATTGAGTCGCCACGTAAAATCTTTGTTAGGATCCGCTGTTACTAAAAATATGATCGGTTCCCATCCTCGGTGTGCACGACTTGGTCAGCTCAACACGTGGCATACACTTAGTCGTGGAGAATCTCATCGATTGCAACAGAAAGATCTTGTCTTGAGAAGGTATTGCCATATTGAATGCATGGTCTGGAATGCATGGGGCCAGAGATGCATGGATCGCATGGAGTCTGGAGCGCATAGGGTGTCACTTCCCAGTCCCAAAATACATAGGACTAGGAGTACATAACATGCCGACTACACATTCGACCAGACTATGGTCCGACCCAAATATATATAAGCTGTATAATAAGGGTACCTATCTAAGAATACTGAAAATATCTATGTCACAATCTACATAAAGAACAAAATATCAAGAATTAACTACATGTGCTAAAGTCGGCCGCCTGTAACACATAAGCTCGAATAGACTCAAGAAATAAATTTGAGTCTATAAAACTAGGCTACATCAGCAGATGAATAAACAATATGAATAAATAACCATAACTCCGGTAGAAATGATATAAGTACCTCGCACCAATGCCCGCATGACAAGCAACACATATCAGCAACTCCAAAGTCTCCATAATCGTCTATGCTGCAAAAACTGGCAGGGGATCAGGTTCTCAGAGGGACGTAACAAGGTACAAGAAAATAATAAGCCGAAAGTAAACAGTATAATGTTATGAAAATGAGAAAAGCTACTACGACCAACTATGTGATATGAACATGAGAGTATGGTATCGTATCCCAGGCTGGTACTCACGAAAGATCTCAAGGGACACTTCTGTAATCTAATAGTACACTCAAGGCTCCGTGTGGGGTAACCTGGAGGAAGCTATATATATATATATATATATATATATATATATATATATATATATATATATATATATATATATATATATATATATATATATATATATATATATATATATATATATATAATACCTTAGATTTTGCAGAGGGAACCTAAAGCCTAATATACAATAAATAGTATTAAGTGAAATATGCCCAGAGCACGATAAAGACTCTTCCCACCCAATGTAACCTCACGTCTCAATCAAGACATGCAAGCTCATGATCTCTACCTATCAGCACAAGTCTTAGTCACTATGTATCACTATAATCATCCATATATCATGCAGCATGTAGTCCTATCCAAAGTCCAAGTACCACGAACAAGTCGAGAAAGGTTTTGTCACATGAATATCGTGTCCAGTGTCCTATGGTTGGATGTACAAATAATGTTTGCACCAACAAGGGTTCGTAAATATGACTCTCTGACTACGTTACTCGACTCCGCAGAGGATGTCGGTACCCGAATGTTGTTCGGACACAAAGTATCGTATGACGGCCTTAGGCTCAACAAGTACATCAACGGAGCCACACAAATATAATGTCTAATGCATAAATAATATTAAATAAATAATTTAGAACTGTAAATATCTTGGCAAGGTACATTTGTCTGGTTCTGCAGTCAGTGGTGGTAAAGATGATCCCGCGTTCACTCCTTCGGGATTCAATTGACCTATAAATCAATTAATACGCTTAAGGATCCAATCACGAATTCTTGTAATTATAATTTAATTATCTAATTTATTCGATGTCATGCATAACCAAGTCCGTTATTATTTCTAACAACTTTGCTTACTTTTATAGGATATCAGAACCTAGTTTCTTGGTTTTGACTTCCAAAAATGTAAGTTTAAGTCCCCAATAAAGTACATGAACATAAATCACAATAAATCATATAATCTTGATTTAAATATAACTTATATTCATTTTAATAATAAATTCCAGATTTGACAAAATAGACATATTTCAAGATTATGGCTACTTTAGGTTGACTAGTTTTGCCCAAAATTTGTTCGGGACATTGCAAGTCCATTAGTATGATTTATATTTATAAAAAGTTATTTTATATTATATTATATTCTGATTTAATCTCAGAAAATATTTACTCTTTATTCCATCTAAAATATTCTCTATTTACTAGCAAAACAATGCCACAAAATCACCCAAAAACCTAGGCTAGTGGCCCTTAATTATAGGATTCAGATTTGACATTAAAATAACAGAAAATAATTTTTAAACACTTCATTTCTAGCAAATAAACACCTATTAATTCAGTTTTAAAAATTAATAACGATTCTCTCAAGTAATCGCATTAAAAGTCTCAAACTAGTTCTACCGACAAGCGAATTATCACCAACCTATCATGAAAAACTCATATATTCTAATATGAGAACAAGATGGCAAAATATGGGTTCTAAATCAATAATTTTACATAACCTAAAAGGATCATGATATGGGATTTGAGAAATAAAGAATAAAGATTTACCGAAAACTTTGAAGGATTGGATGATGGAACTTCTTCTTGTCCAAGAAATACTCCTTCTTGCTTGTGCTTGGCTTGCTACTCCCTTCTTGATGGGTTGTCGATGATAACAATGGGTTTTTGATATATTTTTGGGGGAGATGGGGCTCTTTTTGGAGGTTTAATGGTGTTTGGATGGAGAGATGGTGGAAGGATGATGAAAAGTGGAGCTTTTGGAAGAGATGAGGGAGTTTTTGGTGAAGTAGATTATGTTGTGAGGGAGAGATGGTAAGGGGGCAGCTCTTACACGGTGGAGAGAGGGGAGGGGTCGGCCATAAGAGGGAAAAAAAGATTTGTTAGGGTTAGGGTTTGGTGATAAGTTGATATATATATATATATATATATATATGAGTTTTTTAAATAGATTTAAATATAGGAGGGGTTTTCCTAGTGCTAATAGGGTTCGGCCATAAGGGAGGGCTGCTTTAGGCCGAATATGAGAGGGGGGTTGGTTGTTATGGTTGGGATTTGGTTTGTTAGGATCTTGGGTAGTTAGGTAGTTAGGTAGTTACATTTAGGATGACATAAGATTATTTCTATCAATAGAACTTCTATAAATAGAAACAAATTAATTTAAATATAATATATATAATATATATATTTACATGGGGATATTTGGGTGCACTACATGCCTACATGTGTTTGTGTTGGATTTGGGTCAAGTTCTAGTCAAAAGGAGACAATTTTACGGTAACTGTAATTCTAGACGTTCGTCAATATTTTTGGAGCATGGGGGAGATCAAATAAATACAACATCCATGTTCCAATTATATTAGACTCAATCAAGATTAGTAATATAAATTTTATTGGAAGAAAAATATCGTGCATTGCTCAAATATCAAAGCCATGACAAAGTGTCATATATATTAAAAATAATTTTAGAAATTAATTCTTTAAATCTATCTAATTAAACAAAATAATAAAAATAATTACAAATTATCAAATTACTCCTATTCTAAAATGAGAGGGCTTACAATCTACCCACCTTAAAAGAATTTTGTCCTTGAAATTTAAGATCTTCAATAACATATTTTTTTTCTCCATTAAAATTCAAGCAATAAAATCATGAATTCAAATCGCTTTTGTTATTTAACAAAGTCCTCAAATTTTACTTCATCTTCACAGCTTAAAATTATAAAGTAAATATTTGAAATTCGAATTTATCTTCAAAATTTTAAAATCCAATAATTTTTTTTTAAAATCTGATTCTCAAGTTGTAACTCTTAATTACAATATAACATTATTTTCTTAAAATTTAAATCTTATTTATAACAGTCTTCAAAAATTTAATACTTCAATCCTTCAAATTTAATTCCATATCCAAACTTAAAAATCAAATCCAATCTTGATTTTTTTTTTAATTTTCTTAATTCCATCCTTGAAAATTTGTATCTCATATTGTAGTCATTTCTCAAAATTTTCTAATAATTCGATTTGTCCTTCTGCCATTACGTATGTATAAATTTTCGGTATTTAAATTAATGGTCATCCTCAAACATCAATTAATAAGTCAATCCTAAAAATTTGAAAGTAAAAAAATAATTTCTCAATTTAAATTCTACTAATGCATATCTCATGAATAAATTTAAAATTTTAAAGTCTCATTATCAAAATTTGAATTCGAAATCTACTCCATCAATCGTATCTCTCGAAAAAAATCTTCAAATTTTGAATTCAAATTAAGTCCTTAAAAGTCAATTATATAAGTGATAAAGTCAATCTTTATATTGTTATTCTTTTGGTATAACCGAACCCATAAATCAAATCTCAATATTATATTGAACTCCTAACACTCAAAATCCTCAACATTATCCTTGAATTATATCTCAAACTTTTAATTAATTTTTTTAAAATTAAATCTTTGAAAATTTAGCTACTTCAAGATTTAACTCCTCAAATTTAAATTAAACTCAATTCTCACCTTTAAAATTTATCATTATTCTACTCCTTCAAATTTCTTTAAAATCCTCAAAATTAAATCCATAAGATCCCAAGTCCTCAAATTCTCAAACTTGAGTTTAATTCCAACATTCAAAATATAATTTGAATTCAGATCTTGTAGTCCACTATCTATGATGTTAATTTTCTTAATTTTTTCAAAATTTAAATTTAATAACCCAATACTCAAAATTTTAAATCCAATCTCCAAAATTCTATTCTCTAAATTTAAATTCCAAAATTTAAACACTGCTAGATTTAAGTCCTTCAAATTTAAAGAGAAATCAAATCCAGTATATCATGGCCTTTCCAGAATTTAAAATTCAATCTTACCATATAAATCTTTAAATTTTATCCTCAAAGTTTGTCGCATTTACCATTTTAAAATTTAATTATCAAATAGTCTTCCCCTCAATTTCTTAATTTTTTGAATAAATTTTATTCTCGAAACGATAATACCGGTAAGTTAATCAATTTTACCCTCTATAACATTATTAAACCTACCAATCACAAAGCTACCCAACAAAATAATTCATATATGGCATATCTAATTCTAGCCAACCTTCTAAGATCAAATCAAATTCCCCAAATTTATAATCTTTAATACAATATATTTTAATCTCATCAAATCTCAAAACTTAATTTAATTCAATCTTTTCTTAAAATTTAAATCCAATCACAAAGTTTAAAATAATCTCATCTAAAATTTTGAATTCCAAAAATTGTTCCATCAAATTTTACTCCTCTATTTTTTTTTTATATAATAAACCATAATTTATGCACCATAATTTTTTACTTACCTTCAATTCAACAATTATTGCAAAACTTACTCAAATTCACCAAATATTATTTAACCTCTAAAATTTTTTCAAGGAAATATAAATCTATTTTATCAAAATCTTCTCAAAGTTTTTAAAGTTTAAATTCTATCATTTAAATTTTTTATTTTTTCTCTAAACTTTATTTAATAGCTCAATATCAATAATTCAAGTTTAAATCCAATCCTCAAATTTAAATACAAAAATTATATATTTCCCTAAATAAATTTTAATTCAAATTCTCATCCACAAAATTTAAATTTGAAACTATTATCTGATCTTTTCCTTTATATTGTTATTTTTCACACAATACCCAAACAATAAAATAATTACGAAATCTTTAAATTGAGATTCACCAATGCACTACCTATCCTAAAATTCTCAAATTTAGATTCCAAGTCAAATCTTATCAAAATCTTCAACTTAAATCCCACAAAATTTAAATGCCTCAAGATTCTTAAAATCTAAATTTAAATTCATCACATAATCTTTTCTAAATTTAAACACAAATCCAATTATTTCATAATCTTCAAAAAAATTATGGTTTAACAAAATCGTCAATGTTGTCATATCAAATTCTCAACCCTTTATTTAAATTAATGTTTATCCTTGAAATTTAAACTCCACAATATTTAAATTCATCCAAAATATTTTAATTTAAAATTTTAAATCCATTACATCATAATCGTCCTAAAATTTTAAATTAAATAAATCTCTAGCTCCTAATCTCATCATTTTTTTCTCAATTCAAAACACCCTTTTTTTTATCACATAGAAGTTTAAGCATCAAAGCACCAAAATTTGACAATTATTATCTTCATCAATTGATTACTCTCCAAACCAATTCGCTAGTCGAGAAACCTACCCACCTTAGATCAAACCATCTTATCAAAACACAATATTATATCCTAACATAAACTCACTCACATACATCTAATAGGTTTATCTAATAGTAACCCATCACTTCTAATCTAGGCAACTGATAGAGTCCATCTTGTTTTAGGTTCCTACTGGTAATGTCTTAATATATTCTCACTCTAATATCTAGAAATTATCTACCATATTCTTCACTACTCAGGTAACCATCTACTTATAAATAATCTATCAAATATGTCTTATTCGTCTTGACGAAAATCTTCTCCTGGGGAGATCACCGCGTACGAGTGTTCGTCTCGCCGAGTTAGAAAAAAATAAGAATCAAAGAATAAGAGATTAAAGAAAGTATGGATGATTACAATTTCGAGGTTCAAGGACGATATTAGAAATCAAAGAAAGTTCCAATAGCAATTGTGGATTGAGATCCTAACAACCTTATCCTAACTGCAGGCTCGCTCGGCATAATAACGTAACTGAAACGATATGCTCTGACTTGCAAGGGACACAATAAAAATATATCACATCCCAGTCCCAAAATCTGTAAGACTATAAATACGTAACATGTCAGCTACGCATTCGACCAGACTCTGGTCTGAGCCGAATACGTATAAGTTGTATAATAAGGGTACCTATCTAAGAATACTAAAAATATCTATGTCACAATCCATATAATGAACAAAATATCAAGAATGAACTACATGTGCTAAAGTCGGCTGCCCAGTAACACATAAGCTCGAATAGACTCTAGAAATAAATATGAGTCTATAAAAACTAGGCTACATCAGCAGATTAATAAACAATGTGAATAAATAACCATAACTCCTACATAAATGATATAAGTACCTGGCACCAATGCACGCATGACAAGCAACACACATCAGCAACTCCAAAGGCTCCATAATCGTCTATGCTGCAAAAACTGGCTGGAGACTAGGTCCTCAGAGGGACGTAACAGGGTACAAGAAAATAATAAGTAAGAAGTAAACAGTATAATGTTACGAAAATGGAGAAAGCTACTACGACCAACTATGTGATATGCAAATGAGAGAATGGTATCATACCCCAGGCTGGTACTCACGGAAGATCTCAAGGGACACTTTCGTAATCTAATAGTACACTCAAGGCTCCGTGTGGGGGAACCTGGAGGAAGCTGTATATATATATATATATATATATATATATATATATATATATATATATATATATATATATATATATATAATACCTTAGATTCTGCAGAGGAAACCTAAAGCCTAATACACAATAAATAGTAATAAGTAAAATATGCCTAGAGCACGATGAAGACTCTCCCCACCCAATGTAACCTCACATCTCAATCAAGATACGCAAGCTCATGACCTCTAACTATCAGCACAAGTCTTAGTCACTATGTATCACTATAATCATCTGTATATCATGCATCATGTAGTCCTATCCAGAGTCCAAGTACCACGAACAAGTCAAGAAAGATTCTGTCATCTGAATATCGTGTCCAGTGTCCTATGGTTGGATGTGCAAATAATGTTTGCACCAACATGGGTTCGTAAATATGACTCTCTGACTATGTTACTCGACTCCACAGAGGATGTCGGTACCCGAATCTTGTTCGGACACAAAGTATCGTATGACGGTCTTAGGCTCAACAAGTACATCTGTCACGACCCGCACCCGGTTTAGGGGCACGAGTGCGTGGGTACGTCCAGCCTACGCCGCAGCATCGGCGGTAGAACGCTGTCAAGGTCTTGATACTATCTAACTAATGTCACGCAAGCATCCAATCTCCATTAGGAGGCACGGATGACACAAATAAGATGAACACATACTCAATCACAGGAATTTAGCACGATAAGATTTTGAATAATAAAACTAAATTAAACACAACATAAGTCACAAGTAAAATTCTAACTCAACAATATCCAAGAATCATCAAAATGCCGGAGACAAATCCGGTACCAAATAGACTGTTAAAAGAACTAACTAAAAATAGTAATTTCCAGCTAGACCTCCTGGAATCACAACTACTGTCAAGTCTGCAGCTACTCACCATAAGTGTCAGACAGCGGTCCTCTAAGGCATAGTCTGGAAAAATATTTCCAGTCAGGAAGGAGCAAAGCACAATCTCAAATAACAGTTCCATTAATTGATAATGTCTATAATATAATAAAACATGTCATGCTAGCTACTGAGAAGACAGTGAAATAATTGAAATGGCAATTTAAGAGAGACAGGTAATAGAGAGACAGGCAATATGTTACAGTCGGTGCATGTATGGAAATAAAAAGAACAAGAAACAGTATCATATACGGGTGATGTAGTATATGATAAAAATAGGGAACTGTAATCTATTCTAGGTGTTTGAAATAGTAGTTTCAAAATGTGATCGGCTTGGGAACATGTACGATAGCTACTGGGCCTGGCTAATCATGGGTGAAGAGCATGATTAACACTTACAATTTCTATACTACAATAAGAGGTTATGATCACATTTCTTACTAACTACTTCCCCGCCCCCAACTAGTACTGTGGATCCAACCATGACACGTCACGATACACGAGCAAGTCAAGTCTATCATGTACGATGTCTAAATATACATGTCGTGTACAATGTCAATACGATAATCAAGGTAACATCTCATGACTGCAGATCCAAGCTATACTAGTCCGTGTAGCACAGTGTCAAAGATTCAGTTGTAATATTTCAAGATCATTGAACTTATAGCAATTATCAAGAATTGGAAATTATCAGAGAATGTACTTGCCTCGGTCCTTAGCTGGTATTTATGGATGTCCTGTTCCAGAGTATCCCCTGGGTAACCCAACAGTCCTATAAACATAACACAATATGATATTTGTATCAGAAGCTATCCTAACACACAATAGAAATACACTGGCCTTAGGGCTATGCTAGGTACGGTAGGGGTCATCTACTAGATAGGCCAACTATATCTTAATATCCCTTAATTATAATAATAGATATAAGTAAAATATATATATACTTTAAATAAAACTAATACCTGTATGTACATACAACCATATCTCCAATTAAATACAACTACAAAATATACATTTGAAATTATATCAAGTATATATATATACACAAAATATATATATATATATACCAACTTAATTATAGAATTTATTTAAATATATACTATACTTATACAATTGATTTCTAATAATTAAATAATACACAATTTACATATTTATACATTTTTACCAAAAATAATACATATACCAAATACGTGGTATATATATTTGCCTTAATTAAATACATACTTAATTATATAATTTATTTAATTACCTACTATGCTCATATAATCAGATATTAATAAAGTAATAATATACATATGCTAATTTCACATTAACTAAATATATAAATACTTTACAATATATATACATACAAATTTAATTAAAAGCATATACTAATTTCACACTAATTTAAATATATAAACAAACATTTATATATATATACATTAGATATATATATATATACACAAATACATATACTAGTATATACAAGGTATATATACTAATTATATTAAATATACAAAGTATATATATATAAAATGCACCAATATACATATACAAAATATGTACTTATACATATATATTAATACATACGTTTACAAAATATGTATACATATATACATTATAGTGAATACACCCACAATACATTATACAATTTATATATATATATACCATACTAATATATATTAAACATTAATTTAATTTAATACTATACACATTTATTAATATATATACAAATATACATTGGTTATATATACATGAATATATTACATATACAATTCATTGATTAATATACCATTATATTCACATTAAATAATTACCTACAATACATATTCATATTTTAAATACATACATTATATATACTATACATATACAATTTAATATATACTTTTACATATATATACACTAACTATATATATATATATAATGCACTATACATACCAATTTATATATTTTGAAATACGCTAAGTAGATAAATGAAATACATGTATATACATTTACCAATTTACATGTACTAGAATACGTAGTTATATATATCTACCAAATTATACTAAATATATACACATATTCACATATTTAAAGTATTAATTAAACAATACTATTTATATACATATACATATATACGTACGTATATAAATATATACATACATATATATATATATATATATATATATACATATATATATATAAGCAGAGGAAGAGGGAGATGAAGGAGGAGACTTACAGAGGAGGGGTCGTCGGCCGCCGGAGACGCAGAGTGCCGGACCGGAGCAGCAGAGGGAAGCAGCGGCTACGCCGGCGTCGGAGTTCAGGGGGCCGCCGGGGGAGCAGTCGCGGGAGAATGGAGGAGGAGCAGCAGAGAAACGGGGCTCGGTCGCCGGGGTTGTGGCCGGACCGCACCGAAGTTCACAGGGGGCAGCCGCCGGGTGCATACAGCAGGTGGAAGAGCGGGCCGCCGGAGAGGACTGTGCGGAGGAGATGGGAGAGGAGCAGCCGGGCTGACCGGATTTCAGTCCGCCGGGGAGGAGCAGCCGTCGCTGGTGCAGTGGGCGCCGGAGAATGCACAGTAAGGGGAAAAATGGTGAACAGTTCAAGTTCCCCCCCCTTATTTCCTTTTGAAATTTCAAATGAGAACAAATTAAAGAAGAAGGAGGAAGGAAGAAGGAGAAGAAAGAAGAAAAAATAGAAGAAGAAAGGAAGAGGGAGAAGAATCCTACGTAGGAGAGAGGGGGCTTGTGAGGAGGTGGTGTTTTCTAGGTTGCCTAGGGATTAGGGTTTGATGTAGACATTATATAGGGATGAGGGGATTTGATGGAGGGTGGTGATGGGCCAATTTCGAATGAATGGCTAGGATTGAACATGAGAAAATTTAATTCATGTGGGAAAATGAAGGTGAGGTTTAATTAAAATATTTAGGATTCCTTATTGGTTAAAATAATTGGGTGAGGCCACAAAATGCCAATTTACAATTTAGCCCCCTTAAATTTGGGAAATTGCACAAACACACAAAATGACGAAAATTGGGCGGGCGATTCGGGGTCCGATGTATTGTAGGGTCAGGGGGTGCTGTAAGACTGGTACGGGCTGAATTTGCAGGGCACTGGAATTAATTGAGATTTTAAAATCAGATAAAATGGTATCCTCAATTTAAATAGAAATAAAATGCAAGTTGTGTTCAACAATTAATTAGGAGTACTTGGGGCCAAAATCAGATCAAGTCATCAATACCAATATTGAAGAAGACTCAGAACAGAATATTACCCTAATTTGGGCCGCACGAAAAATAGGTCAAGATGGCCTCCAATTTTCGATTGGAACGCACAACGATACAAAATAGGAGTTTACTAAAATAACGTCCGCGACGATTTTTGTGCGGCCCGAAACAATGCACAGGGAGCAAAATTATGAGTTGCAAAAATAGCAGAAATGAAGGTGGGCATGTCTAGGGCAAGATTATGAAATTTGTTGGAAGACAAAAGTCTGGATAGTGCTCCAAATATCGAAGCAAAGGCAATGCGCAAAATATTAAATAAAATACAGTAATTAATAAAAATCTCCAAAAATTAAATTATAAATAAAACAATTAATTACATAATTCCACAATTCCTGACAGGTGTTCGTATACTGGCTTCTAGGTCAGTCTGCTAGCTAAAAATAAATGAGCACTGCATCTAATACTATATTTAATTACTCATCACACATAATTATTTAAATTAAAAATATTATCATGCAATTAATTAATCATAACTACAATAATATTAAATATTGCAAAAAGTCAAAAATACCCCTGTTTTCAGAATGTGGCAGTGACAACATCAACCAAGTTACACAAATATAATATCTAATACATAAATAATATTAAATAAATAATTTAGAACTGTAAATATCTTGGCAATGTACACTTGCCTGGTTCTGCAGTCAGTGGTGGTAAAGATGATCCCGCGTTCACTCCTTCAAAATTTAATTGACCTATAAATTAATTAATATGCTTAAGGGTCCAATCACGAATTCTTATAATTATAAATTAATTATCTAATTTATTTGATGCCATGCATAACCAAGTCCGTTATTATTTCTAACGACTTTGCTTACTTTTACAGGGTATCAGAACCTAGTTTCTTGGTTTTTGACTTCCAAAAATTTAAGTTTAAGTCCCCAATTAAAGGACATGAACATAAATCACAATAAATCATATAGTCTTGATTTAAATATAATTTATATTTATTTTAACAATAAATTCTAGATTTGACAAAATAGATATATTTCAAGATTATGGCTACTTTAGGTTGACTAGTTTTGTCGAAACTTGTACGGGACATTGCAAGTCCATTAGTATGGTTTATATTTATGAAAAATTATTTTATATTATATTATATTATATTTTGATTTAATCTCAAAAAATATTACCTCTTTATTCCATCAAAAACATCATCTATTTACTAGCAAAACAATGCCACAAAATCACCCGAAAACCAAGGCTAGTGGCCCTTAATTATAGGGTTCAGATTTGACATTAAAATAATAGAAAATAATTTTAAAATACTTAATTTTCAGCAAATAAATACCTATTAATTTAGTTTTAAAAATTAATAACAATTTTCTCAAGTAATCGCATTAAAAGTCTCAAACTAGTTCTACCAACAAGCGAATTATCACCAACATATCATAAAAAATTTATATATTCTAATATGATAATAAGATGGCAAAATATGGGTTCTAAATTAATAATTTTACATAACCTAAAAGGATCATGCCATGGGATTTGAGAAATAAAGATTAAAGATTTATCGAAAACTTTGGAGGATTTGATGATGGTGCTTCTTCTTGTCCAAGAAATACTCCTTCTTGCTTGTGCTTGACTTGATACTCTCTTCTTGATGGGTTATTGATAATGACAATAGGTTTTTGATATATTTTTGGGGAAGATAAAATTCTTCTTGGAGGTTTAATGGTGTTTGGATGGAGAGATGTTGGAAGGATGATAAAAATTAGAGCTTTTGGAAGAGAGGAGGGGGTTTTTGGTGTAGGAGATGATGTTGTGAGGGAGAGATGGTAAGGGGCTGATCTTACATATTGGAGAGAGAGGAGGGGTTGGCCACAAGAGGGGGAAAGAGATTTGTTATGGTTAGGGTTAGGGTTTAGTGATAAGTTGATATGTATATATGAGCTTTTTAAATATATTTAAATATATGAGGGGATTTTCTAGTGCTAATAGGGTTCGACCACAAGGGGGGCTGCTCTTGGCTGAATATGAGAGGGGGTTGGTTGTTATAGTTGGTATTTGGTTGGTTAGGATCTTGGGTAGTTAGGTAGTTACATAATTAAGATGACACATAAGATTATTTCTGTCAATAGAACTTCTATAAATAAAAACAAATTAATTTAAATATAATATATATATATATATATATATATATATATGTATATATATATATATATATATATATATATATATATATATATATATATATATATAATATATTTACATGGGAATATTTGGTTGCACTATATGCCTACATATGTTTGGATTGGGTTTGGGTCAAGTTCTAGTCAAAAAGGAGATATTTTTACGATAACCGCAATTCTAGACGTTCGTCAATATTTTTGGAGCATGGGGGAGAGCAAATAAATACAACATCCATATTCCAACTATATTAGACTCAATCAAGATTATTAATATAAATTTTGTTGGAAGAAAAAATGTCATGCATTGCTCAAAATATCAAAGTCATGGCAAAGTGTCATATATATTAAAAAGAATTTTAGAAATTAATTCTTTAAATCTATCTAATTAAACAAAATAATAAAAATAATTACAAATTACCAAATTACACCTATTCTAAAATGAGGGGGCTTACATAGGGCCTAGAACACATAGGGCAATGGGTCCAAAGACGCATGGAACGCATGGAGTCTGGAACGCGTAGTGCCAGAGATGCATGGAACGTATGGAGTCTGGGCCATTGTCTTATGTATACGTGGAACTGTTCAGCTGTATATAGACAAAAGTAATCATAACAATGACGCGAGTACTGACGCCAACTGTCAACGTCAGAATCGAGACATTCAGAGCCATTATTGCTGTCAGTCATAAATGCTCTGACTCGACTGAGGTGACTTTATGCGTCAAAAAATTTATGCATCACTTGATCCTTGCTGCATGAGGACTGAGGCGCATAGGGGCCTTTGAGATTTTTCATTCTTCTACAATATACTAATATCATATTACCTTAACCCATTACCTTGGTATACCCTATATAGTACTTATATATGCTTATCTATATACCCATACTAATATATAACTTATATGAAGCTTATATCAATACCTTAACTATTTACCTATTCATGTACCAACACTTGGAAACTAGTGCATCAACACACTACTTCATATGATACTAATCCTAGACTTGACACACTAGGTAATATACATTCAAACCCATACACATCACTTGACAATAACTGCTATCTTAGCAAAAATATACTTATTATATGCACTAGCCCTTAAGTATACACATACAATCTCAACTCTAACTGGGTGCATCCTACTTGCAGTTACCTACACTACTGCAACTGATGGTTCCTCTACTAAATACCCAGGAAAACTCCTACTCCTAGCAATTGTCCCCTGCCCGACTGCAGGGTGCATCTAACTGCTGTAAATTTACAAACCACCCAACTCTTCCCTCTAGAATACCTACCTTCACCCTCACTCGACACATAAACACTCAAGACTTGTGTAAAGAATATGCTGATACATAGTGTTGATACACACATTTGAGAGATATATGGCACCCAGTTCTATTACTTATTCATTTAAGCCAGTCCATGTATATACCCATGATAGGTAATGGTTCATTGATACTATTACAATTTGGTAACTCTTCCTGTAGCATCCTGATACAACTAGGCATCAAAACTATATATATATATATATATATATATATATATATATATATATATATATATATATATATCCTCATTTTTAGAACCTTGATTCATCTGGATCATCTTAATCAAACTTCCTACACTTGAGCTCATACACTAACACACACTAGTTGGCACTTACCAACACCATCGCTACCTTGCCTGAGCTTGCTGCTATGGACTGCAGGCTTCCTCTTTTGCTGCAATGCAATATACTATGGTGCAACTGCTGAAATATGATGCAGCTCCAGCATACACTATGCTCTGCAGTTCTAAATACATACTGATACCATCCAAGAACCCCCCTTATACTGTTGACACAAAAACTCGTCCTATCTTGTCACGACCCGCACCCGGTTTAGGGGCACGAGTACGTGGGTACGTCCAGCCTATGTCGCAGCATCGGCGGTAGAACGCTGTCTAGGTCAAGTACTATCTAAACAATCTCACGCTAGTATCCAACTCCATAAGGAGACTCGGATAACACTATAAAAATATTAACAACATACTCAATCACAACTACAGCACGATAGGAATTTAAAGGAAAAAGAATACAACACAAGTCTAATGACCAAATAATCATACCTGCACTCATTAACCTCCAATCCCCAAGTGTGTCGAAAACCAGTCTACTAAGGTCACAGTCTGGAAAAATATTTTCCAGTCAGGAAGGAGCAAAGTACATCTCTAAATAGCAGTTCTATATAAATGACATAAACTATGTAGCAGTTCTAGATAGAAATATACCAGATGCATGTATAGGTACGAGAAATGTACAATGAAGGAAATACTGGAAATACTGAAAGTAAATACAGGAAAAGAACAATATGTCAGTGAGCAAGAATCCTATGACTAAGTGTGTGAGTACTAGCTTTAACATGTGATCGGCTTGGGAACTTGATCAGGCTGGTTACATGTGATTAGCTATGATTCACGAAGGTCAGGCTAACCGTTGGTTAGCTATGATGCATGGAGAGGTCAGGCTAATCACACGTAACAGCTATGAAGCACGGAGATGGTCAGGCCGCACCCGACGTGAGATGTGGGGTGAGCTATGATGCATGAAAAGTTGGGTATGATCACATATCTACACTAAAATACTCCCCACCCCCGACTGGTATAGTAGATCCAATCATGGTACGCTATGGCACGGAATTCCCTAGGGAGGTAGCAAATCTCCCCGGGTCTCAGTATCTGTACATGCACAAGATATCAAGGAAACAAGTCTTGTACAAGCTACACCATGAATAAGGAATAACATCTCATGACGAGATCCGTGTATACCAATCCGTGTAACCAATGTGTCAAGAACATGGATATTTACACTAGATACAGTGAACATAGGAGATATCATAAATTAGAAACTAATCAGAGAATATACTCGCCTCGGGTCCTTAGCTGGTAATTATGGATGTCCTGTTCCAGAGTATCCCCTGGACGAAGCAACAGTCCTATAAACATATCACAAAGCAAAACCATATTTGCATCAGATGCTACGCTAACACTCAGTCTATAAACACTAAAATTGGGACTACTCTAGGTATGATACTGGTCACCTAGTAGCTAGATACATAAATATACATATCTAAATTAACATACGTACTTACAATATATATATATATATATATCAAATTAAATACATATACAAAATATATGTATATATATATATTAAAAGTATGCTAAGGGTTTATACAAAAATATATATATACCAATACGAAAATATAACTCTACATGTATATATTGATACCAAAATACGGTTATTTGAATATATACCAAATCTTATTATATACATATATATTTATGTACACCTATATATATACCAATTTCCAAATACGTATTTACATATTTATTTAGTTATACCAAAATACGTTTGTATTAAACATACCCATACAAAATATATATACACATATATATTTGTATACCAAAATAATAATTATACTATATACATGTATAATAGTATCCACATACACAAAATATATACCAATATACATATATATACATGTGCATTAATTTAAGTACATACTTATTCAATTTATTATACATACTATAATTATACAATTAATTACTAATAAATAAAGAATATACATTTACATATTTAAATACATACATATACTAAATATACACTATACATATTTGATACACATTTTTCTATATAAAAAATACAATACACTATTCAACATATATCATTATACGTATACGTATCTATATACATATATATATATCTACACATTAAATAAAATACACATATTACATTATACTAAAATATATATATATATATATACTATACTTATATATATTAAACATAAATTAAATAAAAACTATACATATGCGTATATAGTATTAACTAAATAAACACTATACATACACACGTATTAACATAAATTAAATAGATAATATATATATTCACATTATTAAATACCTACAAATACATATTCATTACATTATGTATATACCCATACGTATATACGTATGTATATATACATATATATATATACATATATATATATATATATATAAGAAGAAGGAAGGGAGAGAAGAGAATGGCTTACAGTGGCTGGCCGGAGTACTGTGCTGGCCGCCGGGGAGCAGTCGGCTGAGCAGCGGCCGGGGAGTCCTTGTTGGTGGCTGTGTAGGTGAAGATGCAACCGGAGTCGGGGCTCGGGGATAAGCCAGCGGGAGGGAAGGAGATAGGAGGAGGAGCTCGTGAAGCGCCAGCGGGTCGGAGCCTGGCCGGACTGGTGACGGTGATGTTGGGAGCACGCCGGAGTTGGACTGGAAGGAAGGGCAGAGGAGCAGTCGGAATGGCAGAGGGGGAGCAGCCGCAGCGGTTGGCCTGGGTGCAGTGGGGCGCCGGAGGGAGGTCTGGAGGAGTCGGACCGCCGGTCGAGGGATGGATGGATGGATGGAGTGGGAAGCTGTTCGTCGGGTGTCGGCGGCTTGGCTGATCCGCTGGAGGAAGGTCGTGAGGGGTTGGCCGGCTGTAGGGAGGGGCACGGTGGGGAGTTGGAGGATGATGACAGGCGGGGGAGGAGCAGCGCTACCGGGTCGGAGACTCGGGCGTCGGGGTGAGCAGTGGCCGCCGGAATGAACAGTACGTGGGGGCCACCTGCCGGTGCAGTGGAGGTTGCAGCCGCCGGAGATGCTGAGGCCCGCCGGGGCAGCAGGAAGTCGGCCGGGGTGCACAGTAAGGGGGGTTGATGAACAGTGTTCCCCCCTATATGAATTTGAATTTAAAAAATAAAAGAAGAAGAAGAAGAAGGAGAAGAAGAAGAAAGGAAAGAGAAGGAGAAAGAAAAGAGAAGAAGAAAGGAAAGAGAAATTTTACATACGTAGGAGAGAGGATGGAGGCTTGTGGAGGTGGGGAATCCTAGGTTGTCTAGGGATTAGGGTTTGATGGGACATGATATTAATAGGGAGAGAGGGTGTTGATGGAGGGTGGTGATTGACCCTTAGAATGAGTGGCTCAGATTTGACATGGAGAGAAAAATAATTCATGGAGGATGAGGGTGTTGACTAGTCAATGTTGGGCTTCTCCATTGGTCTTGGACAATGGGGTGATGACACCTACAATTGAATAATTGCAACTTAGCCCCTTAAATTCGGGAAATTGCACAAACTCATGAAATGACAAAAATTTGGCGGGCGATTCGGGGTCCGGTGTTTTGTAGGGTCAGGGGGCACTGTAAGTTTGATGTGGGCTTCAGCAGCAGGGCACTGGAATTAATTTTAGGATTTACGGAATCAGATAAAACGGTATCCTCAAATTAATTCGAAATAAATGCAAGTTGTGTTCTAAAATTAATTAGGAGTACATGGGATCAAAATCAGGTCAGGTCATCAATACCAATAATGAAGTAGACTCAGTACAGAATGTTACCCTAATTTGGGCCGCACGAAAAATAGGTCAAGATTGTCCCCAATTTAAATTGGAACGCACAACGATACAAAATAGGGATTTTAAATAACGTCCGCGACGATTTTTGTACGGCCAGAAATAATGCACAGGGACCAAAATTATGAGTTGCAAAAATAGCAGAATGGAAGGCGGGCATGTCTAGGGCAAGATGGTGAAATTTGTTGGAAGACAAAAGTCAGGGTAGCACTCCAAATGTCGAAGCAAAGGCAATGCGCAATAATTAAATAAAATACGGTAATTAATTACAAACTCCAAGAATTAAATCTAATTAAAACAATTAAATACAAAATTCTATAATTTGGACAGGTGTTCATCTACTGGGCTTCTAGGTCAAGTCTGCTGGCTCAAAACAAATGAACACTGTATATAATACTATATTTAATTATACGTCTCACATGATTATTTAAATAAAAATAAAAATATACTATCATGCAATTTACTTAATTGTAACTACCATAATATTAAATATTGTAAAAAGTCGAAAATACCCCGGTTTTCAGAATGTGGTAGTGACAAGTCTACCCACCTTAAAAGAATTTCGTCCTCGAAATTTAAAATCCTCAATAGTAGTATTTACTCATACACATTATTATTTCCATAAATAGTGAAATTCAACAACTCACATAATCCTGAAATAATCCACCTTGTCGTTTCAAAATTTCAAAATGTCTAAAATTACTATATTCCTGAAATATCCTCAAATAAAAATCAGTTTCTATTTCCTCACAATTCCCACGAATTTAAATTAAAAATTTAAATACTCGGAATTTGATATCTGTTCCTCAAATTGAATTTCAATCAATGTATCGATTCTCGTCCCAAAGGGTCTGAATTCCAACAATAATCCATCAATGATCTGATTCTTCAGTTTTTTTTTTTTCAAAAATACTTAATAATGCGACACTTATGGATCCTTTAAATGTAACGTCCGCAATATAAAATTTTAAATTACTATATTGCAATCAAATATATATACTGATAATTTTCCAATTTTTCCTCAAATTTTTAATGATAAATTATATCACAATCAACCTTCCTGAAATTAACAATCATCAATTCTGCCATGTTAAATTTTTAATCCTTTATTTAAATTAGCGTTTTATCCTCAAATTTCAATCATATCTCGATCCTTGTAAAACCAATGATCCAGCAATTCTGTTATATCAACTCATGAATGCTTATCCTTGAATTTCTAATCACCTTGTCCCATTTGTCAAGTCATAACCTTGTCATAGATCCTTGCTATGGTTAAAACCCCAACGATCATGGTCTAAGAAAAATTTTACCCACAGTCATACAACATGCAACCTAAGGGGATATGTACGGTCATAGTATCTTTTGTCATGGTATTGCAGTCTCTGTATCAGGGTGTGCTACGAACTACTTTATAACAAGAATCATGCATACAAGCTACGGTACTAAGGTATCAGTCCATCAATCAAATAGATAGGAACAGAATGAAGAGAAAAACAGAACCTGCTAACACATTACCTGCAGTATTTCCTATCTCTAACATACACTTAACTCTAGCAAATTCACTAACTAATTCCTATTCCTGTACACTGGTACCCATATCAACTAATCATTTATCCACAAGATCCATGAATATATCCATATTGCACACACACGTCTATTAACACCTAAATCTGAAGCCAAGAATCTCTAATATAACCATGATTCAATAATGCATCCAAGTTGATACCTCTATCTCCTTAGTACCATACCCTCTGTCAGTTCCCGTTCCTACTACAATTGTCCATACTATTTGTTCTCATCAGTCCAGTGCACACCAAGTGTAACACCATACTAAGTGCTGCTCTTTCCAATACAACTTTAGATGGACACCCAAGTCAGTCTGCGGTGCCATCTCAAACATGCTCAAATCACCAGATCCTTACACATGTATATCATCTACTCATATTTTAATATTCATATCTCTCACCTACCATAAAAATTAATCCTCAAAATAATCGTCAAGGTTTAATTTCTCGATCAACTTAAAATAAATTGTATATACTTCCTCAAAATCAGATACTCAACATCGAAATAAAAATTTAATCCCTCCAAAAATCTTGGTAGCCTTAACCATGTTTATTGAATTCATATTTGAATCCTCAAAATTTAATGACGTAATCTCAACTCCTCAATTATTAAAAATAACATGTTATTTCCACCTTTTAATTTATAACTCCACAAATGTACACATCAGTGCTCGCGGTCTCTGATACTCAAGGTGCACTCAATGCATCTAGTGTCTATAACTGTGTACTAAAATTGTACTGCCTGAATCACTTGTACCATTATCTCCATTGATCAAAGTTATCATCACCTGTAATTTCTTTCATGATTTTCAATCTATATTAACTGGTATATCATCCGATTATCATCACGCAGAGTGCTTACTGTTTTGAGCGTCGTTCTCGACTAACTCTCGAAATAGAACCATTAGCACTCTTGGTATTATATCACTAGCTTCATTAATGGATCATCTCATCAAGCTCATTAGAACTCATGTTTACCTGTACCTTCTATAATACTCATGTTTCTTTACCCTCGTGGGCATGTATATGGTTCTTCATCTTGATTGATGTATAGGTATTTCTCTTAATCCTTTTTCAGCCTGTTAAACTAATTTGTGATACACTTCACAACTTTTATTACTAATCCTGATATTTCTCTACTTATGACATCTCATTAACCCTTTATGCATATACATTTCTTTACCTTTAACATTTCCGATATCAATCATCAATTTGAACATCGTGCTCCATAAATCCTTAACACAATTCCTGGATACTTAATCGTTTACATAGATCACTCAATTACATAATCATGATTATCCAGGACGGGTAATTGGCTCTGATACTAACTCTGAGAACTATCACTGATACTCTATACTCTCCTTAACTCTCAGTCTATAATAACACTTATCCTAGAACCATTGGTATAAGGTACTATGCTAAGGGCTAACTCTAGATTAAATTCTTCTGCTCACATGTCCAACTAGGAAATACTTACAAACTCACAAGTCACACTCAGTCCATACTAATACTCAAGATACAGACATAATTACAAGTCACTAATTATCATACTTAACAAGGAACCCTCAAGGAATAGAAGCTCAAACGGAATTGGATTGAGGACAGAAGGTATCTTTACTGCTAGTAAGGAAAAGAAGCGATGGAACAAAGTCCTGGAATAACAGAAATAGATAAGTCTTGAGATGATACTTTAAGAACCAATTTAAGATACAACCTGATAATTATACACGTCTGCCAGAAATTATGACACACAGAATTCTCGCCACGCCAGTAAGCATAGATGCGATAAACGACAAGTTCCGTAACTAAGGTATGCAACTCTATAATCATGTCATCTAGAATCTTCGCCACGCCAACCGGCATGGCTGCGAAAGACTCTAAGTTTTATAACTATAGTATGTACATCCAAGTCAGGTTCCTACGTTCTCGTCACCACAGCTAATATGGCTGCGATAAACTCTAGGGTCTATAACCAAAGTAGACGTTTTACCTTTCTCACTGTCCTCATCAACATATGTCATCAGATGATACCGTAAATTTTAGCCCGTAAAATTCATCTCGATATGAAATCAACTCAACAACGATACCAAGAATTTAATTTTAACAACTGGTCAACAAGAATCAAACTCGACAATGATACCAAGATTTTAATTTAATAACTGTTCAATAAGGATCAAGTTCAATAACAACAAGCGAGAGCAGACGAAAACAGTGGAAAAAGATTCAAATTGGAAATTATAATAAGATTCTCAAGGGGTCATCCCAGGAAATCTTTCAAATAAATTGTGATTGAGTATCCTCTCTCATCCTAGTATCCTATGTCCTATGTCCTATAGCAGGCACGCAGTAGTACAACGAAGACATCACACTACCACGACATCGCACAACTTGCGAAGTCTGACCTGCATGGACCACTACTAAAACGTGTCACGACCCGCACCCGGTTTAGGGGCACGAGTACGTGGGTACGTCCAGCCTACGCCGCAGCATCGGCGGTAGAACACTGTCTAGGTCAAGTACTATCTAAACAATCTCACGCTAGTATCCAACTCCATAAGGAGACTCGGATAACACTATAAAAATATTAACAACATACTCAATCACAACTACAGCACGATAGGAATTTAAAGGAAAAAGAATACAACACAAGTCTAATGACCAAATAATCATACCTGCACTCATTAACCTCCAATCCCCAAGTGTGTCGGAAACCAGTCTACTAAGGTCACAGTCTGGAAAAATATTTTCCAGTCAGGAAGGAGCAAAGTACATCTCTAAATAGCAGTTCTATATAAATGACATAAACTATGTAGCAGTTCTAGATGGAAATATACCAGATGCATGTATACGTACGAGAAATGTACAATGAAGGAAATACTGGAAATACTGTAAGTAAATGCAGGAAAAGAACAATATGTCAATGAGCAAGAATCCTATGACTAAGTGTGTGAGTACTAGCTTTAACATATGATCGGCTTGGGAACTTGATCAGGCTGGTTACATGTGATTAGCTATGATTCACGAAGGTCAGGCTAACCGTTGGTTAGCTATGATGCATGGAGAGGTCAGGCTAATCACACGTAACAGCTATGAAGCACGAAGATGGTCAGGCCGCACCCGACGTGAGATGTGGGGTGAGCTATGATGCATGAAAAGTTGGGTATGATCACATATCTACACTAAAATACTTCCCACCCCCGACTGGTATAGTAGATCCAATCATGGTACGCTATGGCACGGGATTCCCTAGGGAGGTAGCAAATCTCCTCGGGTCTCAGTGTCTGTACATGCACAAGATATCAAAGAAACAAGTCTTGTACAAGCTACACCATGAATAAGGAATAACATCTCATGACGAGATCCGTGTATACCAATTCGTGTAACCAATGTGTCAAGAACATGGATATTTACACTAGATACAGTGAACATAGGAGATATCATAAATTAGAAACTAATCAGAGAATGTACTCGCCTCGGGTCCTTAGCTGGTAATTATGGATGTCCTGTTCCAGAGTATCCCCTGGACGAAGCAACAGTCCTATAAACATATCACAAAGCAAAACCACATTTGTATCAGATGCTACGCTAACACTCAGTCTATAAACACTAAAATTGGGACTACTCTAGGTATGATACTGGTCACCTAGTAGCTAGATACATAAATATACATATCTAAATTAACATACGTACTTACTATATATATATATATATATCAAATTAAATACATATACAAAATATATGTATATATATATTAAAAGTATGCTAAGGGTTTATACAAAAATATATATATACCAATACGAAAATATAACTCTACATGTATATATTGATACCAAAATACGGTTATTTGAATATATACCAAATCTTATTATATACATATATATTTATGTACACCTATATATATACCAATTTCCAAATACGTATTTACATATTTATTTAGTTATACCAAAATACGTTTGTATTAAACATACCCATACAAAATATATATACACATATATATTTGTATACCAAAATAATAATTATACTATATACATGTATAATAGTATCCACATACACAAAATATATACCAATATACATATATATACATGTGCATTAATTTAAGTACATACTTATTCAATTTATTATACATACTATAATTATACAATTAATTACTAATAAATAAAGAATATACATTTACATATTTAAATACATACATATACTAAATATACACTATACATATTTGATACACATTTTTCTATATAAAAAATATAATACACTATTCAACATATATCATTATACCTATACGTATCTATATACATATATATATATATCTACACATTAAATAAAATACACATATTACATTATACTAAAATATATATATATATACTATACTTATATATATTAAACATAAATTAAATAAATACTATACATATGCGTATATAGTATTAACTAAATAAACACTATACATACACACGTATTAACATAAATTAAATAGATAATATATATATTCACATTATTAAATACCTACAAATACATATTCATTACATTATGTATATACCCATACGTATATACGTTTGTATATATACATATATATATACATATATATATATATATATATATATATATATATATATATATATATATATATAAGAAGAAGGAAGGGAGAGAAGAGAATGGCTTACAGTGGCTGGCCGGAGTACTGTGCTGGCCGCCGGGGAGCAGTCGGCTGAGCAGCGGCCGGGGAGTCCTTGTTGGTGGCTGTGTAGGTGAAGATGCAACCGGAGTCGGGGCTCGGGGATAAGCCAGCGGGAGGGAAGGAGATAGGAGGAGGAGCTCGTGAAGCGCCGGCGGGTCGGAGCCTGGCCGGACTGGTGACGGTGATGTTGGGAGCACGCCGGAGTTGGACGGGAAGGAAGGGCAGAGGAGCAGTCGGAATGGCAGAGGGGGAGCAGCCGCAGCGGTTGGCCTGGGTGCAGTGGGGCGCCGGAGGGAGGTCTGGAGGAGTCAGACCGCCGGTCGAGGGAGGGATGGATGGATGGAGTGGGAAGCCGTTCGTCGGGTGTCGGCGGCTTGGCTGATCCGCTGGAGGAAGGTCGTGAGGGGTTGGCCGGCTGTAGGGAGGGGCACGGTGGGGAGTTGGAGGATGATGACAGGCGGGGGAGGAGCAGCGCTGCCGGGTCGGGGACTCTGGCGCCGGGGTGAGCAGTGGCCGCCGGAATGAACAGTACGTGGGGGCCGCCTGCCGGTGCAGTGGAGGTTGCAGCCGCCGGAGATGCTGAGGCCCGCCGGGGCAGCAGGAAGTCGGCCGGGGTACACAGTAAGGGGGGTTGATGAACAGTGTTCCCCCCTATATGAATTTGAATTTAAAAAATAAAAGAAGAAGAAGAAGAAGGAGAAGAAGAAGAAAGGAAAGAGAAGGAGAAAGAAAAGAGAAGAAGAAAGGAAAGAGAAATTTTACATACGTAGGAGAGAGGATGGAGGCTTGTGGAGGTGGGGAATCCTAGGTTGTCTAGGGATTAGGGTTTGATGGGACATGATATTAATAGGGAGAGAGGGTGTTGATGGAGGGTGGTGATTGACCCTTAGAATGAGTGGCTCAGATTTGACATGGAGAGAAAAATAATTCTTGGGGGATGAGGGTGTTGACTAGTCAATGTTGGGCTTCTCCATTGGTCTTGGACAATGGGGTGATGACACCTACAATTGAATAATTGTAACTTAGCCCCTTAAATTCGAGAAATTGCACAAACTCATGAAATGACGAAAATTTGGTGGGCGATTCGGGGTCCGGTGTTTTGTAGGGTCAGGGGGCACTGTAAGTTTGATATGGGCTTCAGCAGCAGGGCACTGGAATTAATTTTGGGATTTACGGAATCAGATAAAATGGTATCCTCAAATTAATTCAAAATAAATGCAAGTTGTGTTCTAAAATTAATTAGGAGTACATGAGATCAAAATCAGGTCAGGTCATCAATACCAATAATGAAGTAGACTCAGTACAGAATGTTACTCTAATTTGGGCCGCACGAAAAATAGGTCAAGATTGTCCCCAATTTAAATTGGAACGCACAACGATACAAAATAGGGATTTTAAATAACGTCCGCGACGATTTTTGTGCGGCCAGAAATAATGCACAGGGAGCAAAATTATGAGTTGCAAAAATAGCAGAATGGAAGGCGGGCATGTCTAGGACAAGATGGTGAAATTTGTTGGAAGACAAAAGTCAGGGTAGCGCTCCAAATGTCGAAGCAAAGGCAATGCGCAATAATTAAATAAAATACGGTAATTAATTACAAACTCCAAGAATTAAATCTAATTAAAACAATTAAATACAAAATTCCATAATTTGGACAGGTGTTCATCTACTGGGCTTCTAGGTCAAGTCTGCTGGCTCAAAACAAATGAACACTGTATATAATACTATATTTAATTACACGTCTCACATGATTATTTAAATAAAAATAAAAATATACTATCATGCAATTTACTTAATTGTAACTACCATAATATTAAATATTGTAAAAAGTCGAAAATACCCCGGTTTTCAGAATGTGGTAGTGACATATCTGCTGCACCTGCCCCAAATTTGTAGGGAAGTGTACACATGCAGTCCACCCTCGTTTTACTCAGACTTGCACACTCCCATTCCTGCATTGACAATCACACAAAGATCACACACTCGCTCAATAGCGCAGTGCACATAATTCTGCACATCCTCCACTCTCAAGTGCACTACATACACCATAACACACACACACACACACACACACACACACACAAGGAGCATTATATACACGTAGGTGTTTCTACTCACAAGAATGACATTATACTAATAATCCATACACAAGCATATGTCGATCCCCAAGTCAAATAGCACTAGGTATCCTATGATACACCACACATATATACTCATCATCAAGATACATTCAATCCTTGAATATATATATATATATATATATATATATATATATATATATATATATATATATATATATATATATATATATATATATATATTATCAAAAATAATTATATATAAGAGACACAAAGAGACACCAATACCTATAGATTACAAATATAGCAATGTGTATCATGACACGGATACTACGTATCCAAGTATTTCACACTTATCCCCAAAGGAAAATAATTCATAATTCCACCAAATAAAACCTAAAAAAATACAATTTCACTATCCAAAAGCCCCTAGATCTAAGGGGTTTGAGCCTTCTACCACCTAGATCTACCACTAGGAAGTCAATTTTACCTTTGGAAGGGTTCCTATTGGTTCAAATTAGATTTTTAACATAAAAATTGGTAGAAATAAGAGAATTACTTATTAAGAGTTGTGTCCCAACAAATCTCCACAAATTTGGACACAATGAGGGTGAGTTGGACATGATCCTCCTAGCTTGGCTCTCCTTTTAGCTCCTCCTTGTGCTCCAAGTCTTCTAGGCCTCCATGGGAAAGGAAATTTGAGTGAAATTGAGGGGCATTGGTGGAAATTTGGAGGAAATTAGAAGTGGCTTAGGAAAGAAGAAGAAGTAATGGAGAAAAATAAAATAAAATGGAAGGAGAGAGAGAGAGAGAGAGTGTTGGCCATATATAGTGTGGTGGAGTTAAAAAAAAATCATAAGTTTGTCATTCCACTCTCTAATTGTTTCTAGAATTATCATGAATAGAATCTTTTTGTTTAGGAATAATCCAATTAGTTATGGGAGGGTATCTATCTCTTCTAGAAGGAATATTCTATCCATGCCAACTAACGATAATTAATACTAACTAGTCACTTAATTAAACATAACTATTTAATTAACAACCTCTAGTAAAATGACAAAAATACCCCTATTTTGAATTTTTGGTGGTTACAATCCTACCCCATTAGAAAAATTATTCTCAAAATTTAAGGTAGATACTACAAGAAAGAGAGGTTATCGAGAGATTGTACGTTACCCCTCAAGTTAAACAAAATCCAGAAAAATCCTTCATATCATGAAGAATATAAAGAAGACAAGAAAGATGGGAGATAACTAGAGAATACAGTCAACTATAATAGTTTAGGAAAGAATTTCCTATACACTCTCTGGAATATGAACAAGAACCTATAACCATCTCTATCTTAAGTTCTAGGAGAAGGAACATGAAGTACTTAAATAGATGAAACATCTAGAAATATGAAATATAACTATTATATTATATAACCAATGATCTCAACATATACCCCGGTATTACCTATATTTAGAGATACCCCATACATACTTATACAACCTTTATAAATAACTCATCTTTACCTTAACTATATATATATATATATATATATATATATATATATATATATATATATATATATAAAGAACTATCTATCTATCACATACCCTAATATCCTATGGCACTTGACATGGATACTATATTTGGTATTGTCACTAGCGTATACTCATGATACTCAAGTACCCCATACCCACGTATCATATTGATACACACTCACCACTTTAGGATACTATCTGTAGGACACCTATCAAAATTCTTGATACTTCCTATGCAAAATACTATCTTCTACACATGACACTGATGTGACACTCTAACACCAAGGTACTCAAGTATCTCATCTATATCTAATACACTAGCCATTTGGGTTACTCGTATCATAAATATCCATGATACTTCAGATATCCCATATATTGCCACTAAAATATTCCTTATATCTAGGTATCTTGATACCAACCCATACACTAACACCTAACAACCACTCTAGGATACTCACCTGTATCTAGGTACCAATATAAACGTATATAAATACTTCCTACACAAGGGTTCTGACTCAGGAACTAATGAAGGTGAAGCTCTATAGGAATTGAACTACTAGAACTAAAGATATCTTTATTCTGAACTAGCAGGGGCAGTAGAATAGAATTTAATGATAATAAGGTTTGAATGATAGAGAAGATATGTTAAGAACCAATTTAAGATAAAATATGATAATCACATCTGTTTATCCAAAATTATGTTATCCATAGTATTTAATACGCCAGTAAGCATAGCTGCGATAAACTATAGATTTCATAACTAAGGTATGTACCTCTATAATCATGTTATCTAGAATTTTTGCCAAACCAACTAGTATGGCTACAAAAAATTCTAAACTCCATAACTAAGATATTTACATCCAAAATTAGGTCTCTGCATTTTCACCATGCCAGCTAGTATGGCTGCGATAAAGTCTAGACTCCATAATTAGGGCAGACAGTTACCTTTCTCTTTGTTCTCATCAAAATACGTCATCAAAATATACCTTAATATAGTCCATAAAATTTATCTTGATACAAGGATTAAATTCAATAATGAACAGATTAATAGTGGAAAGTGGTGGTTACACAATGCAGTCCCCCATTGCCTCTTGTTGCTAGAGCAGCAAACACATGTTATAGTGCTACATGAGCTCCCCCCATGCTGCCAATGTAACTGATGCTGCTGCTACTGTAACTGCACCTTTATAGTTCAAAAATTGCAGTCAGGAACTCCCTATTCAATTGCATACTCATAGACAGTTCTCCACACACACATGATATACACACAACACTCTCCTCTAAGATTCTACCCAAGCCTCAATCCATTCCTAACACCATGCACACAACCTACAAGTATGAGTACACCACTCCCACCCATGGGTATTCATGATACCAAACACCTACCAAGTGAGATACCCATGCGTATCATAAGATACACTAACTCTAATACTACTTAAATATCAACATTAAATACCTCACATGCACTCATGATACTCTAGTATCACACTACACCCCTACACTATGGTATACTATGATACTCTTCCTACACTAACACCACCATGATACCAACACCAAAATTATATGAAATACCAAACATATATAAAATATAACATGAATATCTATATAACAATTAGATCTAGAGCAATATATATAAATTGACACAAAGAAGCTCCAATACACCCAAATGACCAAATCTACTTATACGTATCATGGCGTATCATGATATAGACACTAAGTATCCAATTGTGGATACTAGGACATAAGCACAACCGACAATAGACACAAAACTCCTCATAGGAACACCACACAAATACTTGGTGGACACAAATTAGTAATTCTACCAAATGACTATAAAACACATGTATCAACTGTAGTACCCCGCTCCGCGTAGGCGCTATTTACAAGTGATATCGCCTTGCTTGCTCGAACGAAAGTCTTCTCGGAGAGTTCCCGATCGATTGATCAAAGTGAGTGGGCAGAACTGCATTCTCTGATTCTTGCACGACTTAATAATGAATCTGAGTTTTTGAATGCTTGTTTGCTTGAGAAGATTGTTTCATAAGAAGAATGATAGAACCAACTTAGCATGCTAATAAGAGAACTCACATAGCTTGTTACTGAAATGAATCTACTGCCTAACTAGAGAATATGTATTGCTTGTCAGAAATAAAATAGAACTATTGCCATGCTAAGAGAAAGATAGAAATATTGCATGCTTAGAAACACCGACACAGCTATCGAACGAACCCTTGCTATGCTAAGAAAGATAAGTAAATGAATCGCTTGAATATGTTCCTTTGAATATGCTAAGAAAGAGATAGTTATTGCATGTTAGATTTGAAATAAATCGTGCTTGTCAGTATATGTTTCGCTTGCCTGTTTTGCTATCGATCTGCTATAAGTTATAAGTGTGAAAGAGAGTCTAATAGTCCGCCCTGATGTTCCGGTCCTTCAGAATCTTGGGGGGGTGTGTGTGTGCGCTATTAGATTATTATATTCTTGTGAATGTGATTGTATATTTTTTGAATGTTGCTTATCATGCATTGGTCTCGGACAACTTGTGCATAAGGTAAATAGTCTCTCGATCAATTTTTGGGGCACTGGGAATCGGTCGGTCCGAAAGGGATTGTGAGAGCACCTGATGTTCCGGTCCTACGGGATCTTGGGGGGTATTGTTGTCCAAAAATGGGGAAACTCATGGACCGTCATATAGATAGTGCGCATGCTAGGTTTACCTTCTTGCATACCTATCGATTGATGACACCAAAGATTAAATGATACATAAGTTTGTCCATACATGTATATTGTGGCTAACTTGTGTGTCTGCTACAGGGATAACCGTTCGGCTATGGGGTAAGAAATATGAGTTTATACATAAGCTTGCTTGTTCATTTTGTTTGCATCGTAGATATTATCTGTTAGTGCTTCATGCATTGCATCGGTCAGACAATGACTGTTAGTGCAGAGCTGAACCTCGGTCACAGCTGCTAATAGGATCAGAATGTAAGTTATTGGATAGCTGGATTACTGCTGCCAATCCTGATTTACTCGGGGACCAAAATCATATAGATGTGTTGCCTTAAATTCTTGAATGAATGATAGTCTACTTGATATGTTTGTCTTGATTCGATATGATCAGTCTGCTAGATAAGATTTGCCCCAAACGAGTTAGATTTGATGTACAATACATGCTACGTACTGCACGATAGAGCACTTTCCCAATTCGTATGCTTATAGTTTGAATATGCAAAACTGTTTCAAAATTAAAAAGATGTAATCTGACTATAATCCTGAGCTGCATGAAATGAACTTAGGTAAAAGTAGCAAGATTACTAGTAATGCAATATTTTGCCACATGATTACTTAGTGTGGGTTTCAGGGGGTATAGTTTCTGTTCAGTTGTTTATACTCACCAGTACTTATAAAAGTGCTGACCCACCAATAGTTTGTTTGTTCTCAGGTGCCTGTTCGTCCGAGGAAGCGATAGCCGTGCCTCATCCCAAGGAATCGAAAATCTGGAGTCGATGCCTTGAGCCGCATCGAGTTTGAGCTGCTTTTGTATAGAGGGACATGATGTATGGAACGGTGTCATTGTAATCGAGAGAAAGAGTGCCTGAGCGATTGTAACCTCGGCCATGCGCCACTTGTAACACTTGTGAATATAATAAAAGAGCCTATTTTTTTATGCCATTGTGTTCTTTACTTTTCTGCAATATGTATGCCGCTGCTTCAGTATTGAATAGCTTACTTACCCTTGTTCAAAGCTTTGGCCTTGTGCAAGCGCATCTTAGGCTTGCACGGCATCACACCCGTGCGAGGACGATCAGTTCCGTAGGGACCAAAGCGAGGACGAACGGCCCTGCGGGACCGGGACGTGACATAGTGGTATCAGAGCGACTCGATTCTTTGCCTATTCTGTTGCCTCTAACTTTGAGATGTGCCTGTTGTGAGATGCAATAAACGTTCCATACAATGAGTCTGTAAATATTCTCAAAGTTGCTGGCAAAAGTTTTCCGAATTTGTTTTTATTGCTTGAGATGTGAATTATGATTTTGTTGGCTAGAGTTTTATTGAGTTATGATTGCTAGAGTTTTGATTGGGGATGGCGAGGGATGAGGACTATCACTGCTCTGTGTTTTCGTGAGTTTCTTCTTGAGTTTCGAGGACGAAACTCTTTGTTGGTGGGTAAGTATGTAGCGCCCCGCTCCGCGTAGACGCTATATACAAGTGATATCGCCTTGCTTGCTCGAACGAAAGTCTTCTCGGAGAGTTCTCGACCGATTGATCAAAGTGAGTGGGCAGAACTGCATTCTCTGATTCTTGCACGACTTAATAATAAATCTGAGTTTTTGAATGCTTGTTTTCTTAAGAAGATTGTTTCATAAGAAGAATGATAGAATCGACTCAGCATGGTAATAAGAGAATTCACATAGCTTGTCACTGAAACGAATCTGCTGCCTAACTAGAGAATATGTATTGCTTGTCAGAAATGAAATAGAACTATTGCCATGCTAAGAGAAAGATAAAAATATTGCATGCTTAGAAACACTGACACAGCTATCGAACTAACCCTTGCTATGCTAAGAAAGATAAGTAAATGAATCGCTTGAATATGTCCCTTTGAATATGCTAAGAAAGAGATAGTTATTGCATGTTAGATTTGAAATAAATCGCGCTTGTCAGTATATATTTTGCTTGCCTGTTTTGCTATCGATCTGCTATAAGTTATAAGTGTGAAAGAGAGTCTAATAGTCCGCCCTAATATTCTGGTCCTTCGGGATCTTGGGGGGTGTGCTATTAGATTGTTGAAAAGATGTGTTTGCTTGAATAAATGAAAGAGAAGAGTCTAATAGTCTGCCCTGATGTTCCGGTCCTTCGGGACCTTGGGTTGTGTGCTATTAGATTATTATATGCCTATGAATGTGATTGTATATTGTTTGAATGTTGCTTTTCATGCATTGGTCTCGGACAACTTGTGCACAAGGTATTAGTCTCTCGATCGATTTTTGGGACACTGGGAATCGGTCGGTCTGGAAGGGATTGTGAGAGCACCCTGATGTTCCGGTCCTACGGGATCTTAGGTGGTGTTATTGTCCAATAATGGGGAAACTTATGGATCGTCATATAGATAGGGCGCATACTAGGTTTACCTTCTTGTATACCTATCGATTGATGACACCAAAGATTGAATGATACATAAGTTTGTCCATACATGCATATTGTGGCTAACTTGTGTGTCTGCTGCAGGGATAACCGTTCGGCTATGGGGTAAGAAATATGAGTTTATACATAAGCCTGCTTGTTTATTTTGTCTGCATCATAGAGATTATCTGTTAGTGCTTCATGAATTGCATCGATCAGATAATGACTGTTAGTGCAGAGCTGAACCTCGGTCACAGTTGCTAATAGGATCAGAATATGAGTCATTGGATAGCTGGATTACCGCTGCCAATCCTGAGTTACTCGGGGACCGAAATCATATAGAGGTGTTGCCTTAAATTCTTGAATGAATGATAGTCCACTTGATATATTTGCCTTGATTCGATATGATCAGTCTACTAGATAAGCTTTGCCCCAAACGAGTTAGATTTGATGCACAATACATGCTGCGCACTGCACGATAGAGCACTGTCCCGATTCGTATGCTTATAGTTTGATATGCAAAACTGTTTCAAAGTTATGTTTTCAAAAAGATGTAATCTGACTATAATCCTGAGCTGCATAAAAT
Source organism: Iris macrosiphon (assembly GCA_036927795.1). NCBI lineage: Eukaryota > Viridiplantae > Streptophyta > Magnoliopsida > Asparagales > Iridaceae > Iris > Iris macrosiphon. The sequence continues at coordinate 119,545,369 of JAYESA010000010.1, read as the reverse complement.
AAACTTAGATAAAAGTAGCAAGATCACTAGTAATGCAATATTTTGCTACATGATTACTTAGTATGGGTTTCAGGGGGTGTAGCTTCTGTTCAGTTGTTTATACTCACCAGTACTTATAAAAGTGCTGACCCACTAACAGTTTGCTTGTTCTTAGTTGCCTGTTCCTCCGAGGAAGCGATAGCCGTGCCTCATCCCAAGGAACCGAAAATCTGGAGTCGATGCCTTGAGCCGCATCGAGTTTGAGCTGCTTTTGTATATAGGGACATGATGTATGGAATGGTGTCATTGTAATCGAGAGAAAGAGTGCCTGAGCGATTGTAACCTCGGCCATGTGTCGCTTGTAACACTTGTGAATATCAATAAAAGAGCCTGTTTTCTTATGCCATTATGTTATTTACTTTTCTGCAATATGTGTGCCGCTGCTTCAGTATTGAATAGCTTACTTGCCCTTATTCAAAGCTTTGGCCTTGTGCAAGTGCATCTTAGGTTTGCACGGCATCACGCCTATGCGAGGACGATCAGTTCCGTAGGGACCAAAGCGAGGACGAACGGCCCTACGGGATCGGGGCATGACATCAACTAGGAATAGTTTCTCTACCACATAATTCTTTACTATGTGGTTGGATATAACTATGGGTAGGTTCCTATAGACTCAAATTAGATTTCTAACATAAATTGGTAGAAAAATAGATTTTACCTATTAAGAGTTGGATCCTAATGAAACTCCACCAACATGGACACAATGAGGGTGAAATAGACACGATCATCCTATCTAGGCTCCTCTACAATGATCCTCCTTGTGCTCCAATGTTCTAGGCCTCCATGAGAATAAAAATGAGTAAAATTTGAGTGGTTTAGAGTGGAAATTAGTAGGTATTGAAAGTGGCTTGGGGAAGAAGAAGTAACTAATTGGTGTGAAATAAAAGGGATTACTTCCCCTAATTAGGGCCGACCACTATTATGGTTGGGTGAGGGTGATAAGATAACAAGTTTGTTCCTCTCCACTCCCTAATTTGGTTTGTATATCTAATATGAATGAAATATTTTTGGTTAGGAATGAATCTATTAGTTATAGGAGGGTATCTAACCATTCTAGAAGGGAGTATTCTATCCATGACAACTAATACTAAAAAAAACTAACTACTTAATTAAACATAACAATATAATTAGCAACCACTAGCAAAATTATATAAATACCCCTAGTCCTAATTTTTGGTAGTTGTAGTCTCGTTCCCTCCCAATGTTACTACTAGTTTTAGTTACTTAATTAATCCTACAATTATATAAAATCTCGTGTCGTGGTCACACGATCACCCTCATAGAATGATGTACTTTAGTACAAGTACACATGGTACGAATCAACGTTGGTACCCGTAGGTTCCAACCTAGATTCGTCATGAGCATAATGCAACAATCAATACACATCACATCATGCCACGCTAAGCTACGATCACTGGCCAACTACGAAGATACCATGCAAGTAATAATATAATATACTATATTATCAGGTAGCATATCAGTGCACAAGTATAATATGTAATCGCACCTCAGTGCACTCCAAACAGGAATAGTACCATAGTGCAATAATGAACATGAACCACCTCAGTGTGATTACGATGCCAGTACATCAAAGGGTAACCTGGTAGTTGATAACACGAGTATAGGTAGTCAGGTCAGGAAACAGGAAAAATCAGTCAGTCGATCAATCAGATCGGTCTATCCACAAAGTCGGTTTACCAACCGAATTAATCCATCAATATCCCCTCTATCCACGATGCTATATGAATATTAGGTTAGAAAATACGATCACTAGACACCAAGCCAATCACCATGAACAATGTCAGACCCTCTTGCTCACAAGAATCCACCGAATTAATGATCACATGTTATCAATCAGTAAGTTCCCTAACTTTCGGGCTATAACAAAGTTACCACCTAACAAGGTTAGCATAAGTACTAGTACTAGAAGTCACTAGGGTAGTAAATCGACCATAGATTTAATATCACAAACTCCTTGATCCACCATATCATATACACAACTCTTTAATCCACCATATATATATATATATATATATATATATATATATATATATATATATATATATATAAGGGACTAGACCACTAAATACTATGTTACCCAACCGTACAAGATAACTAAGGTCTACCGAATTATAGAGGTACTAGGTATTGGGCACTTAAAAAATTGGGTAAAAATTATATATTGATAACCTTGATAATTGCCTCGTTTCGCAAAGTACTCACACAATAATCCAATATGAGAAATTCGACAGTAGACCTATACCCTAGGTCTACAAAATCTAGTGGAGTCTACAAGAGCTTGCCAAATCAATTTCCCAAGATCATATTTATAATTCAAAATGATACTCAATTCTTGAATTTATCCAAACTTCACAACCCTGATATAGGGCGACTACTAGTCGTATCAAGCTAAACTAGAACAATATCTGGAAATAATGATAAGAAAATAAGTACTTGATAATTAATGCCCCGGATAGTGGTTAGAAAGTGCATGAACCACTCTGGAGCAGATCCACGACCCTTAGACCAAACAAGGACCGGGGTCGCAGACCATCTCCCGAGTATAACTACACCCCTTACTCTGTCCGACGTACAAGGGTAAATAAAAAACTAGGCAACTAATCTACTAGCCCGAGTCTACCTAGCGGGTACTGGGTTAACCATGCAATACTAACAAAAGCAGGGTATGATACAACAAATCTAGGATATAGCTCTACCTAGATCCACGAAACAAATTTCTGAACCAAATTTTAGAACATTTTGGAAGAACCTCCCCAATATTTCTAGGATCGGAACACAACCTGCAAGACAAAGGAATATCCACCTGGCGCAACCCCCGTAGAATTCTAATCGAGAATACTAAGTCTCAGCCTCCAGCAGCGCTACAATGCGTACTGGGCACCAAGCCAATAAGAATTGCCGCACAGGACGCACCACCACATGGTTCTCTGTCCTTAACCAAATGACAATGAACAAGTCCAACAATTTAGTACCAAACCGTAACCTGACCACGAGTCGGATATGGTGCATATAGGTACAATGCTCAAAATGAAGTCATGCTCATGTCCTTGGAGGTGTGGATGTTCCGTCCGAGTTATTCGGTATGGGTGTTGTCCCGATACTGAACCATTCTACACTAATAGCCAATAATTTACAAATCCAATATAAATTTTATACTTTACAAGTACAATAATTTAAAATAATTAAATGTAGGACAATAAGCACCTATGCGCGAAGTCGTCACCGAGCAAGGGATACTTGCCTAGAGGGCTCGGCTAGATAAGCAAGTCTTCGGCACTCTGGATCCAAGATCGCACATCCATCGGGGTCATCAGAACAAGCAACAAACAATTATTAAAATAATAAAATATAGACAAGAATTACAAGGGATGGCAGGAGGCTACACCGTGCGGGTCCCGTAAGTAGTGTAGGAATCTGGCACAAAAATCATGGTACACAAATTAATATGGACACACAAATCGAGATGTGTACATAGATCGAGCCACACACAAGATTTAAGATAATACGAATACAGAGACGAATGAGAAATAGAACATGCACGTAAATCGAGATGTATACGAAGTTAAATATGGCACACAAATTAATGCAACATGCAAATTGGTGTATGCACGCAAATAAAAGCATCCCAGATTACGAGTTTGGCACAAAGGCTGAGACACAAAATCAAGACAGTACGCAAATCAAGATAACACGGTTCCTGAGGCAGCACAAGGCTCGAGGCATGCCATTGCCCGAGGTAGAACGTGGATCGGGTGGCATAAAAATGAGGCTAACATGCACACCGAGGTACACGTGTCTCGAGGAGCTTGTACCCCGAGAAGCACGTATGCAGGGGGGCTCGAGCCAAAACCGACGAGCTCGACACTAATAAGGATCGTAAAAGATAAGGAGAGAGGAGGAACCGAGGAGCTTGGGCAGCATGACTCCGAAAAGAGGGGGTAGAGGAGATGGTGGTGGTGATGACGATGGTGGTAAAAGTGGTGGTGGCAGCCATGGTGGCGGTGACGGTGTTGGAAGTGGTGGTGGTGGCATTGGCAAAGATGGTGGTGGTTGATGGTGGGTGGAGGGAGGAGCAGAGAGAGATGAGAGGGAGAGAGAGAGAGAGACCAGAAGGGAGAGAGCGAGAGAGAGAGAGATCGAGAGAGATCAAGAGAGTAGGATAGAGAGAGGGGAAGAAAAAGAGAAGGGGACAGGAGAGAGAGAGAGAGAGAGAGAGAGAGAGAGAGAGAGAGAGAGAGAAACCAAAAGGGTAGGGGGGAGATCGGGTGAGAGAGAGAGAGGAACTGAGAGGGGGGATCTGGCTGCTGTTAGGGTGAGGAGGGGTAGAGGGAGAGTTAGGGTTTAAGAAATAATAATAATAATAATAATAATAATAATAATAATTATTATTATTATTATTAAATCATAAAAATAACAATAATAATAGTATTAATAATAATAACCATCATCGAAATTGAGATATCATTATTATCACAATATAAATAATAGTAACAAACTAATATTAATCAATAAAATAATAACAACAATAATAAAAGGTTTCGCCTCAACAATCAAGGCCAAATCAAAATCCAGTAATTAATAATAATTTTTTTAAAATAAGCAAATTTAAAAATACTAGAAATACGAAATACAATCATATACGTATTTTGAAAAATTAGGGATATGTCACTTATGCGTCAAACGCGTCATAGGCTCAGCGATCCTCAAGAAGTTTTTCACGAACCTCTGATAATATTCGACAAGTCTGAGAAAAATCCTAACCTTCGTAACTGATGTAGGGGTCAGCCGCATCTCAATTGTGAGATCTTCTCTGGTTCAACTGATAGTCCATATCCTGTAATGATGTGACCAAGAAATGACATCCTGTCTAAACAGAACTCGCACTTACTGAGCTTGGCATATAGACTCTCCTCCCTCAACGTCCCCAATACGATTCTGAGATGCTCCTCATGGCTCTTGGAGTACACCCAGATATCATCAAGAATACCACAACAAATTTATCTAAGTACTGGTTGAAACTGGTTGAAAACCTTGTTCATCAGGTTCATAAACACAGCTGGCGCATTGGTTAGAAACTTATAGTGCCCGTATCTCGTCCGAAAAGTTATCTTCGGGATACCCTCTTTCCATACCTTGATCTGATAGTAGCCGGACCTGAGATCAATCTTCGAGAATACACATGCGCCACTCAGTTGATCAAATAAATCATCGTTGCGAGGCAGAGGGTACTTATTCTTTTTTGTTACAACATTCAACTCTCTGTAATCGATGCAAAAATGTACCGACTCGTCCTTCTTCGGCACAAATATGACTGGAGCTTCCCATGGAGAAATACTAACCCGAATGAAACCCTTGTCTAAGAGGTCATATACTTGGATCTTCAGCTCATCCAATTCCCTCGGTGCTAATCTGTATACATGGGAAGTAACTGACTTGGCTCCTGGAATCATCTCTATGGAAAAATTTATCTCTCGATCAGGTGGAAGTCCTGGATGATCCTCGAAAAATAAATCCTCAAACTCTGATATGATCTACGGGTATACTGGTTCGCCTTCTGCAATGTGTGCCCCAATAAGTTGGACACCATGCTCTATGGCTCCCTGAAGAAACTCGAACTCAGGGTGATCTGGGGGTCTAAAGATGATGCATCCATGTCAGCAATCTAACGTCACGTCGCATGGTACTGGCTCAACCAATCCATGCCAAGAACAACATCATAGTCTGGCATAGAGAAGACTAAAAATTGGGCACGCATCTCTCGCCCACAAATAACTACTGAACACGATATATGTGTATCGCTAACTAGTACTATTCTACCTCCTATAAGAATTTTCATACTCTTTGGAAGGGGTGCAGTTGCTACTCTATGGGTGTCCTTGAAACTAGCAGCTATAAAAGAGTGTGTAAGTCACAAGCACAACTAATCTCATCTACAGAACAAGTCAACAAATAAAGAAATAAACTAAGTCAATAGATCAAAATGATCAAGTCTGAATAATTCAAAATGATAGTCGGGTGGAGACAAAACTACTACCAAACGACTATATCAAAACTAAAATGAGAGAGGAGGATGAACTCCAATAAAAATTAAAATAGTAATAAAAGACTATCAACTAAAAGATCCATCACTAAGAGATAATCAAAGTTGCTCAGAAGGTAAGACCTCCTCGATAGAAGGTGAAGAATCAGGTCTTGGTCTGTACTCCTGCGGATAGTCCTGATCGTCTACACCTGGGACAGAATCCGGATCTAGGTCCTTAGAGGGACGTAACAAGATACAGAAAACAACATGCTATATAAATTACAGTAAATAAATAAATATATAAAGGGTATTCAAATTATCTACTGTGCAATTTAGAAGACAACCTTCGTGCGTATGAGTGAGATTGTTGGCTCATCTATATATATGATGCAATCAGTCATATACCCTAAACATTTGTAACGTTCAGCAATATCAGAGGGAAACTGATAATATAAACATCACACCACCATCGATTTGGCTATTCCATACGCATAGTGATTGTCCTCTCCCTTATTTCTGTACTGACCAAGTCGTATATTTAACATTTCCAGTGTTATAACTGTATGAGTCTCTAATGCACTAATCATAACAGTTACGTTTCTAACCGTCACACGTTCCTTACGTATCGATGATCAGTCGACTACGTAGTTTGTGCCCCTAATAGAATGTCATAAATCATTTCATGTGTGTGTCATGGTCCAATGAGATATAAAAATATCCCATAATCAGGAGGTAGTCTACTAAAACTAAGTCAACATGCATCAAATAAGTAAAAGATACAAAAAATGACGAACACCGTCGCTCACACCCATCTAGCTTGGATGCACAATTTTTATGAAAATAAATATGAAATAATAAAATAAAATGCTAAAATAAAATCATACTAGCAGTAAATATAGCAAGGTATCTTGCCTGATGTTCAGGAAGAGTTTAAACAATGTTCTGGTTGCGAACACGTTAAGTCAACAATAGTACAAAGAGAGAAAGATTTACGAACTTCTTCGGATGGTACAATAGGCATCACTGACATTTTAGAATAAACGAGATAGTTACAAAACACTATCCATTCGTCCAATCTGGACACAGAGACAAAAAGGTAAATTTAGTATCAAAGTGGTGTCCAAATGTGGCCACTTCGCACTAACAGAAATAATTTAAGTTTTAAAAAACATGCTTTTAGTCAACCTCCAACAGAAATAATTTGACGAATAAAACAACCTAATTAAAACTAAAAGAAGAGATTTTTCCATGGATATGTCGTCTACAAGTCTATTCAATTAGATTTTAAAATACTAAATAAATTGGAAGAAAATTGGACACGAACATGGGTGTTTGGACTATTTTTATACAGTTTTGAAAACAAGTTTTTTGTCAATTTTGAGTCGATTTTCTCTCAAACCAGGACACCAAAAATCATTCTACTTGAAGGGAGTTGTAGAGAGTTAAATTGTCTACATGTACGGAGAAACCGTTGGAAAAACGAAAGAGAGGGGAGTAAGATATTGAACTTGGAAGTTGTGTGTACATGGGGGTTGTTGTTGGTCCATTCCAAGCGGGTTGGGTTCGGCCGGTGGTCTGACGGCGGCGAAAGTGGTGCAGGGCGGCGGTAGGGTGGCACATGAGAGGTGGAATAGTTAGGGTAGGTATGGAGAGGAAGAAGTTAGGGTTAAGGTTAAGATTTCTAGCATTTATATAGTGGAGAAGGAGAGGTCGGTCGCAGGCCTGGTGGGGGTGTCGGGTAGAGTTAGATTTAAGGGATTTGTTTAGGGTTTGGATTAAGATTTGTTTTTTTTTTTTTATCTATTTAATATATATATATATATATATATATATATATATATATATATATATATATATATATATATGGTAAAATAAAAAATAAATCTAAATAAAATAAATTATAGAAAAAAATTGTAATACTTTATTAAATAAATTTAGGGCCAAAAATATATTTTTGTTAATTTTTTGTAATTACTAAAATAATAAAAATAATAATAAAATAGTTTTAAAAGCTAATTAATTAAAGACTTTTATTTTCTAATTAGCTAAATAAGATCCAAAAAAATCCAATAATTAAATAATTACGATAAAAAATAATTAAATTATAAATTATAAATTAGGAGGGTTTACATTCTACCCAAGTTACAAGAATTTTGTTCTCGAAATTAAAAATAAAGCACGATTTTAGAATAAGGGAAGGCAATATGGTAGAAATGAGTCATGTACAGAATATTGTACCTCAACCTCGAAAAGACGAAGATGTAACTCATGTATTAAATTCTAAGGGTCAGTCTCGTCTGCTTTAAGTAAGGTAATACGGCACGAATAAATTTTAGTACAAGGAGAACTTGCACATGGAATCGAGGGTGCGAAGAATACGATAGAGGAGATGAGTAACCTAAGGGGATGAGGTGCTGATAGAAAATAGAATACTATTACTGCTACTCGTGCCATCTACCAGTTTCATGGGTATACCATCTAGTTAAAATATCAACCCATCCTTATAGTTGCTAAATCACCATATATATATATATATATATATATATATATATATATATATATATATATATAAATATATATATATATATAAAATTCTGTATCGATCTATACACCTAAAATCCTTTGTCATAATGGGGTCATGATTATGCAATATTAATTATAATTACAAGGTCATACCTGCATCTACAGCCTCATGTGCCTGCGCTCCCACATTCGTCACAATGAATGTTTGGCCTTGACCTTGGTTGCCCAGCTGGGGTATAGCCCTCTCAAATTGAGCAGTCTGAGGAGCCAAGGGTGGGCCTTGCTGATATCCGTTAGGTGCTGGTAGGCGAGGTGTTTCTACTCTTGGTGCTATTGGCCTTTGTAGCTATTGTTGTCCTATCCCTGGTGCTGGTAAGGCTGATCGTTGAACTTGTTGTTGTCCTAAGGCACACTCTCGAGCCTGATGTTGATTAGACCCACAAATCATGTATAGCCCTAGCATGCGACGACAGTTGCGTTGAATATGCCCTTTCTTGCCGTAGTAATGACAAGTGGGCTTCACCTAAAAATGATAAGGAACTGTTACTAGTTGCTGCTATTGTTGTGCCAAAGGATGCATAATCGGTCTGTCCTGATTCACTCTAGTAGGTGCAACGGCTTGAGTGGTACATTTTGACATCTGCTGCGTCTTCTCCAATAGGAGTTCCTGACTTCTTGCTTCTTGTGATATCCTCGACTGTGCACTAGTAAACCTCCAGATATCTGGTGATAACCCATGGTGGAATCTCTTGGCTCACTCTAGCTCCGTAGGAATCAACATCTCACCAAAATGACTAAATTTGCTGAACTTGATATCGTACACGTCCACCGTCATATTCCCTTATTTGAGATGAAGGAATTGATCATAGAGGACATTTCAAACATTGGCAGGGAAGAACCTCGCGTTGAAGTGCTTGTAGAACTCCTTCCAAGTCTGGTTGGTGCCAAATCGGCTCTGCTCACCCTTCCACCAATAGTGAGCATTGCCCTCAATTAGAAGGTCCACCGATGTCATCCCCAGGACCTTTGGTAACTGTGACACCTTCAACAACTTCTTGGTGCTAATGAGCCACTCGAAGAATTCTATTTGAGTCTCCATATGTCACGCCCCAGTCCCAAAATACCGAGGGACTAGACACGTGGCAATGGCCAGCAGCACACACTGATGGACAAACCCAATTTAATGGATCTATCAGGGCATACTTAAGCTGTAAAATAAAGTCTACGACAGCAAGGCACAACTAATCTCATCCATAAAAGAATAAAATATGATCCACAGAATATAAGGAATGTAAATCATCAACCAGTCTCAACAAAGTGCTTCGGGGAACAACCCGATAAAATCTAATACAATGGTTTAACAGACCAAAATATAAATGACTGAATAAAGTAAATACTGAGCATGAAACATGGATACTCAGGAAAAGTCTTCAACTAACACCTCGTCCTCGGAAAGCGGTACAGCTCCTGTATCAGCTCCTGCTGCGGTCCCGTATACCTCGGGATAGATCTCTTTTGCAAATCCTGGGGACATAATCCATATCCAGGTCCTCAGGGGACATAGTAAGGTACAGATAATAATACAAGCCAAAATAATAAGCAGTACAGCAAATAATGAGTATAAACAGGGTAAGTATGTAACCATCTATGTGAAATACAAGATGAGAGCATCACGAGTACTCAGGCTGAGCCACTACAAGCTCTGTGTCGGGGAGCCGGTAGCGGTAATAACCGGTAATGTGTCTAGCTCTGCTACGAGAGTCTACGACCTCACAATAGTAGTAGATATATATAAAATAGCCTGTAGCCTGTGTGTCTCTCCCCACCCAATGTAACCACGCTCTCATGACCATAACGTCTCATGTCCATGTCAAGCGGGATCATAGCTAATACAACAAGTCATAATGTATCTATGAATATAGTATCTCTGTCAAGTCCTGTATCCTATACAGAATCACCATGAATATCTCAGGAAGATCCTATCTCATGAATAGTGTCAAGTGTCCTGGGTCATAGTGTACTTGATAAGACAAGTACGAGAATATAGTGTCACGAATGTCCATCTCTAGATGACAACACACAACACCGCGTACGGTGTTGGCACCCGACTAATAATCGGATGCTAAGTACGTCACACGGTCCTAGGTTAAGCATGCACAACAATAAAATGAATCAAGAAAAAATATGTAACAATACTGCGGAGTTTGGCAAGGTACACTTGCCTGGGGTTTGAATACCAACAGTCGTCCCTGTATCAGTGGATCCTGTAGGTACTCCTCCAAAAGCTGTAATAAACATCACCAACAGTCTCAGAAGATATCAAATAGCTAGAAACGCCTGTCCTTAAGTCCAATTTGGATACAAGGGCAAAAATGATCTTTCCGAGCCAAAGCGGGGTCCATATGTGGGCCGCTTTGCACCGAAAAGCGTGTCTAGGTCAAAGGTCTCCAAATTACTCAAACTCAGTGTCAACAAGTCAGGAACGATGATACGAACCCAACGTAACTTCCAAAATTGGATTCCGATGAGCCGATCACAAAATCGCCCGTCAAGTAGAGCTTGTAGGGCCCACGATATGCGATTCTGTCAACGTTCTTAGAATCGAACCAAACTTGGGTCACAGGACCAACGTATTACTACGAGTCCGATGGCGCAAGTTTTGTTTCGATCCGACGTATGTACACAAAGATACAGCGTATTCCAGAATTGACGGATACGGGGCATTGTCGGCGGATACGCGTTGATTTCGGTGTGCACGCACATCCGAATCGACTTCTGCGAAATCCCGTACGTCCGTATCAACGCCGCGCACGTTTCGGTGAAGACCGCGTGCGACCAAGTCGTCCCGTTTGGCGGGGCATACTCAGTTCCGGGGTAAAACAGGGCATTGGTTTTTTGTTTTTGGATCGCGGGTTGTGATCACCACAGGACGCGACACACCGAGCGGGTTGTACGGGCATCGAGAGGGTTATACAGTCTACGTATTGCAACAGACAGAATAAAAAAAGAATCACGAGGTGAGAGGAAACGTTACCTGAATAGGGCTCCGAGAAATCTGAATTCTCGTGTCCGTGTCCTGCTCGTGTCCTGGTCGAGAGCTCCTGTGTCCGTGTGTCTGCTGATCGCGTCCTGGTCGAGAATACTTGTGTCTTCTTCTAGGTCTGCGTCGACCGGCGGAGAGGAGCTCGCGGCGGCAGCGGCAAGGTCGGCAGCGGCTTGGGGCTGCTGTGGGTGGAGCGGTGATCGGGGACGGAGGAGTAGCGTTAGGGTCGAGAGGTGCAGCGGGCCAGAGTCGTCGAAGGGGTGGCACTCGGCTGAGTGGGGTCATCGACGAGGCGGATGACGGAGAAAGGGGAGTCGGGCTGGGCGGACTCGGCGGCGGGGAGTTAGGTCGGGGAAGGAGATGGTCGGCTGCGGGTCAGGGGAGGCCGACTAGGGGTCTGGTCGAGGGCGGCCTGGCGACAGTGGTTGAGGCGAAGGAGTTTGGGTCGACGTCGTCGTCGACTAGGGTTTAGGCAAGGGAGATCGGAGGAAGATGACGGCGCGGACGAGCTAGGGATTTCGAAGGCTGGGCACGCACGCCGAGGGGGTTTTATACGCTGCTACAGTGAATCTGGCGGGGGAAATTTAGGGTTCGGTCGGGTTCGGGTTTGGGTCGGGTTTGCTTTGGCTCGATTCGGTTCAATCAGCAGATCGGTTCAGTCAGGTTTGGTTTGGTTTAAATTTCCAATAGTTTTTAGGGCTTTGAAACTGATTCCGGAGTCCAATAATTTCACAAAAAATTACCCTATGTCCGGTTTTTCATTTTACACCATAAAATATTATTTCCATAATATTTTAACATTATTTAACCGCATTTAAAAATCTTTTAATCACCATTACCTTAGTTTTTCATCCAGAAAATACCAAAAATATGGGGAAAATTATATTAAAATTATTCTGAAAAATCAGGGTGTTTACAATCTACCCCCCTTAAGAGGATTGTGTCCTCGCAATCAAAGAATAAGCTACTAAAGGAAGAACTATGGAAATTACAAGAATGCTTAGTTTATAACTGCATCCGCGAACAAGTGAGGATAACGCTGGCGCATACTATCCTCCAGTTCCCAGGTCGATTCGCTAGGAGAATGATGTTTCCAAGCTACACGAACCAGTCTGATTGTCTGTCCTTGCAATGTCTTCTCACTGATGTCGAGTATGCCAACTGGTTGTTATTCATATCTCAAGCTAGAGCCCACTGCGATCTCTGAATGATCGACTACGTGACTTGGGTCGGTCACGTACCTTCTCAGCTGTGAGACGTGGAATATGTCATGCACTCCCTCTAAGGATGGTGGTAATGCAAGACGATAAGCCACCTCACCAATGCGCTCTAGAATATCAAATGGCCCAATATACCTTGGGCTCAACTTGCCTCTGCTCCCAAATCGAATGGTACCTCGAGTGGGCAAAATCCTCAAGAATACGTGCTCTCCTTCTTTGAACTCTAGGGGACGTCTGTGCGTATCAGCCCAATGCTTCTGTCTGTCCTGAGCTGCTCGAAGATAATTCTGGATTTGTTTTACCTTCTCCACTGTCTGCGTTACCAATTTTGGACCCAGTATTTGACGTTCACCAACGTCACTCCAACATATAGGCGATCTGCACTTCCTTTCTTATAATGCCTCGAATGGTGCCATCTGAATGCTGGCCTGATAACTGTTGTTGTAGGAGAACTCCACCAAGTGCAAATAATCTTCCCAAGATCCTCCAAAATATAGCATACACGATCGTAACATATCCTCCAAGATCTGAATGGTGCGCTCTGACTGACCATCTGTCTGTGGATGGTAAGCTGTGCTGAATTTGAGTCTGGTGCGAAGACTCTCTTGCATGCTTTGCCAGAAATGAGATATAAATCTCGAATCTCGATCCGATACAATACTAACCGGCACTCCATATAATCTTACGATTTGTCGCATATACATGTCGGCTAGTACCTCTGTGGACTGTCCAACTCTAAATGGCAAGAAATGTATCGATTTAGTGAGTCGATCCACGATAACCCATACTGCATCTCTTCCGCTGGGGCTCCTTGGAAATCCTGTGACAAAATCCATCGTGATATGTTCCTACTTCCATTCTGGTATAGGAAGCGGCTGTAACATACATGCAGTCCTCTGATGCTCGGCCTTTACTTGCTGACATACTAAACATTTAGCCACAAATCGTGCGATCTCCCTTTTCATTCCATACCACCAATAATACTGCCTCAAGTCTCGGTACATCTTGGTTCCTCCTGGGTGAACAGAGTACATAGAGCTATGTGCTTCAGTCATTAACTCCTGTCTCAATTCTCCATTTGGAACATACATGCGATTCCCAAACCTCAATGTCCCGTCTTCATGTATGCAAAGTCCTGTCTACATGCCTGCTTCTGTCCTCTCTTTAAGTCTTCAAAATCTAGCATCGGTGGGCAATGCCTCTTTAATCTTCTCCATAATTAATGACTTAACTTCGAGATTAGCCAGCAAGCCACTCTGTCCTGGTAAAATAACCTCTATCTGAAGCTCCTGTAGATCTCTCAATAACTCGGGCTGCATCGTCAAGAAATAAGCTGTAGGCTTCCTGCTGAGTGTGTCTGCTACGACATTCGCCTTTCTCGGATGATACTGCAGATCTATATCAAAGTCTACCATCAATTCAAGCCAACGTCTCTGCCTCATGTTAAGCTCCTTCTGAGTATATACATACTTTAGACTCTTGTGATCGGTAAAGATTTCTACCTTCTCCCCATAAAGATAGTGCCTCCAAATCTTCAGTGCAAATATAACTGCTGCTAGTTCCAGATCGTATGTTGGGTAGTTCTTCTCATGGACCTTCAACTGTCTCGATGCATAAGCAATTACTTTGCCATGTTGCATCAAAACACATCCTAGTCCACAGCCTGATGCATCACTGTAAACAATAAAACCTCCTGACCCTGAAGGAAGAGTCAAGACCGGTGCTGTTGGGTAACCTGTCTCCCCTTCTACAGATAGTACCCTACTCCTTGCTCTACTGCACCTCGAAGAAACTCAAATTATGGATGTCCAGGCGGTCTAAATATAACCCGTCCAAGTCGGCAATGAAGAGTCGCATGGTACTGACTTAACCAGTCCACACCAAGTACAACATCATAATCCGGCATAGAAAAGATCAAAAATTGAGCTCTCATCTCTCTTCCACAGACTACTACAGAACATGATCTACAGACGTTACTAACCGGAATAATTCTACCTCCCGTAAGGATTCTCTTAATCTTTGGAAGGGGTGCGGTAGCTACTCTATGGGTGGCTACAAAGCTAGCTGCTATAAATGAATGCGATGCTCCAGAATCAAATAAAGCTACAGCTGGTAATGAAGCTACTAAAATAGTACCTGCGATAACCTCGCCTGCAGTAGCTTCCTCCTCAACAGCCAATGTGAATGCCTGTCCTCGTCCCTGAGCTGGACCTCTCTGCTGCTGCTGAGTCTGCTGAAATAGAGCTGCCTGTGGTGCCAGTGGTGGTCTCTGTCACTACCACATTCTGAAAACAGGGGTATTTTTGACTTTTTACAATATTTAATATTATTGTAGTTATAATTAAGTAATTGTATGATAGTGTATGTAATTTGAATAAATGTGTGATATGTAATTTAAAATATAATATTATATACAGTGTTTATTTATGTTTGAGCTGGTAGACTTGACCTAGAAGCCCAGTAGAGGAACACCTGTCCGAATTATGGGATTTGGGGTTAATTGTTTTATTTTAGAATTTATTTATTGGAGGTTGTAATTAATTACCGTAATTTATTTAATTGTTGCGCATTGCCTTTGCTTCGATATTTGGAGCACTATCCTGACTTTTATCTTCCAACAAATTTCACAATCTTGCCCTAGACATGCCCGTCTTCCATTCTGCTATTTTTGCAACTCATAACTATGCTCTCTGTGCATTATTTCTAGCCGCACAAAAATCGTCGCGGACGTTTATTTTAAAATCCCTATTTTGTATTGTTGTGCGTTCCAATTAAAATTGGAGGCAATCTTGACCTATTTTTCGTGCGGCCCAAATTAGGGTAATATTCTGTTCTGAGTCTTCTTCAATATTGGTATTGACGACCTGAGCTGATTTTTGCCCCATGTATTCCTAATTAATTTTGAACACAGCTGCATTTTATTTCTAATTAAATTGAGGATAACATTTTGACTGATTTTATAAATCCTAATTTAAATTCTAATATCCGATTAATTAAACCCATGCCTAACGCACAACACCCTCTCACCATGAAAATTTCTAAATATATTTTCTCCACAAATTTTGTGTCATTTTATGTGTTTGTGCAATTTCCCAAATTTAAGGGGCTAAGTTGCAATCATTCGATTGTAGGTGTCATCACCCCATTGGCCAAGACCAAATGGAAAGGTTATTTATTGTGGACCAAATTGCATTTTTCCCACTCTACTTTACATGAAAATAATTTCCTTCATGAACAATCCTAGCCACTCATTTGAAATTGGACCATCACCACCCTTCATCCACATCTCACCCCTCCCTATTTAATGTCCTATCACTAGCCCTAATCCCCAAAAAGGAAACCTAGGAAACCCCAACCGTAGCCCCCATTTCTTATTTTTTCTCTTCTTCTCTTCTTCTCATCAGAGCAGCCACAAATGGCCAGTCCCTCTCTCTCTCCATAAAAGAGGCAATGATGATTATTTAGAAAACCGTAAACATAGGCTTATGGTTTGCCGCCTTCTTTTTCTTCTGCCTCTCTGTTCTCTTCTTCCGATGGTGTGTGGCCGCTGCAGCCATTTTTTGTAGCAAAGGCCATGAAGAGCACGAAAATGGCAGGGTGGATAAGTGAGACTTTTTCTGCAACTTTTCCAAATTTCATTCTTGATGCCGGATGATTCACCTCGTCAATCATCATGATTGATCAATGATATAGTCTCGAGCCATCCTCCTCTCCCTCTGCTGTTTAGCCGGGAGCTCCTACCCGACTCCTCGCTGACTGCATCCGGCGACCCTCTGTTTTTCCGACGGCTTGCTCATCGACTCCGCCGACCAGGCACAGCCGCTGCTCCCTAACACCACCCCGGCCGAACCGAGCTCCTCCCCGCGTTCTTCAGCGAGCATCCCCGCCACATATTTCTCCCCTCGACTGCCTACTTCGATCGACGTCTACTCTGGCCGGCCAACCGCTCGAGCCACCCCCGGCTGCGATTGCTTCTTCCCCGTCTTCTCCTGCACCCTCCTCCTCCTCACCTCGATCCCGTCCGCCGACGACAAGCAGCAACAGCGCCTAACACCACCACCACTTCCATCATCATCCACCACTGTACAAATAAGAACCTTCCCATGGGGAAGCTGCTGCTGCTGAAACAATACAAGCACCATTGGAGGCCCATGTGGTGAAACGACATCCAGTTTACCTTATTAAGGTGGGAAGATTCATTGACGACGAGATCGAGAAAAAGATACAGCAAGCGGTACTTGAACTTCATGAGAAAACCCGAATCCGGGACTCTGTTCAAGATATTCGGAAGAAAATGGTCATCCTTCGGCAATACGATCAAGAAATTGAAGATGCATCTGCTAAAGAGAATGCCCAGCGAGCTATATTTAATGAGAAGCAAGAAGAAATAGATGGTGTTCAGGTGTTAGTTAACAGGATAAATAATGCTACTTCAATTGCTGACATCGATAAGAAGATACAAAATATGGTCCATAGACAGCAGCATGACACAATAGATTTGAAACAAGAGAAGCACTATATTCGTGAGATCAATAAGTTGAAGCGCCTTCGCGAACAACTATCTTTGAAGGCCCCTCAGGAAGAAATCGATGAGGCACTTGCTCAAAGAGCTGAGGTGTATACACGCCTTGAGAAATTGAAGAAGGAACTGAAACCACTTAGAGATGTTTTAAAATCGGCTACAAATAGCAGTTATGAATTACGGAAGAGAAGTCTTGCTAAAAGAGATCTCGTAAAAAGGTTGAGAGATCAGTATTTTGAAGCTAACAGAATTCGGCAAGAAGCATATATGCAATTGCAGGAACTCAGAAAACAGTCAGCTGAGACCAGGTGAGACTCCTCCGCCGACGCCGGAGAAAAACCCCATCGTGAGCCCCTTCTCTCTTTCCCTCTTCCCCTTACTTTCGATTCAGAGACTGGTTTATTAGTATTGATTAGTTTAATTAATAATTAGATTAGTTAATTAAATTACTAATCAGTAATTAATTTGTTAATCAGTTAACTAATTTTTAATCAGTAGTTAGTTTATTTAATCAGTTTAGTTAATATAATTAGTTAATCTATATTTAATTAGTTTAGTTTTTATTTAGTTTAGTAATAAATATAAGGATTTTGATTATGTGAAAAACTATAATAATTTTTGGGTTATATTATTATTTAAGAAATAGTTCCAATAATAAAAATAAGTTCAAAATTGTTTAATTGGGCTGGTAACCAATTTTTACTACAGATGTAAAAATATATGATGGCTTTCACATAAATTCTAGATTTTTTTTATAAATAAACTCTTATTGTAATTATTGTTCAAAATAATTTCGAAATGATTTTCATTAAATTAGGGTGTTACCTTAATAACGAACAACGACCCTTTCTCTTATTAGCCTGGAATCTTTACCTCGGTTTTCGTGCCGAACTCCGATCATGGACTTCTTTATATAGTTTCTAGCTATTTGGACTGCTCCGGACCCATTGGAACTAACTGCTACTTCATTTGGGATCACCTTGAGAAGTGTGGCATTATGTACATTCTTTGATTTGCTAATATACATATATAAAAATAATTGATTGATATATATATATACAAATATGTATTTTGGTATAAAAATATATATTTATAAACATCTATTAGTGTATATACACAAATATGTATTTTGTACAAATACTAAGAGACACTTATATATATATATTATATACGTTTTATTGGTATATACTCTGAGTGTAAATGTGTATTATATACGTATCCCTACTAGATGACCCTAGTTGACTAGAGCCATGCCTGGCAGAGCCCCTGAGTTCATGTATTTGTGATGTGTTAGTGTAGCACCTGATGCAAATGTTGTATTTGATATATTTTTAGGACTGTTGTTTCCTCCAGACGATACTCTGGGACAGGACATTGACATTACCAGCTAAGGACCCAAGGCGAGTACATTCTCTGATTAGTTTCTAATTTATGATATCTCCTATGTTCCCTGTATCTAGTGTAAATATCCATGTTCTTGACACGTTGGTTACACGGATTGGTATACACGGATCTCGTCATGAGATGTTATTCCTTATTCATGGTGTAGCTTGTACAAGACTTGTTTCCTTGATATCTTGTGCATGTACAGACACTAATATCTGGGGAGATTTGCTACCTCCCTAGGGAATCCCGTGCCATAGCGTACCATGATTTGATCTACTATACCAGTCGGGGGTTTGGGGAGTATTTTAGTGTAGATATGTGATCATACCCAACTTTCCATGCATCATAGCTCACCCCACATCTCACGTCGGGTGCGGCCTGACCATCTCCATGCTTCATAGCTGTTACGTGTGATTAGCCTGACCTCTACATGCATCATAGCTAACCAACGGTTAGCCTGACCTTCCATGAATCATAGCTAATCACATGTAACCAGCCTGATCAAGTTCCCAAGCCGATCACATGTTAAAGCTAGTACTCACACACTTAGTCATAGGTTTCTTGCTCATTGACATATTGTTCTTTTCCTGCATTTACTTACAGTATTTCCAGTATTTCTCTCATTGTACATTTCTCGTACCTATACATGCATCTGGTATGTTTCCATCTAGAACTGCTACATAGTTTATGTCATTTATATAGAACTGCTATTTAGAGATGTACTTTGCTCCTTCCTGACTGGAAAATATTTTTCCAGACTGTGACCTTAGTAGACTGGTTTCTGACATACTTGAGGATTGGAAGTTAATGATGGCAGGTATGATTATTTTGTCGTTAGACTTGTCTTGTATTTCTTGCTTGCCTTGATATCTCATCGTGCTTTAGTTTATGTGATTGAGTATTTCTAGCATTATTTTATGATATCCACGTCTCCTTATGGAGTTGGGTATTCACGTGAGTTGATTAGATAGTTACATGACCTAGACAGCGTTCTATCGCCGATGCTGCGGCGTAGGCTGGACGTACCCACGCATTCGTGCCCCTAAACCGGTGCGGGTCGTGACACGTTTTTAGTGGTGGCCCATGCAGGTCAGACTTCGCGAGTTGTGCGATGTCGTAGTAGTGTGGCATCCTTGTTATACTACTGCGTACCTGCAATAGGATCTAGGACGTAGGATACTAGGAGAGAGGATACTCAATCACAAATTCTTGAGAGATTCCTGGGACGACCCCTTGAGAATCTTATTATAATTTCCAATTTAAATCTTTTTCCTTGTTTTCGTCCGCTCTCGCTTGTTGTTATTGAACTTGATTCTTGTTGATTAGTTATTAAATTAAAATCTTGGTATCATTATTGAGTTTATTCTTGTTGACCAGTTGTTAACTTTAATTCCTGGTATCGTTGTTGAGTTGATTTCATATCGAGATGAATTTTACGGACTGAATTTTACGGTATTATCTGATGACATATGTTGATGAGGACAGTGAGAAAGGTAAAACGTCTACTTTGGTTATGGAACCTAGAGTTTATCGCAGCCATATTAGCTGTCGTGACGAGAACGTAGGAACCTAACCTGGATGTACATACTTTAGTTATGAGATTTAGAGTTTCTCGCAGCCATACCGGTTGGCGTGGCGAGGATTCTAGATGACATGATTATAGGGTTGCATACCTTAGTTACGGAACCTGTCGTTTATCGCATCTATGCTTACTGGCGTGGCGAGGATTCTGAGTGTCATGATTTTGGATAGACGTGTATGATTATCAGGTTGTATCTTAAATTGGTTCTTAAAGTATTATCTCAAGACTTATCTATTTATGTCATTCCAGGACCTTGTTCCATCGCTTCTTTTCTTTACTAGCAGTAAAGATACCTTCCGTCCTTGATCCAGTTCTTTTGAGCCTTATTTCTTTAAGGAGTCCTTGTTAGTATGATAATTAGTGACTTGCAATTTTGGTTGTGTCTTGTATTAGTTGACTGAGTGTGACTTGTGAGTTTGTAAGTGTTTCTTATGTTGGACATGGGAGCAGTAGGCATTAATCTAGAGTTAACCCATAGCGTAGTGCCTTGTAGCAATAGTTCTATGATAGGTGTTATTATAATTAGTATCCGTATTATAGAAAGTGCAAGTGATAGTGAGTTCTAATAAGCTTGATGAGATGATCCATTAATGAAGCTAGTGATATAATACCAAGAGTGCTAATGGTTATATTTCGAGAGTTAGTCGAGAATGATGCTCAAAACAGTAAGCACTCTGCGTGATGATAATCGGATGATATACCAGTTAATATAGATTGAAAATCAAGGAAGGAAATACAGTTGATGATAACTTTGATCATTGGAGGTAATAGTACAAGTGATTCAGGTAGTACAATTTTAGTACACAATTATAGACACTAGATGCATTGAGTGCACCTTGAGTATCAGAGACCGTGAGCACTGATATGTACATTGTGGAGTTATAAATTAAAAGGTGGAAATAAAATTTTATTTTTAGAATAATTGAGGAGTTGAGATTATGTCATTAAATTTTTGAGAATTTCAAATATAAAATCAATAAACATGGTTAAGGCTACAAAGATATTAGAAGTGATTAAATTTTATTTCGATGTTGAGTATCTGATTTTGAGGAAGTATATAAAATTTATTTTTAAGTTGATCGAGAAGTTAAACCTTGACGATTATTTTGAGGATTAATTTTAGGGTACTAAAGAGATAGAGGTATCAAACCTTGGATGCATTATTAAACCATGGGTATATTAAAGATTCTTGGTATCAGATTTAGGTATCAATAGGCAGGTGTATGCAATGAGGATGTAATCATGGATGTCTTGTGGACTAATGATTAGTTGATATGGGTACCAGTGTACAGGGATAGGAATTAGTTAGTGAATGTGCTAGAGTTAAGTGTTTGTTAGAGATAGGGATACTACAAGGAATATGTCAGCAGGTTCCTTCTTTTCTCATGTTGTTTTCGTCTTCTGATTGATTGATTTCCCTAGTGCTGTAGTTCGTATTCATGATTTTCTTGTTAGAATATAGCTAGTAGTGCACCCTAACAGAGACTGAAATACCATGACAGAAGATACATGACCTATATATTTTTCTTAGGTTGCATGGCTGTAGGTAGAATTTTCTTAAGCCATGATCATTAGGGTTTTGACCATAGCAAAGATACTACGACAAGGTTATGACTGACAAAAATAGACAAGATGATTAAATTGTGGATGAGCATTAATTTAAATAAAGAATTAAGGGGTTGTTATAACAGAGGTGATGGATCATTGATTGTACGAAAACCGAGGTATGATTGAAATTCGAGGATAAACATTAACTTAAATGGAGAGTTAAGAAATTCACAGGGCAAAATTGATGATTTATAATTTCAGGAAGGTTGATTATGATATAATTATCATTGAAAATTTGAGGAAAAGATTTGGAAATTTTTCATTATATATATTTGATTGCAATATAGAAATTTTTAAATTTTATATTGTAGACATTGCAGTGTCGCACTGTTGAGTATTTTGAGGAAAAAGAAAACTAAAGAATCAGATCATTGATGGATTATTGTTTGGATTCAGACTTTTTGGGACGAGATTGATTGAAATTAAATTTGAGGAACAGATATCAAATTCCGAGTATTTAATTTTTAATTCGTGGGAATTATGAGGAAATGAAAACTGATTTTTAATTTTGAGGATATTTCAGGAATATAGTAATTTCAGAAATTTTGAAGATTGCGAAACGACAAGGTGGACTATTTCGGGATTTTGTGGGTTGTTGAATTTCACTATTTATGGAAAATAATAATATAATGAATAAACACTACTATACGGATTTTAAATTTCGAGGACGAAATTCTTTTAAGGTGGGTAGACTTGTCACTACCACATTCTGAAAACAGGGGTATTTTCGACTTTTTACAATATTTAATATTATTGTAGTTATAATTAAGTAATTGTATGATAGTGTATGTAATTTGAATAAATGTGTGATGTGTAATTTAAAATATAATATTATATACAGTGTTTATTTATGTTTGAGCTGGTAGACTTGACCTAGAAGCCCAGTAGAGGAACACCTGTCCGAATTATGGGATTTGGGGTTAATTGTTTTATTTTAGAATTTATTTATTGGAGGTTGTAATTAATTACCGTAATTTATTTAATTGTTGCGCATTGCCTTTGCTTCGATATTTGGAGCACTATCCTGACTTTTGTCTTCCTACAAATTTCACAATCTTGCCCTAGACATGCCCGTCTTCCATTCTGCTATTTTTGCAACTCATAACTATGCTCTCTGTGCATTATTTCTAGCCGCACAAAAATTGTCGCGGACGTTTATTTTAAAATCCTTATTTTGTATCGTTGTGCGTTCCAATTGAAATTGGAGGCAATCTTGACCTATTTTTCGTGCGGCCCAAATTAGGATAATATTCTGTTCTGAGTCTTCTTCAATATTGGTATTGACGACCTGACCTGATTTTGGCCCCATGTATTCCTAATTAATTTTGAACACAGCTGCATTTTATTTCTAATTAAATTGAGGATAACATTTTGACTGATTTCATAAATCCTAATTTAAATTCTAATACCCGATTAATTAAACCCGTGCCTAATGCACAACACCCTCTCACCATGAAAATTTCTAAATATATTTTCTCCACAAATTTTGTGTTATTTTATGTGTTTGTGCAATTTTCCGAATTTAAGGGGCTAAGTTGCAATCATTCGATTGTAGGTGTCATCACCCCATTGGCCAAGACCAAATGGAAAGGTTATTTATTGTGGACCAAATTGCATTTTTCCCACTCTACTTTACATGAAAATAATTTCCTTCATGAACAATCCTAGCCACTCATTTGAAATTGGACCATCACCATCCTTCATCCACATCTCACCCCTCCCTATTTAATGTCCTATCACTAGCCCTAATCCCCAAAAAGGAAACCTAGGAAACCCCAACCGTAGCCCCCATTTCTTATTTTTTCTCTTCTTCTCTTCTTCTCATCAGAGCAGCCACAAATGGCCAGTCCCTCTCTCTCTCCATAAAAGAGGCAATGATGATTATTTAGAAAACCGTAAACATAGGCTTATGGTTTGCCGCCTTCTTTTTCTTCTGCCTCTCTGTTCTCTTCTTCCGATGGTGTGTGGCCGCTGCAGCCATTTTTTGTAGCAAAGGCCATGAAGAGCACGGAAATGGCAGGGTGGATAAGTGAGACTTTTTCTGCAACTTTTCCAAATTTCATTCTTGATGCCGGATGATTCACCTCGTCAATCATCATGATTGATCAATGATATAGTCTCGAGCCATCCTCCTCTCCCTCTGCTGTTTAGCCGGGAGCTCCTACCCGACTCCTCGCTGACTGCATCCGGCGGCCCTCTGTTTTTCCGACGGCTTGCTCATCGACTCCGCCGACCAGGCACAGCCGCTGCTCCCTAACACCACCCCGGCCGAACCGAGCTCCTCCCCGCGTTCTTCAGCGAGCATCCCCGCCACACATTCCTCCCCTCGACTGCCTACTCCGATCGACGTCTACTCTGGCCGGCCAACCGCTCGAGCCACCCTCGGCTGCGATTGCTTCTTCCCCGTCTTCTACTGCACCCTCCTCCTCCTCACCTCGATCCCGTCCGCCGACGACAAGCAGCAACAGCGCCTACCACCACCACCACTTCCATCATCATCCACCACTGTACAAATAAGGATGATGGCGAAGAACCTTCCCATGGGGAAGCTGCTGCTGCTGAAACAATACAAGCACCATTGGAGGCCCATGTGGTGAAACGACATCCAGTTTACCTTATTAAGGTGGGAAGATTCATTGACGACGAGCTCGAGAAAAAGATACAGCAAGCGGTACTTGAACTTCATGAGAAAACCCGAATCCGGGACTCTGTTCAAGATATTCGGAAGAAAATGGTCACCCTTCGGCAATACGATCAAGAAATTGAAGATGCATCTGCTAAAGAGAATGCCCAGCGAGCTATATTTAATGAGAAGCAAGAAGAAATAGATGGTGTTCAGGTGTTAGTTAACAGGATAAATAATGCTACTTCAATTGCTGACATCGATGAGAAGATACAAAATATGGTCCATAGACAGCAGCATGACACAATAGATTTGAAACAAGAGAAGCACTATATTCGTGAGATCAATAAGTTGAAGCGCCTTCGCGAACAACTATCTTTGAAGGCCCCTCAGGAAGAAATCGATGAGGCACTTGCTCAAAGAGCTGAGGTTTATACACGCCTTGAGAAATTGAAGAAGGAACTGAAACCACTTAGAGATGTTTTAAAATCGGCTACAAATAGCAGTTATGAATTACGGAAGAGAAGTCTTGCTGAAAGAGATCTCGTAAAAAGGTTGAGAGATCAGTATTTTGAAGCTAACAGAATTCGGCAAGAAGCATATATGCAATTGCAGGAACTCAGAAAACAGTCAGCTGAGACCCGGCGAGACTCCTCCGCCGACGCCGGAGAAAAACCCCATCGTGAGCCCCTTCTCTCTTTCCCTCTTCCCCTTACTTTCGATTCAGAGACTGGTTTATTAGTATTGATTAGTTTAATTAATAATTAGATTAGTTAATTAAATTACTAATCAGTAATTAATTTGTTAATCAGTTAACTAATTTTTAATCAGTAGTTAGTTTATTTAATCAGTTTAGTTAATATAATTAGTTAATCTATATTTAATTAGTTTAGTTTTTATTTAGTTTAGTAATAAATATAAGGATTTTGATTATGTGAAAAACTATAATAATTTTTGGGTTATATTATTATTTAAGAAATAGTTCCAATAATAAAAATAAGTTCAAAATTGTTTAATTGGGCTGGTAACCAATTTTTACTACAGATGTAAAAATATATGATGGCTTTCACATAAATTCTAGATTTTTTTTATAAATAAACTCTTATTGTAATTATTGTTCAAAATAATTTCGAAATGATTTTCATTAAATTAGGGTGTTACCTTAATAACGAACAACGACCCTTTCTCTTATTAGCCTGGAATCCTTACCTCGGTTTTCGTGCCGAACTCCGATCATGGACTTCTTTATATAGTTTCTAGCTATTTGGACTGCTCCGGACCCATTGGAACTAACTGCTACTTCATTTGGGATCACCTTGAGAAGTGTGGCATTATGTACATTCTTTGATTTGCTAATATACATATATAAAAATAATTGATTGATATATATATATACAAATATGTATTTTGGTATAAAAATATATATTTATAAACATCTATTAGTGTATATACACAAATATGTATTTTGTACAAATACTAAGAGACACTTATATATATATTATATACGTTTTATTGGTATATACTCTGAGTGTAAATGTGTATTATATACGTATCCCTACTAGATGACCCTAGTTGACTAGAGCCATGCCTGGCAGAGCCCCTGAGTTCATGTATTTGTGATGTGTTAGTGTAGCACCTGATGCAAATGTTGTATTTGATATATTTTTAGGACTGTTGTTTCCTCCAGACGATACTCTGGGACAGGACATTGACATTACCAGCTAAGGACCCAAGGCGAGTACATTCTCTGATTAGTTTCTAATTTATGATATCTCCTATGTTCCCTGTATCTAGTGTAAATATCCATGTTCTTGACACGTTGGTTACACGGATTGGTATACACGGATCTCGTCATAAGATGTTATTCCTTATTCATGGTGTAGCTTGTACAAGACTTGTTTCCTTGATATCTTGTGCATGTACAGACACTGATTTCCAGGGAGATTTGCTACCTCCCTAGGGAATCCTGTGCCATAGCGTACCATGATTTGATCTACTATACCAGTCGAGGATTTGGGGAGTATTTTAGTGTAGATATGTGATCATACCCAACTTTCCATGCATCATAGCTCACCCCACATCTCACGTCGGGTGCGGCCTGACCATCTCCATGCTTCATAGCTGTTACGTGTGATTAGCCTGACCTCTACATGCATCATAGCTAACCAACGGTTAGCCTGACCTTCCATGAATCATAGCTAATCACATGTAACCAGCCTGATCAAGTTCCCAAGTCGATCACATGTTAAAGCTAGTACTCACACACTTAGTCATAGGTTTCTTGCTCATTGACATATTGTTCTTTTCCTGTATTTACTTACAGTATTTCTAGTATTTCTCTCATTGTACATTTCTCGTACCTATACATGCATCTGGTATGTTTCCATCTAGAACTGCTACATAGTTTATGTCATTTATATAGAACTGCTATTTAGAGATGTACTTTGCTCCTTCCTGACTGGAAAATATTTTTCCAGACTGTGACCTTAGTAGACTGGTTTCTGACACACTTGAGGATTGGAAGTTAATGATGGCAGGTATGATTATTTTGTCGTTAGACTTGTCTTGTATTTCTTGCTTGCCTTGATATCTCATCGTGCTTTAGTTTATGTGATTGAGTATTTCTAGCATTATTTTATGATATCCACGTCTCCTTATGGAGTTGGGTATTCACGTGAGTTGATTAGATAGTTACATGACCTAGACAGCGTTCTACCGCCGATGCTGCGGCGTAGGCTGGACGTACCCACGCATTCGTGCCCCTAAACCGGTGCGGGTCGTGACAGTCTCTGCTGGTAGCCTCCTGTAGCTGGTGGTCTGACTCCTCCAACTCCTGTCTGCGGTGCTCCTACTGCTGGATAAGCTGGTCGTGGTGCAGGTAAAGCTAGTCTCGGTGCTCCGTCTCTGCGTTCAGAACAGTCCCTGGATAGATGCTGGTTGGATCCGCAGCTCAGACATAGTCCCAACTTACGCCTGCATTCTCTCTCAATGTGTCCTACCTTGCCGCAGTGGTGACAAGTAGGAAAGGATATGGCCCTGTGTGCTGCTCTATCTGGCATACTCCTCTGGGATCATTTTGCAGAATCCCCATGTGCTGTCCTGGATGGTGCTGATGTGATTGGCCTCTTCAGATTTGACTCTCTTCTAGCGACGCGCTCCATGCATCGTGCTGCTGCAAGGACGTCGGTATATGATGTAGGTGCGACCGATCCAATCAATCTCTGGAGCTTGAACTTCAGTCCGTCAAAGAACTTCTCAGCTTTCTCTTCCTCTGTCGAAATCAAGGTTGGGGCGAAGCGACTTAGGCGAATAAATTCCGCGTTGTATTCTTCCACTGATATATTGCCTTGGATAAGGCGGTTGAACTTGTCTCTGAGCTCCGACCGTGCAACTGCTGGAATATACATCTCTCGGAAGAGTCTAGAGAACTCTTTCCAAGTGACTCGGTCCTGTCCAAGCCTCCGCTCTTCTGCTAACCACCAATGATGTGCATTTTCAGTCAACTGCATCCTCACTGCAGTCATCCATTTCTCCCTCGGAAGTTCAGCTGCTTCCAACTGGTGATGTATGTTTGTGAGCCATTCATGAACTTCTGTTGGCCCCTATTTACCAGAAAAGGTACGAGGCTTGAGCTGACAAAAATTGGTGATAGATCCCGTCGCTGATCGCCTCGCTGGTGGATTTGCCTGTTCCAATGCGGATACCAGACTGGTTCTCAGATACTCTGCCTCCTAACGATGTGCCTCTTGCTGAATCTGCTGCTAGGCTTGCATCATGGCATACATCATCTGGAACATCTGTTGCCCGTCCATGGCTTGTCCTGGCAGGAAAACTGGCATCTGTGGAGTGAACTGTGGTGGAGGTGGGATGTCATCCCGCCGGAACCTTGGATTAGGCTGGCCGGTTTGATTGCTCTGCGATGTTTGTCCTCCATTCCCTGGTGTCACTCCGTCTATATAAGTAATCACAGCGTCGTATGGCGTATCCAAGGGAATCTCATCTCCGTTCCTGGGATCCATTACTCTGCAACCAAAAGATAAACTGTAAGAACGCTCAGAGGAATCAACACAGGATGCAGATCAAGTAATTAGTTCGAGTTCGATATAGAGTTCAAAAATGGTTCAAATAATGGATGATATCCTATAACTTATCCTATCCTTAGGGCAGGCTTGTTCGGTCCCTAAGTTGAAACTGAACAATTTAGTCGTAGACCTGCATGGGCCACCACAAAAACCATGTCACACCCCAGTCCCAAAATACCGAGGGACTAGACACGTGGCAATGGCCAGCAGCACACACTGATGGACAAACCTAATTTAATGGATCCATCAGGGCATACTTAAGCTATAAAATAAAGTCTACGACAACAAGGCATAACTAATCTCATCCATAAAAGAATAAAATTTGATCCACAGAATATAAGGAATGTAAATCATCAACCAGTCTCAACAAAGTGCTTCGGGGAACAACCCGATAAAATCTAATATAATGGTTCAACAAACCAAAATATAAATGACTGAATAAATTAAATACTGAGCATGAAACATGGATGCTCAGGAAAAGTCTTCAGCTAACACCTCGTCCTCGGAAAGTGGTACAGCTCCTGTATCAGCTCCTGTTGTGGTCCCGTATACCTCGGGATAGATCTCGTCTGCAAATCCTGGGGACATAATCCATATCCAGGTCCTCAGGGGACATAGCAAGGTACAGATAATAATACAAGCCAAGATAATAAGCAGTACAGCAAATAATGAGTATAAACAGGGTAAGTATGTAACCATCTATGTGAAATGCAAGATGAGAGCATCACGAGTACTCAGGCTGAGCCACTACAAGCTCTGTGTCGGGGAGCCGGTAGCGGTAATAACCGGTAATGTGTCTAGCTCTGCTACGAGAGTCTACGACCTCACAATAGTAGTAGATATATATAAAACAGCCTGTATCCTGTGTGTCTCTCCCCACCCAATGTAACCACGCCTCTCATGACCATAACGTCTCATGTCCATGTCAAGCGGGATCATAGCTAATGCAACAAGTCATAATGTATCTATGAATATAGTATCTCTGTCAAGTCCTGTATCCTATACAGAATCACCATGAATATCTCAGGAAGATCCTGTCTCATGAATAGTGTCAAGTGTCCTGGGTCATAGTGTACTTGATAAGACAAGTACGAGAATATAAAGTGTCACGAATGTCCATCTCTAGATGACAATACACAACACCGCGTACGGTGTTGGCACCCGACTAATAATCGGACGCTAAGTACGTCATACGGTCCTAGGTTAAGCATGCACAACAATAAAATAAATCAAGAAAAAATATGTAACAATACTGCGAAGTTTGGCAAGGTACACTTGCTTGGGGTTTGAATACCAACAATCGTCCCTGTATCAGTGGATCCTGTAGGTACTCCTCCAAAAGTTATAATAAACATCACCAACAGTCTTAGAAGATATCAAATAGCTAGAAACGCCTGTCCTTAAGTCCAATTTGGATAAAAGGGCAAAAATGACCTTTCCGGGCCAAAGCGGGGTCCATATGTTGGCCGCTTTGCGCCGAAAAGCGTGTCTGGGTCAAAGGTCTCCAAATTACTCAAACTTCGTGTCAACAAGTCAGGAACGATGATACGAACCCAACGGAACTTCCAGAATTGGATTCCGCTGAGCCGATTACAAAATCCCTCGTCAAGTGGAGCTTGTGGGGCCTACGATACGCGATTCTGTCAACGTTCTCAGAATTGAACCAAACTTGGGTCACAGGACCAGCGTATTGCTACGAGTTCAATGGTGCAAGTTTCGTTTCGATCCGACGTATGTACACAAAGTTACAACGTGTTCCAGAATTGATGGATACAGGGTGTTGTCGGCGGATACGCATTGATTCCGGTGTGCACGCACATCCGAATCGACTTCTGCGAAATCCTGCACGTCCGTATCAATGTCGCGCACGTTTTGGTAAAGACCGCGTGCGACCAAGTCGTCCCGTTTGGCGGGACGTACTCAGTTCCGGGGTGAAACAGGGCATTGGTTTTCCTGTTTTTGGATCGCGGTTTGCGATCACCACAGGACGCGACACACCGAGCGGGTTGCACGGGCATCGAGAGGGTTATACAGTCTACGCGTTTCAACAGACGGAATCGAAAACGGAATCACGAGGTGAGAGGAAACGTTACCTGAACAGGGCTCCGAGAAGTCTGAATTCTCGTGTCCGTGTCCTGCTCGTGTCCTGGTCGAGAGCTCCTGTGTCCGTGTGTCTGCTGCTCGCATCCTGGTCGAGATCTCTTGTGTCCGCTGCTAGGGCTGCGTCGACCGGCGGAGAGGAGCTCGCGGCGGCAGCGGCGAGGTCGGCAGCGGCTTGGGGCTGCTGTGGGTGGAGCGATGATCGGGGACGGAGGAGTAGCGTCAGGGTCGAGAGGTGCAGCGGGCCGGAGTCGTCGAAGGGGTGGCGCTCGGCTGAGCGGGGTCGTCGACGAGGCGGATGACGGAGAAAGGGGAGTCGGGCTGGGCGGACTCGGCGGCGGGGAGTTAGGTCGGGGAAGGAGATGGTCGGCTCCGGGTCAGGGAGGCCGACGAGGGGTCTGGTCGAGGGCGGCCTGGCGGCAGTGGTTGAGGTAGAGGAGTTTGGGTCGACGTCATCGTCGGCTAGGGTTTAGGCAAGGGAGATCGGAGGGAGATGACGGCGTGGACGAGCTAGGGTTTCCGAAGGCTGGGCACGCACGCCGAGGGGGTTTTATACGCTGCTACAGTGAATCCGGCGGGGGAAATTTATGGTTCGGTCGGGTTCGGGTTTGGGTTGGGTTTGACTCGGATCCGACCCGACCCGACCCGTTATGCTGGTTTGGCTCTATTCGGTTCAATCAGCGGTTCGGTTCAGTCAGGTTTGGTTCGGTTTAAATTTCCAATAGTTTTTAGGGCTTTAAACTGATTTCGGAGTCCAATAAATTCACAGAAAATTACTCTATGTCCGGTTTTTCATTTTACACCATAAAATATTATTTCCATAATATTTTAACATCATTTAACCGCATTTAAAAATCTTTTAATCACCATTACCTTGGTTCTTCATCCAGAAAATACCGAAAATATGGGGAAAATTATATTAAAATTATTCTGAAAAATCAGGGTGTTTACACCATACCTCTGAAGTGCTTCGGGTTTATCTGGGTGAAACCCTTTATGTTGCCCTCGTAAGGTCGTGGCGTTGGTGCTGGCACAGGGGCTTGTGGTGGCGGGGGAGGCCTGTTCATTGTAGCTAAAAGGGCTTGCCTTAGTTGCTCATTTTGTTGCTACTGGACTTGCATCATAGCCTGCATGAATTGGTCCGAGGTAACATTCTCGTCAGTCTGCAGAAATGGCTGCAAAGGTGGCACAAAGGGTATCTGCGAGGCGAACTGAGGTGAGAATTGGGGTGGCAATGGTGGCATACTCCTACCATAAAAAATTGCAGTCTACTACACCTGATGCCCCATTAGAGGTGCTGGAATCTAAGGTCCTACTGAACCGAGTGGTATCTTGCCAGCCTGCGATGGTTGTCCCTGCTGGAGTGATGTAGTCGAGGACATCATCAATGAAGGCGGAGCTCTAGATTCCTCCTGAGTTGTTAAGTCGACTGTAGTGATGGCGAGGGTAGCAACATGTCAACTATGATGGTTCATACATTACAAAAAAAAAACCCTTTTACAACGTTTAATAGAATGTCTTTCACAACGTTCGTTTGAACGTTGTGACGATGTTGTAGAAGTTCTTTCCATGATTGTTTGCAAATGTTGTTAAAATTTATAAAATTTGACAAAAATCGTTCTACAACATTTTTCAAGTATTGTAAAATACTTTTTATTACATATTGTAAATATAATTTCTACAACGTTCTGTAAGTGTGGTACAAATAATATCTACCACGTTTAGTACGTTGTGTATAGATTTTGTACAATAGTTAAACATTGTAAAAAAATATTTATACAACTTTTGAAAAATGTTGTATATGTTATTCAATTATGTTTGCCAAACGTTGTAAATAATATTTGTATGTTGTAATTGTAATATCAACAATGATTTTAAAATATTGTAAATAAAGTTTACAACATTTAGAAAGTTGTTAAAATGTTATCTTACAACAGTTTTTAAACGTTGTTGATTGTATTTCTATTTAAAAAAATATGCAATTTATAAATAAAAATATATTGATTACAATTACAATACAAGTACATGATCAATTCCTTTCTGGTATAATGTGCCACACCTATTTTACCATGTCCTCACCAAACTCCAGATTTATCGGACGCTTTCTAGTAACTAGCAACTCATCTGACAAAAGTTGCAAGAAGCAGTGCAGTTAGAGTGAGTTATCGCAGTGTTATCATCAATCCCAACCCATTATCATCTTCTTTACCCTGTCGGAATCTTGCTCCGGGAGGAAAATAGCTCATAGTAGTCGCCGAGAACTTTGTAGACTTCTCACTCCCTATCGCCGATAACATGCATGTCTACCGATCTCTGCCTGAAAAATTCATTATTCAATATTAATTTTTGAAGCTTACAGAAAAGGAGAAATTACTAACCAAAATTTGTATGACAATTGAATGTATTACACGGACACAAAAAAACTATATCCATTATCTATATGTGCCCACCTTTCACAAATACCAACAACATCTGCATCAGCATTTTGGTTTGTATTTTCGTATTCTAACATAAAATTTCACAGGCTTATATCGAAAATCCTGAAAAACATGAAATAAAACATCATAAGCCACATAGGCTTAAGTCTAGAAAAGAATGCATTGAAATTCATCAAATATATGGTAACTAAGCTTTATTTACCCTTCCCTTCTGTATGTTAGTTCATAGAATGCTACCGATTTGTTGAATGTGATAATTGGTGGTGTCCGTATTTTTTGCATTTTATGTGTCATTCTCCTCCACCTGAACCAGTTCCGTGACAATAGAAGCCTACCCACCACTCTGAAATTCATAAATATAATCGTATTCAACTTCGTATTTAATGAGTAGGCTTATCGTTCAAATTTTATAATAAAAAAACCTACCTACTTAGTAACAACAGTCAATTCCAGCCTGATGACAAATTTGGAAAGCGATTTCATTATGAGAAAGCCCAACAACAGAAAAGAGTAGGATTTTCTGTGAGATAATATTCAGTATTGTATTCACTTGCTTTTTTGGACAAAGTATACCCAATAATAAATTGTTTGATTGCTAATATTATAGGTGTACAACTTTGACAAATAAAAATGCTTACAATGTGCCGAAAATAATTTTTTTTTTTTTTGACTAAAGGTGGGAATAAAATCCCCTGCATTCCATTAATGGTAATTAAGGAAACAAACACTCAAGTACAGACCAACAAAAAGAAAAAAACGAGATACAAAAAGAGACTATTATCTTTGTCTTCAGCTTCCTTTGAGCTTCCCTGTCTTCAAATCCAACCCACCTCCCGCTATAAAGGATCACAACCATGACACTTCAGTCTCATATCTTTTATTACCTGATGACGACCTTTGCGCCACAAATTCACAACACACCGAAGAATCTCCCTCCCCATCAGGGTCGGATCCAGGACTTGTACTCAGTGGGGGCTACTAGGAAAAGAATTATCCATTAGGGGCTAGTAGAACAAAATTCTGCTAATTTAGGTGGGACAAGGCTTTGAATCCAAGATATTTTTACTGCTATCTCGTACTTAAGCAAATGGGCTACAGTCTAACAATGACTTATTTGGTTTGAACATTAAATTTATTTCATATCTTGACAAACTTATATGACGAAACTCTACAAAACTTTTCTTCTCCAAAATCCAGTGGGTTCGCACCTACTCCCCATAATTGATACCGCCGAAGCAAGCCTGGATACAATTCCCCTTTCAACTGACTGCAGGACTCTGAACTGGCCACCATAAAAATCTGGAACACATATCCCCAAACATTGACCCCTTGTTCGTGCTTCTCAAGCAGATCGATTAATTCTTTACCGCGTCCCCCTATCCCTCACTCTATACTCTCTTGTTAGTCACCATGTCACCGTTTACACTAGTGCCGAATCTGCCCTACATCGCATAGATGTGGTGACTACTTGTAACTATTTAAAAATGTCAATATCCCTGTGTCCTTATCCATATCCGTGTCAACATTCATGCAACATAAGTTCTGTGACCTGTTTTTATCAAGCAAATCCAAGAACTAGCTCCACCTTTAAGACAGTTGTCATTTCCATTTTATTTGAATACATAACTTCTTTGAAATCAATGAGTACTGACCGAAAATTTTCTGTATCATATTACTATTTATGGTTCGGATATCAATCAACATCCAATAATAACAAATGTTGGGATGATAAATAAACCATCCAATGTTACAAAATCAAATATTCCCTTTGTTCTACATGTTTGTAGGCCAGAACTCATACTACAAAACTCCAAGTGGTGGAAATAAATGTCTAAATAAAATAAGAAAGGGTAAATTTCTCATTTTTGAGCTAAATTGGCTTGATCCATCCAAAAGTGTTGTCAACAACATTGTTAGTAATCGATAGTCATGGGAAGTATTATTATTTATTCCATAAGAGTTTAACAAAAATACTTTCAACGCACCAAAACTTGTTTGGCTCAAAAGAAAAATAGCATAGATAAATATGGAACAAATACGACACTTAGAAAGGAAGCTCCTAATATCCTATTCCTACTCCAGCTACTGATTTGGTAACCCATATATGTCGAACGTAACAAACTAGAGCATTTTTGATAATCCTTTCAAGCTCATTTACACAAATCCTAGAAGAAGAAAAACTACTGGTGGTGTCTTCCTACTTTAATTCAATGGACAACAAATGACCATAGAACAGACCTTAGAAGCCAAAAACTTCTAGGAGGTCAACGAATCTTAGTAAGAACCTTCGATTCGGCGTTTCTTACTTGGGAGCTCGTTTGGAGCTCGTTTCCCCGATGACGGGAGCTTCGTTTCTCCGGGGACGGAAGCTCGTTTCTCTGACTACATGATCGCTTCCCATAATATGACCATAATTTTAGAAGATAACAAAAATTTTGTGAGAGAAATTGGAATATTTTCAATACACATTTATTAAAGTACCAAGAAACTAAATATTTTTTACTTTGACGTCATAAAAATTTAACATGCGAAAGATCTCTCTGTAACTTTGAACTGAACTTTATAAATTCTAATAAATTTTAAGATATTTATAAGTTTTGATAACAATAATTAATAAGCATTAAAAATTTATTAGCGCACGCTCCCATCACGCTCCCAAATTTAGAATATTCTAAGTAGTCGCGCTTCCCCGCCCCCGCTCCCGCCCCCGCTCCCGCTTCTGGCTTCTAAGGAACAGACGATTTATTCTCATATCGGCAAGCTCAATAAAGCTAGTTAATTTCCTTTTCTTGCTTCAATTCAATAGTCAATAAATGGCTATGAAACAAACACTTTAATTAATCTCATATCCTATCGACAAGCTCAATACTGACTTGAAACGCACCTCGCACTGTGATTATGAAACTAAACCTCCACTTGTCTTGGCCTCCTCCACTGTCTTAGCCTCATCTTCAGTTTCGTTGCCAGTTCTTCCTTCTGCTTCTGAAGATGGACAAACAAATGCATTCATGTTTCCAATGGCATGGATAGGTATAAAACATGAACATAGTCATGGATGGTCCAGTACAGGAAAGAAGGAGCATCATTTTTCCAGTGGCATCGCCACATCGATCGTAAGGTTTAGGCGATCTTGACACAACATCTGCACACTTATACCTACACACCTCCATGATGCCACACCATTTACAACAGGAGACAGACCCCACTCCATGATATCAGCCCATACCTCGGTCATGGTGGGAGAAAGGGATGGCATTCCAATTCTTGATGTGCAGGTAGATCTGAATGAATATAATTTTAAAGAAAGCTTGTCTTCAAATTTTAGTAAAGAAGCAATTATGTTGCATAGAATTGAATGATATAATTAAACAAAAGGAGAATTGAGTTGATGACAATCATATTCCAAGAACTCATCAAAAATCATAGAAGTCTGTGCAGACTAGTACAAGAATCTAATGAGAAGAGTTACGGGAATGCAATTGAAACCCTAATCCATCTGAAATAGAGGAAACACCTTATGCAACTTCTCTTGGCCCCCTAACTCAACCTCTCACTCTAAAACCATACTCTCCTAGTTTAAAACAGTATCCTATAGTTTGATAATCTCTCAATGTCACTATACAATTTCTAGATAGAATGTATAATATGACAGATTCCATTGCAAGCATCGCCAATAGAATGCCTCTACCCATTAGTTCTCTTAACTTTATTATAGCCCAGCCATCAAGGTATCAAAACTTGAAGCAAAAAGTTGTAGGCTGTACAACTACCATCATGAATATACAATTCAGATCATAAGGATATAATTTTGGTCTCTCAGACTCTTACAGAACCAAATCTAGACGCTTGACCCGAAAACATCTACTTAGACATCATAACATGCAAGTATGATTGCTTGCACTAAAACTCAAAAATGGAGAATTTATCTTAACAACCTAAAATATTTCCCTGGTACATGTCGATATATTAAAGCATAGCTATTTGTTAGATATAGTGATACGCTGTAGTCGTTGTTTAGACCCTTTCATCTTACATAGCCATTTTTAAAAGAACAAGCCAGGATTTTGCAATTTCAGTTAAAAAGGGTTTCAATTAACAACATGAAAAGGAGTTGGAAAGTTCAACAGTGACATGTTCCAGTAAAGAAATCTAGTACCATACAACTAAAACTTTCACGCGAGGAATTTATTTTGTAAAAGTTAACTGTAGCATTCAACTGATGGGTCAGAAATCCACAAATATTTTCTTACCATTCTTTGGGAAGTTCAATAACATGTTACTTAACTACACCTTTTAGTAAAAACATTTAGTATAACATCTTCGACTTTACCCAAGGAAATTTGTGTATTAGCTAGTCAATCCAAGTGATGAATAAGATAAAAAACAATATTTTCCCTGACTACATGATGACGCTAACATTCCCTAGGATGTCTACTTTATTATCGTCAAGTACATAAATGAAGTATTCATATCCAATAATTAAATTGATAAATGAAACGAGTAACGGACGAAAAATGTTATATAACTTAAATTGAGGTGTAGGTTGCCTAAATTCAAAAGTATCTACAGCTGATGAGCTAAAGACAAGATATACCTGAATTGCTTGAAAAACACTTCTGTGCTACCTGTGTACTGATGAACAAAAGAAATCAGAAACCCTCAGAATAACATAAGCCAAAGAAATGGAAAAAAACACAAACCCTCCATGCCAGTACCTTTAGTATTAATTTGGTATTTAGCTCTAAATATTGCGTACTTCGACATTCCTTGGGAGGAAATCTGAATAAAACAACATTAGTACAGATAATTAAGTCAGTTTGGTAAAAATAGATCAAAATTAGAATAGTAGCAATGTATCCAAACTTGTCACCTTCACGATGCCAAAATATTCTAATTTTCATCCATCCCCTATTGTCTTGGTTGGAAGGCCTACAACACTTTCTACATGTATCCTACGTTGATGACTCCCTAAACCATACGAAACTAAGCAAAAAAAATAAATTCCATTGTGAGTTGTAATCTATTTTAAGGTTTAAATGATATCGATTTCGGACCCTTCTTTTCTGCAGTTTCTAGGGAATGGGGGTTGAATCAAAAGTCATTATTACTAATTTCAGACAATACCTAAAACCTTAGTCTATGTAGATATTTGACAACATGCAGTCATGAAGGCTATTTTGAAGTGGAGATCGGTTTCGGATAATTCTTTTCTCGTCGTCTCCGTTCTTCGTTTGTCTGTGATCTATTTTCTATTCCAAAGAGTTGTGGTGATCCGTTTGGATCGGTGAGAAGTTTGTAAGGAGTCGGTGTATTTCTTATTCCATTAGTGGAGGCTTTTCAGGGTTTGACTTCGATCATCTCGTGGTTTTTTTGATTTGAATTTTTCACGTAAAAATTTTTGTCTGTGATTTGTGTTTGATGTTTTTGGTTTGTGTGCTTTTGCTCGGTTCTCTCGCAGGTACTTTCTAGTTTGGAGAACAATTTTTGTGCTTTCGTTCCCAACAAAGTGGTATCAGAGCTAGATTCTTGAGTTCAGAGAGGTGTCAGAAGTTGACAGTCCAATCAGAGAGTAGAGATGGACTCGAACCCGGTGAGCATGGTAAACCTGAACGGTACCAACTATCATTATTAACGGAGCAAGATGAAGAATTTTTTGTCCGCCAAAAAGCTGCATCTTCCAGTATTTGCGTCCGAGAAGCCTAATGACAAATCCAAAGAGGACTGAAAGTTCGAGCATATACATGTGTGTGGATATATCAGGCAGTTCGTTGAGAAGAACATGTACAATCACGTTGTCAATATTGAGTACGCGAAGATGCTGTGGGATAAGCTAGAATCTTTGTAAGCAAAGAAGACAGGGGAAACAAGTTATTCCTGATCCGAACGATGATGGGTCTGCGGTACAAAGGGACCAATGTACTCGTCGTCGTTATCGGACCGAACACATAGATTACAAAGATTCTAGCTTATCCCACAGCGTTCGGATCAGGAACAACTTGGTTATCCCTGTCTTCTTTGCTTACAAATATTGAGCACCATCTTATTGCAGAGAGCAAGGGATATGACACCAGAAGACTCCGTCGAAGACACCTCAGCTCAATGGTGTAGCAGAGCGATTGGACATGACGCTGATGGAGAGGGTACGGTATTTGCTGTCTGAAGCAAACTTGCCGGACAGCTATTAGGGTGAGGCACTTTACACAGCTGCTTATGTTATTAATTTATCTCCTAGTGTTCCTTTGCAGGGTGATGTGCCTGACAAAGTATGGTATGACAAAGAGTCGTCATACAATCATCTGCGAGTGTTTGGGTGTAAGACTTTCATGCATGTACCGAAGAATGAAAGGTCCAAACTTTAGCCGAAGACGAGACTGTGCGTCTTTGTCGGCTACGATTGGGATGAGTTTGGATATAGACTCTACGATCCAGTAGGAAGAAAGCTATACAGAAGTAGGGACGTAATTTTCGTCGAGGATCGGACCATGACCAACACTCAGGATTCCGAGATGCCTTCTGAGGCTGAGGAATTGACTGAGTTAGAGTCATTTCATTTCGAGCAGTTTCCAGAGGACATCACAGAGGATCCAATTATGGAGGAGCCAGTACATGGAGTTGCTCCCAACCTTGATTATTAGTCTGCTGATGATGGTCAGGGTGACCCTCAGGAGGATGAACATGCCGAGGAGGTAGTTCCTGAAAGGGAGGAGGTGGTTGATATATGGTCATGGTTCCGTTGAGGAGGAGCGATAGAGAGCGTCAACCATCTACGAGATACTCACGGCTGAGTATGTGCTACTGACTACCGGGGGAGAGCCCGAACATTTTGTAGAGGTTATAGAAGATGAACACAGACATGTGTGGTTGCCAAAGGGCAAGAAGGCTTTGAAAAATCGATAGGTATTTAGAGTAAAGCAGACAGATGATGCTACTCGTCCTTGATACAAAGCGAGGCTGGTAGTTAAAGGCTACAGTCAGCGGAAGGGCATAGATTATGATGAGATCTTTTCGCCAGTCGTCAAGCAGTCGTCTATTCGGGTGGTGCTAGCATTGGTAGCCAGTTTCGACTGGAAGGTCGAGCAGATGGACATGAAGACGGCAGTCCTCCATGGTGATCTTGAGGAGGAGTTGTACATGGAGCAGCCAGAGCGATTCTGTGAGAAAGGCAAGTCACACTTGGTCTGCCGGTTGAGAAAGAGCTTGTATGGTCTAAAGCAGGCTCCGAGGCAGTGGTACAGGAAGTTCGAGTCGTTTATGGGGGAGTATGGTTATGCACGGACGACGTCGAACTACTGTATATTTGTGAGGTACTTTGTCGAGGATAATTTCATCATTTTACTGTTCTATGTTGATGATATGCTACTGGTGGGTCGGAATGCCACTAGGATAGCGGAGTTGAAGCGCCAACTGGGTGCGGCCTTCTCTTTGAAGGGTTTGGGCACAACGAAGACTATTCTTGGGATAGAGATCAGCCGAGAGAGAGAGAGAGAGAGAGTCCATGCTGCTACACTTGTCCCAAAAGAAGTACATTCACCGGGTACTTCAGCGTTTTGGGATGGATGGGTCAAAGAAAGTGAGTAACCCTCTTGCGGCTCACTTTAAGTTCACTAAGGAGCAATGTCCATCTACCAAGGACGGAAAAAAAAAATGGAGCGGGTTCCATATGCCTCAGCTCAGGGGAGTCTTATGTATGCTTTGGTGTGTACGAGACCTGACATCGCTCACGCAGTTGGCACAGTTAGCAGGTATACTTTAAATCCTGGAAAGGTACAATGGAGTGCGGTCAAGTGGATTCTACGATACCTTCAGGGCACTGCCGATTAGAGACTTTCTTTTGGTGGTGACAAGCCGAAGCTGGTTGGGTATACCGATGCTAATATGACTATAGATGTAGACACGAGGCGATCGACTTCAGATTATGTGATAATGTTTGCTAGTGGAGCGGCATCATGGCAGTCGCGGTTGCAAAAGTGTGTTGCCTTGTCGACGACAGAGGCATATTATATTGCGGCGATAGAGGCTTGCAAAGAGTTGTTGTGGATAAAGAAGCTGCTGCAGAAAATGGGGCTAAAGCAAGAGCAGTACCCTTTATTTTGCGATAGCCAGAGTACAATTCACCTTGTGAAGAACCAGACATTTCATAACCGGTCCAAACACATTGATACACGGTATCGTTGGATACAGGATGTGGTTGAAAAGAAGCAAGCGGTGCTTGAGAAGGTTCATACGGATGATAACGGAGCAGACATGTTGACAAAAATTCTTTCAAAGGAAAAGTTTAAGTACTACAGGCGGATCGTCGGGATGACGACCCCTTCCACATAGTTGTGAAGGGGGAGATATGTTGGAGTGGGTGGGGTTCCCAACCTAAGTGAAAAATACCCCGGAGTTGGATTGAGTATTCCTACATATAATAGGAATACCTCAATATATTCGGATTAGGTATTCCTACTAGTTGTGGGTTTGAGGCTATATATATTAGGTGTCTCCTAGCCCTAAAAGATATCTCATATATCTCCAAAATATTACAAAAGGAGCAGATATCTCATATATCTCAAAAATATTACAAAAGGAGCAAGAGTGCTTTTACAACATTGGAAGGAGAGGAAGAGATTGAAGGCTATTTTAAAGTGGAGATCGGTTTCGGGTAATTATTTTCTCATCGTCTCCGCTCTTCGTTTGTCTGTGATCTATTTTCTATTCCAAAGAGTTGTGGTGATCCGTTTGGATCGGTGAGAAGTTTGTAAGGAGTCGGTGTATTTTTTATTCTATTAGTGAAGGATTTTCAGGGTTGCACTCTGATCATCCCATGGTTTTTTTATTTGGATTTTTCACGTAAAAATCTCTGTGTCTGCGATTTGTGTTTGATGTTTTTGGTTTCTGTGCTTGTGCTTTTGATCGGTTCTCTTGTAATTACTCTCTGGTTTGGGGAACGATTTTCGTACTTTCGTTCCCAAAATCAGGCGCCATTGCAATGTTTGTACAAAAGGTACTATGATACATGTGTAAGTGATGTAACTAAGCACTAATCATATAATTGTCAGTACTCTATTGACACTATACTTCATTTATAGAAAGGGAACCTCATATGAACACCTTTGGTTATAAACTTCTGATAGATAAGAACTAAACTTTTCAGTTTTCCCATTGCTATTATGATGCAAGGAGAACGAGGTTTTCTTAGCCTCCACACAAAATTCCATTGTTCATAACTTATTGCCTCGATAAGGAGCTAGAAAAGAAGGGAACACTCATGGAGCGATTATCAAGACATAGGCTTTCAATGGTAAACAATGAGGTAAATTGCAATCTCAAGACGTAAGCTTGTCAAAAGTAACCAATAACCCTTTAACCCAACACAATTTTTAACTAAAAACATGTTTCAATGTTAAAAAGAAAACCTATTCGGTTCTCGGTCGGATACTATAGAAGTATGAAAAAACATGCAGGCTGCATAAAGGCTATGCCCCCTCAAAGGATCAACCAGTCGCAGAGAAGCCATATGCGGTCCGAACAGAACGAGCCACAGAGAAGCTACATGTGGGCCGAACAGAACGAGCCGCAAAAAAGCCACAAGCAGCCTAAAATAACCAAGCCGTAGAGAAGCTGCATGCGACCTGATCAAACCAAAGACTAAGAAGCCGCATAGTATACTCTATGCGGCCAGAACAACCACAGAGCAGGGAGGCCGCATAAAAAAACCCTAACACAGCAGCCGATGACTGTCAGACTCTGACACATCACTTATGACGCCGACGCTTCGAGATTCGTAAAAGAAAGCTCAAGAAAAGGCAAGCAGAAAGTCACATCATGCATTAATAGCCTCGACAGATGCACAAGGCAATGTGTCCTCACCCATGCGGCCTCATCAACATGTGGCCAGAGTGTCCATCCGACCAAGGCCAAACGAGAGCTCGTATGCGGCTACAAGACCCATCCGACCTCGCCATCATGCAACTAAGTGTCCATCCGACCAAGGCCAAACGAGAGCACGTATGCGGCTACAAGACCCAAGCGGCCTCGTCACCATGCGGCTTAAGTGTCCATTCGACCAAACCCCGACGAAAGCTTGCATGCGGCCACAATGTCGTGCGGCCAAAGTGTCCATTCGACCAAGGCCATACGAGAGTTGCATGCGGCCTCGTCAACATGTGGCCAGAGCGTCTAGACGACCAAGGCCAAATGAGAACACGTATGCGGCCAAGATATTATGCGGCTCTCGACTCACAGGATTTTTTCTGTTACAACCGAAGACGATTTCTCACACATTCAGTGCTGACTAAGTGTTCAATTGACCAAGTCACACACGCAACAACCCCGAGATTTCTTCAACAACATATCCTAACCGAGACCACATGACACCCTATCCACAGCATACAACTGCGGTTACAACCGCATTCTGTTGAAGGAGTCATATACGGCAACCAAACAAAGGCATATGCAGCATCGATAGTCCGTCAGTATAACAACTATAAATAGCATGGGTAACATACCCTATAAACCCCACGGCTAGCTACATACGTGCACACAAGCTCAGGAGAGAGAAGAAAGGAGAGCATCCTCATTCCCTCATCGAAACGTCAACGGAGTAAAGGAGCCACCACAGCACTCTTTGTCCATCGTCACTACCCAGATTAAAATATTTTACTTAGATCTTCCGTCTAAGATCTCTCTGTACATCTTTGTTCGTTATTTCAACATCCAAAACTTGTGATGGCGAACAAGATGACGACTCTGCTAGGGACCAACTTCTCTTATGATGAGAAGACAATAACGCAGTCTGATGCGACCAAGATGGGCTCGATCCAAAGGATGCTGGTGGTATTCTTTGACCAGCAAGCATTCGAGAACATGCTCTCTAGGGATATCGCGAGTCCTTCTCCAAGGAAAGCAAAGCCTAAGA
This sequence comes from Iris macrosiphon, assembly GCA_036927795.1. NCBI lineage: Eukaryota > Viridiplantae > Streptophyta > Magnoliopsida > Asparagales > Iridaceae > Iris > Iris macrosiphon. Next base: position 119,501,260 of record JAYESA010000010.1, on the reverse strand, counting down.
ATACCCACAGGACATGTGTAGCAAAGGCCGCTGTGCCTCACCCAAATATGGAGAATGCACTCCCCACTACTCTTCCTGTAGCTTCAGACGCACATCATGCGTCTACCCAGACTGGTCCTATTCATGTGGCAGTCGAAAAAGGCACTCAGCGGCCAAACTTTGGCAGAAAAAAATCCTATGATGCCAGAAATTTGGTTGCTGAGACAAGCTTCATGCGGCAACAGAAGAAGCCGCATAAGTCTACAACCGCAGGCAAAAGTCCACATGTGGCACCTATCGGTAGCCGCATACAAAAGTCCACTGCGGCCAGCACAGTAACAAAACCTCCGTCTTCGACCGAATCTCACACAGCTGTGACTCCATGCGCCTTGCTGAGAAATATGAGGATATGAACTTGGACTCTTCATACTACGCACTGATGCGTACTAGATCGAAGGAGTCCAGGACAGTGCGAGCTCGCCAAGCTCAAGCAACTGCTCATACGGCCGGCCGTTAGCACACTCCGCTAACTGTTTTACGGGTCCCTGATGGGAAGTAATACGAGACCGACCCATGTGTCCGATCCACATGGGCAAATGGACAAGATCAATCCCGAAAGACTTCCATTTGTGACTTGGGGAGAGTTATTGTACGAACCCCAGGACAGGGAGCAAAGACAACACCTACTCACCCATGTGCTCGATCTAACCAGGCTTATAACAAGGGTGTAAAGGTGGACCAGCCCTCGCTAGATTTACGTAATGTGATCAACCACAAGCACAAAGCGAGAGAAGCAACCACGGCATATGAGATGTCCCCTCCAGTATACCCATGTGCCAACATCATCATCAACTGCTGCTCTACTAAAGCAACAGTGCCAACAAACAGGCAATCGGCGTTCCAATAGTTGCAACAAAAGGTACCTACCCGACAGCGTCCCAAAAAATAAGTGTAATTACCAGAGAAGGAGGAGCTGCCCTTTGCCTCGTGTTATTCCACTTGGAAGTCTCCCTCCACAAGGGGAGATCAGAGGTCTAGCGCCTCAAACCCTTCGCTTTCAGCCAGCGTGCCGAGAAGGCGAACCCAAGGATAAAGGTTGCAGTACCTACAAAAAGAGTTTTCCAGGGTACTCGCTCCAAGAAGAAACTATCAGCAACTAGGAGTAGTTCTTCCTCAGGAGCCCTAGTGATTCTATAAGCTGGGGGGTAACAATCCCCCAGAACTCTACGACCACCCGACATTCCGAGGGGACAACGATTTTCGAGGAAATGATGTCGAGATCTCTGGGGGTAGTCACCCTCACCAGGAAGACATCTTCCTACGCTGGGGTAGTGTTCTCTCGGAGTCCTAAGAGAATGTGACGCTGACAACTTTCTCCGAGGACTGTTCGATACAAGAGTTCAAGGCAGAAAGTGCGGCGTCCACTATTTTATCTACTGTCTCCCATGTAAGAACAATGTACATGTCGGGGGACGATCATGAGGTCCTAGCGATCGACAGTGCCTCAAAACTCTCGAGGCTATAATTCACACCAAGAGTGCGTCGATGCAAGCCTTGACCCAGACGATGTTGGAGATCAAGACAAATATAACCTCGCAGCCACCAAGAACCTTGGGACAAGCTAGTCAAGATCCTGGGGCAAATAGAGACTCAAACGCCATCGCTCTGCCCATCAATGGCGATCGCATTAGGCCCTGATCGTCTACTCCTTCCATAATAGATGAGGCTCGGGAAGCAATGCGGGAGGTACGAGAACTGCGAGCCCGCTTGGACTCAATGGAGAACTGAGACTCATTGTAGGAACTCGGTATTCGACAACCATATCCCCTCGAGTGGAGAGACGTGCCATATCCACCTAAATACAAGCCCTTCAACTTAAACCCATTTAAAGGGAAGACGTCTCCTCGTTAGTACATGAGCTACTTTAAGACAGCAACAGGGCATCTACCCCACAATGATGTTCTCCTCACCAAGCTCTTTGTCGGGGCATTATCGGAGGTCGCCTTCGATTGGTTCTCCATCCTCCAAGACAACTGTATATCGTCATTCGTCGATCTTAAAAGTCTCTTCCTCGTCCGATTCTATGACGAAAGATGTGACATGACGATGTCCTCCTTGCTGGACATCATACAAAAAGAAAAGGAGCATGTACCGGAATACGTCGAACACTACAGGCAAGCCGCGCTGAAGCTACCCCCGGGTAATCCCGAATTCACTCTAATGGACATGTGCCGAAAGAACCTACTTCCGACGGTCAGGCTATGGATAGGTGACACCCAATTCAAAGATTGGACGGCGTTCATCATAAATGTCGTCGGCGCTGAGAAGAATGTAAAGGATGCCCGTCTTGGGAATACAGATCACGGTCGCCGAGGATATGGAAAAACTTCCCTACAATAGCGATAACAATAGCAGCAACAGCTCCCGGGATAGCAAGGGAAAGCAGGCTCTTGTCGCCAATATAACTAATAAGCCCGAGCAAAAGCCCGCCAAGGCTCCGAAGCCGAAAGAAACTTATTCCTTCGAAGACGATGATGTCATGGCTATCTTTGACGTACTAATAAAGGGAAACAAGATTCGGCTTCCGGACGTCAAGCGTCCTGTTGAGGAAGCTGAGATGAATAATCCGAAGTACTGCTACTTCCATCGTTATGTCCACTATGCGATGCAGGATTGCTACACCCTGAAGTGGTACATCCAGCATTTGCTCGACACCAAGGCCCTTACCTTGGATTTTGATGACAAAACAGTTGTTGCGAACATGGTATCTCTCCAGTTTGGCAACTTCTCGGTGACAAAAGCCTAAGACGGAGTAATCTCGATCCCCCGAAAAATAATGGAGGTCGTCAATCTTCCGCCGGATCGTAACCAAATAGCCGGACTGATACCTTTCACCATGCCATGTGGAGAGATCATGTGGGTCCATCCAGACATTGCTCCAAAATTGATGCAACAGCCAACACCTTATGCCACCAAGACTAAGGGCAAGAAGTCCAAGCCCTGCTACACGATTTCTCTCCCTCTTGAAGAAGCTATAGCAGGAACAACAAGATCAGGCCTGGCGTACCAACGCGAGTATGACAACCCTGACGATGGTGTACTCCCAATTGTCGCATCTACAACATCAGATCTGGGTCTATCCCAGCCTCCGGCAGCGGACAAGTCCAAGCAGAAAGAAACTCGCTTTGACAGACCGCTGCGCAAAGATACAGCCCAAGGACTGGAAAAGTCCTACAACTTTGACATCTTAGCACAACTGGCCAATACTCCAGTAAAGTTGTCTTTATTCAAACTTTTTCGACTCTCCAAAGACACTCGGACTGCTCTTAGTGAGGCATTACAAAATACCGACACCTACCTGGCGCAGGTCAAGCCGCCAGCTGAGGATCCCGCCGCATGCCCTTACTATAGCAATGTGATGGAGGCGATACCCAATATTACGTTCTCGCAACAAGACATGTTGCTAAAGAACAATCGGCATGATCGTCCTCTGTACTACACAGGATATATTGGCGCCATTAAGGTGAACCGGATGCACATCGACCCCGGTTCGTCAATCAGCATTATCCTGCGGAGTCTGCTTCAGATCTTGGGCATCCCAATACTTCGCCTGGCAGCGACCAACACTGTCATCAGTGGCTTCAACGCGGGAAGAAGTTACCCTCTGTGCAAGATTCCTTTGAAGTGTCAAATCGGTGATCTAAAAACAAAGATCACCTGCTATTTCATAGACGTAGACGTATCCTACAACGTTCTCCTGAGATGTCCATGGATACATCAATACATGATCGTACCTTCAACCTTGCACCAATGCTTGAAGTACGTGGACGACCACGGTATTGTCTATACGCGATCGCAATGAGAATTATTGTTCACTTACGTGGTCGCCATCACCAAGTGTCTCTTCTTTCGATGATATTAAACTATAAATGGTAGATATGTGACAATTTTTCAACGGGACATGCTTGATTAATTACAATAAGTCAAGATGCAAAGAAGTAGACTGTGGTGTTGCAATGACTCATTGGACAGTAATTGGGTTAGATGTAACTGGTGTTATTGTAAAACCCCATTTTTAAAATATTATTTAATTAATTAATTATTGGAATTTATTTATATTAGTTAGTTAATTAGAAAATATGATTTATTGATTTAAGTACCTAGATAATTAATTATTTAGAATTATTGCACAAAAACTATTATTTTATTTTAGGAATATTTGTGGAAGAGTGATAGATTTTTCTGAGAATTTAATTTGGGTACAAATGCATTTTTATATACCTTAAATATATGTGTAAATAATAAATAGTTATTAAATACGATAATAGTAATAAATAATAGTTATAATAATATACTACTACTACTAATAATAATAAGTGTTATTTATAATAATAATAATAATAATAATAATAATAATATTAGTTCTAATAATAATGATAGTAATAATAGTAGTAAGAAAAAGAAGAAAAAAAAAGGAAAGAGAAAAAGAAAGAAAAAGAAAGAAAAAGAATAATAACTAAACCCTAAAAAACCACTAACCTAAATATCCTTAACTACCCCAAAACCCAGCAACCCCAAACCCCCTGTAGCAAAAGCAGCAGCAAGCCCAGACCCGCTGAAGCCGAGACCCCCCCTCACGTTTATTCCCTTCTCCTCCTTCTCTCTCTCTCTCTCTCTCTCTCTCTCTCTCTCTATATATATATATATATATATATATATATATATATATAACCTTCATAAAAACCCTAACCCTAATCTATCCCCTCCTCCATGACCCAGCGCCGCAGCCCAGCCATGACACCGCCGCCGCCGGAGCCGCCCGCCGCTCGCTGCCGCGTCCGGACAAGCGCGAGCAACGCAGAAATCACTACAACGAACCCCTGTTCACGTTCTATTTTCTGCTCCATCGCTCGACCAAATTCGACCTCGTCTTCACCGGTATATTTATGACCTATCTCTCTTCCAACTCTGTGTATTAGTTTCCTTCGATCAGCGCATAACCCTAGGCGAAAATTAAGCCCAAGTTAGAGAAAAATCTCGTCCTTTAATTTCAGAAAAACTGTTACAACCACCCCTGTTTAAAGACTCGTATCTCCCACCACAGGGATCTAAAATTAGATTTTCTTTTTGCTATGTGAAGATCACTTAACCGAGATTATTTTCTGTCAATTAGATTAATTTATTTGATGCTATATGCAGAATTAAATTGGATTAAAAATCATGAAAAACCTGTTTTTGAAACCTTCAAAATTTGCGATACGGAGCGTGCCCCACCAAACGGGACTACCAGTTGCACCGAAAGGTGCAATTGGTATGTCCAGACGTGTGGGCTTTTGGAAAAACTGATTTGGACGCGTGTGCGCGACGGAATCCACCCGTATCCGTAAAAAGTCTCTATATCATAACTTTTGCAAAATCCTGCACCATTTATTGTACGCTCATCAGAATGCGACGAAACTTACGCCACTGGACTCGTGGTATCACGATGTTCCTGTGACCCAATTTTTACACAATTCTGAGATAGTTGACCAAGTCGCCTATTTGTGGGCCCCACGGTTGACTTTTTAGACGAATTTGTGTTCGGCTCACTGGAATCCAAAATTAGACGTACCATTGAGTTCGTATTGATGTTTAGAATTGTTTTGAGCTATAAATTGTCCCTTTTAGAGACCTTTACCCTTGGCACGCTTTTTGGTGCAAAGTGAGCCACACATTGACCCTAATTTGACCCAAAATTACCGTTTTGCCCCTGTGTCCAAATTGGACAAAATAGTAGTATTTTCTAGCTATCTCGCTTATTCTGGGAATGTTGGTGATGTTTATTTTAGCATCCGAAGATATTCATTCTGAGGCCGTAGTTTCTGATCCTGTGTGCTTGACTCCTGGACGTTATAATTTACAGCTCTCTTGCCAGGCAAGATACCTTGCCAAATTGCTTACAGTACTTTGCATGCTTCTTATATTTTTGTATATTCATTGCATGTGTATTTTTTTTCAGTCATAAGTATATGCTATATATATATATATATATATATATATATATATATATATATATATATTTGTTGACAGACACTTGACACATAGTATCATGGGAGGGGAGGACAATCAGTAGGCGTATGGGCTATAACCACTCTGGTAAACCGTAGTATCTAGCACACACTACGGTAGTGTGTCGTGCTGGTCGCTACCCTTGCGGTATGTCAATTTCTGGAGTCGCGCTGGTCTCTACCCTCGCGGTATATTAATTTCTGATGTCCCTGTCGTGTGTGTGAGTTATGAGATTTAGATCGATTAGCCTACCCATGCCCATATATCAAAAAGTTATCCTCATTATGCATTCATATAGATTATCTTGTACAACGTACTTATATATTTTCTACCTATTATGCATGTTTACTGTATTCAAATTGGCATGCTTCTATGTATCTTGTTACGTCCCTCTGAGGACCTGATCCCTTTCCAGGTGTAGACGATCTTGACTGTCCGCAGGAGTACGGGCCAGGACCTGACGCATTATTTTCAGCCGATGAGGTCTTACCTTCTGAGCATCTTTGATTATCTCTAGCGATGGATCCTTTAGCTGACACTCTTATATTATTATCTTATTTTATATTGGAGATTTACCCTTCTCTCTTATTTTAGTATTGATATAGTCATTGGTAGTATATTTGTCTCCACCAGACTATTATTTTAGATTATTCAGACTATTATTCTAGTTTAGTTATTTCTTTTCTATGACTTATTGTGTGGATGAGATTTGTATTTCTGTGACTTGTGACTATATATATACCACATATGAGTTAATATTCATATTACAACGTACGTATGTATTATATCCATATATTGGAGTTGCCATATACATACGGCCGGCATGCTTATGTGTTCCTAGTCCTACGTATTTTGGGACTGGGGCGTGACATATTTTTGTGGTGGCCCATGCAGGTCGAGAGCATATTGTCTCGGTTACGTTACTGTACTGAGCAAGCCTGTGCATAGGATTAGAATATAGGATCTCATCCACTTATTTAATCACCTCCCTTGATTTTTCTCGCATTCTTATTCGATTGCTTGCATTGCATCTTGCTTGATCCTTTCACAACGTCAATCTTATGTTTTCCTTCATGCTTGATAGGGGTTAGGAAGATGACTTGTACTAGGTATATACACTCTAGTATTCAATAACACTATTAGTTAATTTTTTGTAAGTTTAGTAGTATGCCTCATAACCTAGTATCACATAGTCCTTCTGACCAATTAATGAAATATAAATGAATGACACCAACTATAGGCTTGCATAAGAAGATAGTGTTTATCTAGACTATAAAACTTTAGTGTTTATCTAGAATGTAGAACTTAGAGGCCCATACACCCATTTGGTTGACTTTAGACTTAGACAAAAAATTAGTATGGTAACTGTAAAGGCACAACACCGATCTTCTTGGTGAACTTAAATTATTCTGTAACTTCCTCCATCCTAATCCAATGTACTTATATTTTCTGAACTACATCGACTTATGCTGCTATTATAGCCTACTTTTACAAGCTTATTCTTTTATCGAGCTTGTTCATGACATATGTATTATTGGGGGCCCACACTAATATATTGTCTAAATCAGAATTAGTGTATTATGGTCTGATCAACCTTAGTGCACTTGGTTCGCTCTTCGTATCACTACTTTATGTGGATTGAGATATAGTTGACTCAACTTGTTAGACAAATATACTTTCCCTCTAGGCTGGTCAGAGCATATCATGTCAGGTATATAACTATTTTGATGTGAATATGCGAATAGAAATTTACCAAAATAAGATTTCAATCCAGCCTTGACAACTCCCTTTTAAATTCTCTAATCCCTTAGAATCTTGTACTTGTATTCTATTACCTCCTCCTTGAATTCTTTATTGTTGTTTTTCGTCTTCTCCTATTTCGGAAAGACGAACGTTCGTGCTTAGTATAAGTTTGATACACGGATAGTACTAGATATACCCCATAGGCCAAGCACTCATGATGACAAATAAGGGAGCGCAGGCACAGGAAGTCGTAGATACAGGTACGACCTTTAGTTATATTTGTTATTGCATACTCATGACCCCCTTTATGACACGAGATCTTAGGTGCATAGTAGACGTAGAATTATATATATGGTGGTTTAGCAGTTATGAGAATATATTGATATTCTACCCAGATGGCATACACGCGATGCTAATGGATGACGCGAGTAGCAGTAGTAGTATTCTCCTCCTATCACCATCTTGCTCCCTTGGGTGGCTCATCTTCTCTTCTATATCCATTATGTATCTTGTGCTTCACTCTTCCTATCCTAGTCGTATCCTTTCGTGCCATTATGAATTATTTGAATTACTTCAACCTCACCCTTATTTTGTTAGTTAAAAACATAAATGGTTTAGTAAATGATTAATAACTAAAAGATGATTACTTAATGATGACCCTTATGTATATGCACAATAGCAATATATGTATCCTCTTATTATTTTAAAATCATGTATAGCATCCCTTAGTCTAATAAAAATTAGTTGGATTGTTGAATTAGTTAATACTTCTACTAGTTTTATAAAGTTAGTTAAGACCATAATTGTTGCCCTAAAACTTAGACTAAGCTTAGGAAAGAGTTGAAGGCACTAATTATGAACTGATGACTATGACAAATCATTGGCGAAGTAGCGACAGCTACAGCTAGACCGTTATAGTAGAGTATCCGAAGTATTTGTAGACATACTGGTCAGGTGGCATGACAGTATTAGACTACGATACTTGACGGTTACAAAGAAAAATCATGGTTATGAGATTCCAGACAGGTATCCCAAGATTTTCGATCCAATAAATAAATTTGTCTTACAACCTAGACAATAGCCTCAAGAGACTTGGACTACTAGTAGAACTTTTATAAGTTGGGTAGTATAGACGAGTTAGAGGATAATAGAATAGAGTATGGATAATAAATGAGAAAAGCGTTAGAATGACTGACCACGACTTTAGGAAGCACTGCTAGATAGCAATGAAGTATAATAGCTGTAGTGATTTATTATGAATAGGGGATAGTGTCAATTTTGAGGACAAATTTTTTATAAGTTGGGTAGAATATAAAATCCTATTTTTTAAATATTATTTAATTAATTAATTATTAGAATTTATTTATATTAGTTAGTTAATTAGAAAATATGATTTATTGATTTAGTACTTAGATAATGAATCATTTAGAATTATTGCACAAAAACTATTATTTTATTTTAGGAATATTTGATAGATTTTTCTAAGAATTTAATTTGGGTACAAATGCATTTTTATATACCTTAAATATATGCGTAAATAATAAATAGTTATTAAATACGATAATAATAAAAAATAATAGTTATAATAATATACTAATAATAATAATAAGTATTATTTATAATAATAATAATAATAATAATAATAATAATAATAATAATAATAATAATAATAATAATATTAGTTATAATAATAATGATAGTAATAATAGTATAAGAAAAAGAAGAAAAAATAAGGAAAAAGAAAAAGAATAATAACTAAACCCTAAAAAACCACTAACCTAAATATCCTTAACTACCCCAAAACCCAGCAACCCCAAACCCCCTGTAGCAAAAGCAGCAACAAGCCCAGACCGGCTGAAGCCGAGACCCCCCCCTCCCGCGTTCATTCCCTTCTCCTCCTTCTATATATATATATATATATAACCTTCATAAAAACCCTAACCCTAATCTATCCCCTTCTCCATGACCCAGCGCCGCAGCCCAGCCACGACACCGCCGCCGCCGGAGCCACTCGCCGCCCCGTCCGCACAAGCGCGAGCACCGCATAAATTACTGCAACGAACCCCTGTTCACGTTCTGTTTTCCGCTCCATCGCTCGACCAAATTCGACCCTGTCTTCACCAGTATGTTCATGACCTATCCCTCTTCCAACTCTGTGTATTAGTTCCTTCGATCAGCGCGTAACCCTAGGCAAAAATCGAGCCCAAGTTGGAGAAAAACCACGTCCTTTAATTTTAGAACAACTGTTGCAACCACCCCTGTTTAAAGACTCGTATCTCCCACCACAGAGATCCAAACTTAGATTTTTCTTTTGCTATGTGAAGACCACCTAACTGAGATTATTTTTTGTCAATTAGATTAATTTATTTGATGCTGTATGCAGAATTAAATTGGGTTAAAAATCACGAAAAACATATTTTTGAAACCTTCAAAATTTGCGATACGGAGCGCGTCCCGCCAAACGGGACCGCCATGTCGCGTACCAGTTGCACCGAAAGGCTCGTATGGTATGTCTAGACATGTGGGCTTTCACGGAAACTGATTTGGACGCGTGTGCGGGTCAGAATCAACCTGTATCAGCGAAAAGTCTCCGTATCGCAACTTTTGCAAAACCCTGCACCATTTATTGTACGCTTGTCAAAATGCGATGAAACTTATGCCACTAAACTCGTGGTATCACGCTGGTCCTGTGACCCAATTTTTAGGCAATTCTAAGATAGTTAACCAAGCCACCTACTTGCGGGCCCTACGGTTGACTTTTGGGACAAATTTGTGTTCGGCTCACCGGAATCCAAAATTGGACGTACCATTGAGTTCATATTGACGTTTATAATTGGTTTGACCTATAATTTATCCCTTTTAGAGACCTTTACCCCTGACACGCTTTTCGATGCAAAGTGGGCCACAAGTGGACCCTACTTTGACTCAAAATTACCGTTTTGCCCCTGTGTCCAAATTGGACGAAAGGGTAGTATTTTCTAGCTATCTCGCTTATTCTGGGAATGTTGGTGATATTTATTTCAGCATCCGAAGACGTTCATTCTGAGGCCGTAGTTTTTGATCCTGTGTGCTTGACTCCTGGACGTTACACTTTGCAGCTCTCTTGCCAGGCAAGATACCTTGCCAAATTTCTTACAGTACTTTGCATGCTTCTTATATTTCTGTATATTCATTGCATATTTTTTTCTTTCAGTCATAAGTATATGCTATATATATATATATATATATATATATATATATATATATATATATATATATATATATATATATATACGTTGACACACACTTGACACATAGTATCATGGGAGGGGAGGACAATCAGTAGGCGTATGGGCTATAACCACTCTGCTAAACCGTAGTATCTAGCACGCACTACGGTAGTGTGTTGCGTCGGTCGCTACCCTCGCGGTATATCGATTTCTGGAGTCACGCTGGTCGCTACCCTAGCGGTATGTCGATTTCTGATGTCCATGTCGTGTGTGTGAGTTGTGAGATTTAGATCGAGTAGCCTACCCATGCCCATACTCCAAAAACTTGTCCTCATTATACATTCATATAGATTGTCTTGTACAACGTACTTATATATTTTCTACCTATTATGCATGTTTACTGTATTTAAATTGGCATGCTTCTATGTATCTTGTTATGTCCCTCTGAGGACCTGGTCCCTTTCCAGGTGTAGACGATCTTGACTGTCCGCAGGAGTACGGGCCAGGACCTGACGCATTATTTTCAGCCGAGGAGGTCTTACCTTCTGAGCATATTTGATTATCTCTAGCGATGGATCCTTTAGCTGACACTCTTATATCATAATCTTATTTTATATTGGAGATTTACCCTTCTCTCTCATTTTAGTATTGATATAGTCATTGGTAGTGGATTTGTCTCCACCCGACTATTATTTTGGATTATTCAGACTCATTATTCTAGTTTAGTTATTTCTTTTCTATGACTTGTTGTGTGGATGAGATTAGTATTCTGTGACTTGTGACTATATATATACCACATGTGATTTAATATTCATATTACAGCGTACGTATGTATTATGGTATCCATATATTGGAGTTGCCATATACATACGGCTGACATGCTTATGTGTTCCTAGTCCTACATATTTTGGGACTGGGGCGTGACAGTTATTGTCGTATTCTACCTTACTATTATTTGGTTTCTGTAACAAATGAATACAGCTATTGCATATATTTAGTGCTTGCAGCTACTCCCCGGTATGCAACTGTTTGATTGGTGCCACACAACATGTACATGTTGTTGTTAACAATAAAGTGACTTACTTTATTCCTTTAAAGTTCTTTATTAACTCAAGCTAATTTAAAGAATAGAAGAAGACACCATATACAATAATTAAAATTAATAAATTTTTTGACTAGTCACAACTTGTAATAACTAATTTAAAGAATAGAATACGACTTCTAATTTTTTAGGGGGAACAAAAAAATTGAGGAAAATTTACCCCCACACCCCACCACAAACCCACACACATAAGAAATGTATAACTTATGATAGAGTGTGTCTCTATTTTTGGTCAAAATATGGATATGCAATTTAAAATAATAAAAGATAAATACATTCACAACGTTTATTTATAATGGCAAAATAAACATAAATTTACAACATTGTATTGAAATACTTAACTTTTACATCATTTTATAAAAGTTGTTGAATATAACCCTTTTATAATTTTTTTAAATATTGTAAAAAGATAATACATACACAATGTTTATAAATAAAATTAATTTTACAACACTGAACAAGCATTGTGAAAGATAAAACGTTTACAACAATTGACAAATGTTGTTGAACATGACATTTTTATAATGTTTTAAAAATATTGTCAAAAGTAATAACTTTGACAACATTAAATAAACGTGGTCAAAATTAATAAGTTTTGCAATGTTAATAAAACGTTGTTAAAGATAGTAATACACAACTTTTGTGAATGACCATTTTATTGAATAAAATTGTTGTTTGCACAGGTATTTTACAAAGTTTTTACAATAAAGGTTGTTGAAGACCCTTATTTTTTACAATATTTTCAGGATGTGTTGTAGATAAAATGTTGTAAAAGGGTTTTTTTTCTTATAGTGATATTACTGGACACGAAGATAAGGACAATGTTAGAACAGTTTCAAGGTAGATGCTAATCAAGCAGTCAAACGAGAGTTCAAAATTGAAGTCAAGAAAGGTGATTAATTAAGTGGATGAGATCCTATACTCTAATCCTATATGCAGGCTTGCTCGGTACAGTAACATAACCGAAGCAATATATTCTTGACCTGGATGAGCCACCACAAAATTTTTTCATGCCCCAGTCCCAAATACGTAGGACCAGGTTTACGCAAGCATGCCAACCATATGTATCCGTAGGCTACTCTAATCTATTGAACCTACAAATACACACGTACGTTGTTATATGAACTAGAGTTCACAAGTGTTATATATAAGTCACAGGCACAAATAATCTCATCCAAAAAATAAGTCAACAAATAAAGAAATAAACTAAGTCAATAGATCAAAATGATCATGTCTGAATAATTCAAAAATATAATCGGGTGGAGACAAATCCAATACCAAACGACTATTTCAAAACTAAAATGAAAGAGGGGGATGAACTCCAATATAAAATAAAATAGTAATAAAAGAGTATAAACTAAAAGATCTATCACTAAGAGATAATCAAAGATAGTCAGAAGGTAAGACCTCCTCGATAGAAAGTGAAGAATTAGTTCACGTTCCGTACTCCTACGGATAGTCCTGATCGTCTACACCTGGGGACAAAATCCGGATCGAGGTCCTAAGAGGGACATAACAAGATACATAAAATAACATGCTATATAAACTGCAGTAAATAAATAAATATGCAAAGGGTATTCTAACCATCTACTGTGCAATTTAAAAGACAACTTTCGTGCGTATGAGTGGGATTGTTGGCTCATCTATATATGTTGCAATCAGTCATATACCCTAAACATTCGTAACATTCAGCAATGTCAGAGGAAAACTGATAATATAAACATCACACCAAGTTCCATACGAAAACTATGGCCACCGATTTGGCTATCCCATAAGCACAGTGATTGTCCTCTCCTTTATCCCCGTACTGGCCAAGTCGTATACACAACATGTCCAGTATTATAACTGTATGAGTCTCTAATACACCAACCATAACAGTTACGTTTTTAACCGTCACACGTTCTTTACATATCGATGATCAATCGATTACGTAGTCTGTGCCCCTAATAGAATGTCATAAATTGTGTCATGTGTGTTATGGTCCAATGGGATATAAAGATATTCCATATCAGGACGTAGTGCACTAAAACTAAGTCAACATGCATCAAATAAGTAAAAGATACGAAAACGATGAACACTGTCGCTCGCATCGAAGTCTAGCTTGGACACACACTTTATATAAAAATAAATATGAAACAATAAAATAAAATGCTGAAATAAAATCATACTAGCATTAAATATAGCAAGGTATCTTGCCTGATGTTCGGAAAGAGTTTAGACGATGTTCTGGCTGTGAACACATTAAGTCAACAGTAGCACAAATAGAGGAAGATGTATGGACGTCTCTGGATGCTGCAATAGACATCACAGACATTTCTAGAATAAGCGAGATAGTCAAAAAACACTACCCATTCGTCCAATTTGGACATAGGAGCAAAAATGTAAATTTTGGGTCAAATCGGTATCCACGTGTGGGTCACTTCGCACCGAAAAATATGTCAAGACTAAAGTTCTCTAAATAGGATAAATTATAGGTCAAATAAATTCTAAATGATGATACGAACTCAACGGTATATCCATTTTTGGATTTCGGTGAGGCAATCAAAAAATTGCTTGTTAAGTCGAATCGTAGGGCTCGCGAAACGGTAATTCGGTCAATTATCTCAAAATCGAGTAAAACTTGGGTCATATGACAAGTCAGATGCTGCGAGTCTAATGACGTAAGTTTTGTGCCGATCCGATGAGCGAACACAAACTAAGTGAGAAATTTGCAAAACACCAATAAGGTGGACTTTCGACTGATACAAATTTATTCCGGCGTGCACAGACGTCCAAATCAAGTTCCGCGAAAGTCCACACGTCTGAAAATATGTGCCTTTCGATCAATTTTCACGCGATGAAGTGGTCTCGTTTGACGGACGGACTCCGTATCGCAAAATTTTGTGTTTTGGAAAATATATTTTTAGTCAACTTCTAACAGAAATAATTTAACGAATAAAGCAAACTAATTAAAACTAAAAGAAGAGATTTTTTCCTGGATATATTTTCTACAAGTTTATTCAATTATACTTTAAAAATAATAAATAGATTGGAAGAAAATTGGTCACGAACATGGGTGTTTGGACTATTATTATAAAATTTTAAAAATAAGTTTTTTTGTCAACTTTGAGTTAATTTTTCTCACAAACCAGACACCAAAAATTATTACAATTGAAGGGAGTTGTAGAGGGTTAAGTTGTTTATGTGTACGAAGAAACTGTTTGAAAAATGAAAGAGAGGGGAGGAAGATATCGAACCTGGAAGTTGGGTGCACAAGTGGCTGTTGTTGGTCGGTTCCAAGCGGGTGGGGTTCAGCAGGCGGTCTGACGACGGCGATAGGGTGGCGCAGGAGAGGAAAAAAATTAGGGTAGGTATGGGAAGGAAGAAGTTAGGGTTAAGATTTGTAACATTTATATAAGGGAGAGGGAGACGTGAGTCACGGGCCTAATGGGGGTGTCGGGTAGAGTTAGAGAGTTAAGGGTTTTCTTTAGGGTTTGGGTTAAGTTTGTTTTGTTTTTCTTTTCTTTTCTTTTATATTATATTATATTATATATATATATATATATATATATATATATATATAGGCAATAGATCCAATCAACCTATGCATCTCAAAACTCAGGCCATCGAATAACTTCTCTGCCTTTTGCTCCTCAATTTGGATCAGAAGGCAGAATGGCTTAGACGAAGGAACTCAGTATTGCACTCCTTACTGATATATTATCATGACCAAGGTAAAGAAAATTATCTCAAAGCTCTGCGCAGGCAGTGACCGGGATGAACATCTCCTGGAAGAGCCTAGAGAACTTTGGGTCCTAAATGCTGCTCCTCAAAAATCTACCAGTGATGGACGTTGTCGGTGAGCTGTATCCTAAAGACGGTCAGCCATCTCCCCCTTGGAAGCTCGGTAGCCTCCAACTGATACTCAATATTGGTGAGCCATGCATGTATAGTTCAGGGAGCAGCTCCAGCTCTGAGGACACATGCGAGACCACCTGCAGTACAGCCGAGGGGACCGTCGCTTCCAACCCAACAGCAGCGTTATGCCCAGTACCAACATCAGGAAGGTGCACGTCAGGGATGAGCGTTTTCAATGACAGTCGAGGAGGTCGAGCCCACCGGAGATGTCATCGCAGGTTTTGTTCTTCTTGATTCTATTCCAGCTTTAGCTTTTTTGATAGTGGCGCTTCCCATAGTTTTGTATCTATTTCTTTTGCTCTGAAGCATGGTTTGGTAGCTGAGTCTTTGCTTAGGACTTGTAAGATCATGACCTGGGGAGGCATTATCTTGGCTAATAATATTTGTAATATCGGAGAGTTACTCTGGGAGGCCGAGAGCTGAGTGCGTGTCTACTTGTAATGCCACTTCCGAGCTACGATATTGTACTCGGGATGGATTGGTTGAGTAGGCACCGTGCTAGTATAGATTGCAGAGGAGGTAGAGTTTTGTTTGGTCTGCCAGGAGAGCCAGGGTTTGAGTTTGCTAGAGGAGCTGCTGAGCAGGAAGAAGGCATTATCTGTAGAGCTATGGTAGAAGACAATGAGTTGCCAGATCCGTTGATAGCAAAGTTCTTGGATGTGTTTCCTGAGGAATTGCCAAGATTGCTGCCAGATCGAGATATTGAATTCTCTATAGACTTGGTGCCAGGTACAGAACTAATTTTACAGCATGTCTATAGAGTAAACAACAATGAGCTGGTCGAGATGAAGAAGCAGGTGGATGAATTACAAGATAAGGGGTTTATCAGATCGAGTTCTTCACCGTGGGGAGCCCCGGTATTCTTTGTACCGAAGAAGGATGGATCCGTGCGCATGTACATTGATTATAGGACATTGAATAATCTCACTATTAAGAATAAATACCTTTTGCCATGGATTGATGACTTGTTCGATTAGTTGAGTGGTGCCAAGATATTTTCTAAGATAGACTTGAGATCAGGCTACCACCAGGTAAAAGTGAAGCCGGAGGACATATCGAAGACTGCTTTTAGGACTCGGTATGGTCAGTATGAGTTTATGGTGATGTCGTTTGGGTTGACTAATGCCCCGGGGGTATTTATGAATTTAATAAATAAGGTGTTCCATCAGTATTTTGACAAGTTCATGGTGGTGTTCATCGATGACATACTTATATACTTGAAGACACCGGAGGAGCACGAGGAGCATTTATGGATTGTGTTGGATGTGTTGGGGGAAGAAGAAGCTGTATGGGAAGCTGTCCAAGTGTGAGTTCTTCCTGGACAAGGTGGAGTTCTTAAGACATGTTGTGACTAGTGATAGAATTTCAGTGGATCCGAAAAAGATCACAGTAGTGGAG
Organism: Iris macrosiphon; assembly: GCA_036927795.1. NCBI lineage: Eukaryota > Viridiplantae > Streptophyta > Magnoliopsida > Asparagales > Iridaceae > Iris > Iris macrosiphon. The sequence continues at coordinate 119,483,884 of JAYESA010000010.1, read as the reverse complement.
TCTTGGAAGACCCCAAGTTTCGTTGCAGAGATCAGGAGTTTCTTGGGTCTGGCAGGCTACTACATAAAGTTTGTGTAAGATTTTTCAAGGATTCCCGAGCCGATTACCAGACTCATCAGGAAGGATGTAGAGTTTGTTTGGACAAAGGAGTGTCAGGTTACTTTTGAGGAATTAAAGAAGAGGTTGACGTCTGCTCCTATTTCGACGTTGCCACCAGGGTCTGAAGATTTTACTATCCTACCCACGATTGCCTATGCATCCAGTAGGGGAAAGATTTGGGTTGTGTTCTTCAGTAGAATGGGAAAACGATTGCCTATGCGTCCAGGTAATTGCATCCTCATAAGAAGAACTATCCTACCCATGATTTGGAGTTGGCAGTAGTAATCTTTTCCCTAAAGTTGTGGAAATACTATTTGTACGGAGAGCGTGTGGAGATCTTCACAGACCACAAGAGCTTGAAATACGTTTTCACGCAGAAGGAGTTGAATATGAGGCAGCGTCGGTAGTTGGAACTGATAAAGGATTTTGACATATCTTTGTAGTATCATCCTGGGAAAGCTAATGTAGTTGCTGATTCCTTGAGCAGGTATTCGGTAGCTATGTTGTTGACGCAGGATCGATATTTGTTGGAGGACTTGGAGAGCTTGGGCATTCAGGTGATAGTTCCTGGTTTTGCTATGTATATGTGGGGGTTGCAGATACACTCAGAGTTGATGGACAGTATCAAGGCAGCCCAGTATGAGGATGTATCTCTGAGGAGCATCAGATCTCAGGTGAGAGCATGATTGGAGGATAATTTTATCATTGCTGAGGATGGTTCTTTGCGGCATGATATTAGATTATGTGTGCCTAGTGGGGAGCTGTGTGAGAAGGTCTTGCAGGAAGTGCATCACTCTCAGTATTCCATACATCCAGGTGCCAACAAGATGTATCGGGATATGCGAGAGAGCACGTGGTAGTATGGCATAAAGAGAGAAGTGGCACAGTTTGTATCCAGATGCTTAGTATGCCAGCAGGTAAAAGCCGAGAGGCAGAGGCCAGAAGGTTTACTCAGCCATTACCCATTCCAGAGTGGAAGTGGGAGCACATTACTATAGATTTTGTGTCCGGACTTTCACGATCTCCAGGAGAAAAAGATGCAATTTGGGTCATCGTTGACATGTTGAACAAGTCGGCCCACTTTTTGCCTTTCAAGGTAGGTTTGTCTACGAAGAAGCTGGCAGAGATGTATGTGAGGCAGATCGTCAGGATACATGGAGTTCCCATCAGCATAGTCTCAGATCGGGATAGTCGTTTCACTTCTCATTTCTGGAGGAGTTTGCAGGCGAGTTTGGGTACCCAGCTCAAGTTCAGTACTGCATATCATCCCCAGACAGATGGTCAGTCAAAGAGGATTATTCAGACTCTCGAGGATATGCTGCAAACTTGTGTACTAGATTTTGGGAGATCTTGGGAGGACTATCTCCATTTGGTAGAGTTTGCATACAATAACAACTACCAGGCTAGTATAGAGATATCACCATTTGAGGATCTGTACGGTCGGAGATGTCATACTCCCTTGCCATGGGACGATATTGGAGAAAGAGTTTTGCTAGGTCCAGAGATTGTTGTGGATGCAGCGGAGAAAGTTAAGCTGATCAGAGACAGACTTCCAGTGGCGCAGGACAGACAACGGCATTGGGCCGATAGCCACCGGAGATCTTTGTAGTTTGAGTTATAATTTTAAATTTTTGTTTTATGCTTTATATTGGCTATTTGTTATAGATTAAGTTCTTAAGGTTGTATTTTGTTCTAGGTTGGTGGTTTGGTATTTTTGAGGATTTCTTCGACACGAGGCACGATTTGCTTCGGTGGAGGCGAGAAGCTTAGTCCAAGATTCATCAGACCTTTCACTATTCTAGAGAGGGTCGATACAGTTGCTTATAGACTAGACTTGCCACCTGTATTGGAGGGAGTGCACAACATGTTTCACGTATCATAATTGAGACGGTAAGTGGCAGATTTTAGTCACGTGTTGGATCACTCAGAGATAGAGGTTGACCCTACTCTTAGCTATCCAGAGCAGCTAGTTGAGATTTTGGATCAGAGAGAGAAGGTGATGAGGAACCAGACTATTCCTTTAGTATACGTCGCATGGAGGCATCGCTCTCTAGGGGGAGTCTACCTGGGGGAGAGAGGATAAAATACGAGAGCGTTACCCATATTTGTTTTTGCCTTGAGGTATGTTCTGTTCTTTCTTAGTTATGTTATGTTCTGTTTTTATTTTCTGGGGGTACTTTTCTTCTTTGAATTTTGAGGACAAAATTATTTTAAAGGGGGTAGACTTGTCACTACCATATTTTTTAGGAAAGGATATTTTGGTTATTTCATAATTAATTAAATATTATGCATGTTGAATAATTATTTATTATATTATTTAATTATTTTTAGATATTAGTTTATTATTTTGGATTTGTGCTAGTGGACCTAACTAGTTTATATTAGATCCATGGACCAACATTTATATTTGGTTATATTTGAGCCCAAATAGAAGCCCATTCATTAGGAGGATAATTAATTAAATTAAATCCATTAAACTAGAACCTTCCCTCCTTAATTATTTCTTCATGAGAGGCCCCAAGGGATATTTTAGACTTTACCTAGAAACTTGGGGAAGGGGTTAGTGGCCGTCCATTTAAAAAGAGGGGGGGATTTCTCTCTCCTCTTTTCATCTAAATCTAGATCTAGAATTTCCCTTAACCAAATTTCTTTATTCCCACATCAAATCCCTACCAATTTTTTTTCCAATTTCTTCCCAAATCACCATTAGAGGCTAGTAGAGCAAGAATCTAGAAGGAGGAAGTTAGGATCTACAAAGAGGAGCAAGGATCTATAAGTTGAAGGCTCATTTCATCAATTTTGGAGGTTGCATTGGGAATCCATCTCCCAATAGATACAATTTAGTTTTTAATTAGGGTATAAATCTGTATTTTAATCATTAGAAACTACCCCATATGATGAGGCTACCCATAGGAATTGGAATTAGGTTCATAGGAGGCCTATGGAGGAAGTTATGGTGTATTTTGTGTCAATTTTGGGAGAATTCCGAGATTGACACATGTTGTGTTTGTCAATTAGGCCAAATTGATATGTGTTTGATTGTTTATGGCTAGTGTCGTATCCACAATCGGATACGTGTAGGTCGTATCCTAATAATTTGGAGATACAGATTGATTTGGGACTTTTTCCTCCGACACGGGACTTTGTGCATGTCATATTTGACATGGACACGTAGATGTGTAATTGATTCATCGTATTATTTATATATACTATTTTAGACTTGCTCGTATCCTTCGGAGTACGTTTGGTTGTGTGGTGGACTCGTATCGCAAGCGTATCATAGATCTAGTGTGATACGGGTGCGATACACTCCACGTGTTTGGTGTGTTGCATTCCTAGATTCAATTTGTATTGTTTACAGTTAGTAGTGGTATATGTATGCATATGAGTATGTATATAGTATTATATATATATATATATATATATATATATATATATATATATATATGTATGTATGTATGTATGTTGGTGATTATATATGTATATGTGCATGTGTATATATAGTTATATTGATAGGTACTTGTATGTTTATATATGTACACTTGTATTTATCTATAGTATATTGTATAGATATGCATATATGGCTATAGGTATATGTGTGTGTGTGTGTGTGTGTATATATATATATATATATATATGTATGTATGTATGTATGAGAGTGTATACATATATATATATATATATATATATAGGTGTCTAGTTGTGTGTATTTGTATGGATGTGTATAGAGGGAGTCGAGCAGCATGTCTAACATCAGAGGCAGCAGCAGCTTTCAGCACACAGTAGCATCAACATTTAGCAACATCGCAGCATGTATCAGCAGCTAGCTTATGTAGCAAGGTGCCCGAGAGCTAGCAGCTTGCACAGCAATTGCAAGGCAGCAGCTGCAGCTTCATGCAAAGCAGTGGCTGTTTGAGCACAGCAGAGAACTAGCAAATGCAGCAACAATAACTCAGCAACCATGAACAGCAGCAGCAAACACAGCAACACCACCACCAGCAGCAGCTAGGGGAGCTCCATCAGCAGGCAACAACTAGGTATGGTAGTATTGTTAGTAGTTGGTTAGTTCATAGCTTGTTAGTTTCAGTAGTTAGCTAGTTATTAGTGGTTAGTTAACTAGTTAGTTAGTTATCTAGTTAAGTTACTATTTAGTAGATATATATATTCATATGTACTTTGTGATATATATCTAGTAGCTAGCAATTACTTGGTAACATGTATGCATATATGTATTAATAGTTAGTGGTTAGTATAGTAGTTGTGTACTAATAAATACATATTAGTTTATAGCTAGTAGTTTGTATTAAATAAATATATGTTAGTATATAGTTTTGAGTTGGGTAGTTAGCTATACGTTAAGATTGGCATTACTTTGAGATATCAAGGTAAATGTCAAGGTATCGGGTTGATACTCAAGATATTTGAGTTGAGTATCGAGATGGGTGTGTAGTGGTACCATACCGCGTTGGTTCAAAGCCAAGGTATCCACTTAGCATTTGTAATTAGGATTAATATATATATATATAATATTGATTTAATATGCATAATATGATATTTCCATATCTTTTTAGTGCGTATCTTAGATACGGTATCTTAGTAATTTCTAGTATCCTAGTTTAGCTTATATGGCCTAGTTTCTTAGTGTATGGACCCAACATCCTAGAATTAGATTCATACAATCTAATAATAGTTAGTTTGACCAAGTTTGACTTAGAGTTGACATAGTTTGACTATTTTAACTTAGAAATGGCTCTTTGACCTAGATGTTGACCAATTTAACTTATTTTCATTACGAAACCTTGTATTGATGTTATATTCCCTATATAGGTCTTCGAGGCACTGTACCGGACATCTGTGATACTGTTCATCGGATTTTAGGTGAGTACATTCTCTGATAGTTTCGCATTTATGATATCCTCTATGTTCATTGTATCTAGTATAGATATCCTTGATTTCTCGACACAATGGTTACATAGATTGGTATATCCGGATCTCGTTATGAGATGTTGTTCCTTGGTATTTATGGTATATCTTGTGCAAGCATTATTTCATTGTTCTTCTTGTACACGTACATATATTGGTTCATGAGGAGAGTAGCGCCCTTGTTGCGGAAACCCGTGTCATAACGTACCATGGTTGGATCCACTATACCAGTCGAGGGTTGGGGAGTATGTAGTGTAGATATGTGATCATACCCTCCTTGTATCAAGTATTGTTCATTGAATAGTATTAATTATACACCGTACATATGATTAGCCAAGCCATTAATCTTATATCAAGTTTCCAAGTCGATCACATGTTAAAGCTGGTACTCACTCACTTAGTCATTAGTATTCTTGTCATTGCCATATTGTTCATTCTTGTATTTATTTTCAGTATTTTCTTTATTTTATATCTCTTGTATCTACATATTGCATCTTGTATATTCATATCTATTTACTGTTACATAGTTTATATCATTGATTAGAACTGCTGTTAGAGATGTACTCTGCTCCTTTCCTGACTGAATATATTTTTCCCAAATGACACTAATGAGTGGTACCCCACTCATTACAGATCTCAGGATGTTGTGGGCTTAGAGCCAAGGACCTTGATTCAGGAGGGTCTCATCCCGACTGAAATAGACGACCCCAGACTTGTAGCATCTTAGTTATTCCTTTTGTACTGTATTTGTCTCCAGCTTACTTTTAGTATTTCTCTGACTCATTGATGTTATTTGACTCATGAGTTGTATTGTGACTATTCTATTCTTTTATCATATTTGTGCGTATTTTCATCTATAGATCTGTGATTGAGTATATTTGATATTATGATGGTGGCATTGTTATGTCTTTATTATAGATAGATAGTTTACCCAAATAGGGTTCTACGTCGATGTTGCGGCGTAGGCTGGGCGTTGTTCACTACTCGTGCCCCTACATCGGGTGTGGGTCATGATAGTGGGTTCCTATGTACAGGAAAATATGAGGGGTATAATACGACAAAAGTCAGTGATAGACCTAGTCGTTGGCTGGCGGGCTGGTGTTGATGCCTGCTCCAAGGTTGTCATGATACACTCCCTCAGAGTCTCAACCTGGCGCTGCTGGGCTTACTGTTGAGCCCGCTGTTGGGATTGTTGTTGAGTCTGCCACTGGACTTGTTGTTGAACCTGCATCATGGTGTAGAATATTTGAAATATTTGTTGGCCATCCATAGGTTGCCCCTGAGGAAAGGGCATATATGGCATCTTAGGAGAAATGGAGGTGGTGGAGGGCAACTGTTCCTCCTCCTACCCTGAGTCCTGCTGGCCCTTTTGCTCCGCTTGGTGTTATTTGAATAAACAAAAAAAATGAAAGAAGAAGAGGGTTTATACGAAACCTTTCTTTTTTTGCTTATAAACAAGAAAAAGAGTACAATTAATCCTATACGAGGAAGTTAAGTACAATAAAAATGATTCTAGGGAAGAATTGTTATAGGAGTCTGATCTGCGGTCGATCATTTTGTCCCTAGGACCACACGATGATGAAGAAGTACTGTAGAAGAGTAAGAAGCTTCAAAGGTTGTAAGTGGGATTGAATTCTCGTTGCCAAAGTTGTCAATTAACACTCTTTGTCTGTGCTCTCTCTCTCTCTGATCTCTCTCTCTCTGATCTTGATCCTTTTTTTTCTTGACCTGACTCCCCTGTGACCAGGGGTCTCTATTTATAGAGATCAGTCACAATAACTGTCTAGTTGGCGTAGAAACCAAACTGTGAAGAAAGTTGCATCTTTTACGCGGCGGTTATAATAACTGCTACCCACGTTCGAATGACCTTCTAAATTTGCGTATGACACGTATCCTATTATAAGGTAACGCGTATAACTGCTTCGAAGATCACGGCATACAAGCCACGTAGGTAACTGCACCTTGCGTAGAGATGGTTGGCGTAAAAGCCAACTAATTATCGTGTTGGCGTAAAAGCCAAGCTCAGCGTAAAACTTGAGGATTCATGAATAACAGACATCCAGCGTAAAATAGCCGATTAACCGTCATGACTGAGGTATTGAGCGTATTCTGGGCTAAATAGCCTTATCACGTACCTTTGCAAATATAGCTGAGTTGGTGTATTTCGAAGAGATAGTATACGACGTACTCCTATAGTTGAAAATAGCCTAGTTGGCGTAAAATGCAAGGATGGTGATGTGAACGTATTAGCCACCATTTTAGCTTTCCCAGTCATTTAAAAATAGAACAAAATCTCGTACATTAAATGCAGAGATCTACCCCTATCTCGTGCATTAAATGCAGAGATATGCCTGGAGCTCTGTACGAGAAACAACTTTTGACGTGGCGTCTGATTTTGTCTCATCTTGAGCGTAAAGACTCGTTTCTGCCCATGTAGAATAGGCAGCGTATTCTTTGAATGCGTAAAAATAACTTGTATCAAGAATATGTCACTAAACGACAGCCTGGGTCTCTATAAAAAATCATCATCACAGCTGTCCTCTCGATCGTCGTGCAGTACTTTTTGTCAGGAGTCAGGTTCACTGTTTTGTCTGACAGATTCATCCAAGGAATACGAAGAGTTCCTCAAACAACTTTATGTTGTATTAAAAAAAATGTATTTTACGCCGGAGGGATCCGGTGTCCCGTGGCCCGGCTGCACAATACGTCTGCTATGAAGATTCATAACTCCGAAAGGAAGACATATTAAATTAGGGATTTTGAAAATAAACAGGATGCAAATTTGGTAAAATAAAGCCAAAGTAGTGGTATTAAAGAGAGATAATCAAGCATGTAGATGAGATCCTAATATCTAATCCTATCTGCAGGCTTGTTTGGCATAATTAGGTAACCATGATAATTTGAATCTGGACATGTATGGGCCACCACAAAAACTATGTTACGTTCTAGTTCCAAAAGTGCGAAACTAAGCCACATGGCAATGGCCAACGAGTACAACTCCGATGGACGTTCCAATTTAATGGACCCGTTGGAGTACACTTAAGTTTTATGATACAATAATAGTCTAACATATAATCACAAGTAGCAAAACTAATCTCATCCACATATATGAATAATGAAGCACATAGAAAAATTAAGTCTACTAATGTGAAGTGGAAATAAGTTTGGAAATATGACATAATATAATCCTGAAGGAGTTTCATACACGGGGACAAACCCGCTAATAGAAGTACTGAAATAGAATAAAGTGCAATAAGATAACTAGAACCAATATCAGCTAAATAGGTAATAAGATCGGATCCAAGGTGAAGTCTCTACTACTGATAACAGATTTACGTAAGCATGCCAGCTAGTATTTAATTTTGCCTGGACAAAATAATTTGCCGAGGGCCAGGTCCACTCTCTGAGGGGTCTCCCCAATTTTGAACATATGGCCGACCTCTTAGGCGAGAAATTGGTGGAGGTGGAGCAATGCCTAATGGAGTTGCGGCAGTACTAGCAGATAGATATGGGAATGCTGATATCCTATAAGTATAATGAGTTCACGAAGAAGGTGGAGGCGGAGAGGGCCTTCTTTGCTTTGTCTAAGGAAGGCTTGCAACATGACCTCCAAAATTTGCAAGAGAAGCGCAATTGGCTGAGGGATCTCAAAGAATAGTGCCTCTCCCGACGGAAGAGCCTGACTGAGAAAATTATAAAGCTCTAAGTCGAGCTTGATACGCTGGAGAATAGGCTGTGGGAGGCCCAGCAGGAAGAGGAGGTTATCCGAACCGAGGTAAGCCAAGCAGCGAAGAACACGACTGGCGTTGAGGTTATGGTGCAAAATCTAGAGGATAGACATGATTCCTACTCTCGCTACGAGGATCCCGAGGTTATGGCCAAAGAGGTTGAGCGCTGGGCCCAGGTGCGCCTGGATGGCCATATCGTCCGTCTCCATGATCGGATAGCAGAGTTATGCTCTTACCAGTAGCACCAATAGTTCTTCTTTTGCTTTTTTCAACATCTCTTTTTGTGCCTTTTGTTTTGACTTTGGGTGGGGAACTAGTAATCCCTCAGATGTAGTTCACTTTCAGTTTCTCTTAGGCGAAAGAAATAAAAGCTATTTCGTTTGTTGTAATTGTTTGTGTGAACTAGAGGTAATATAGACGTAGTACAATATTGCAGTTGTTAAGGATGTCCCACTGGGGGATCTTTGGTAGACCTATTACTTATTGCACACTTGGATGCAAGTAATAGACACAAAATAAGACCTGTCAGAGGTGATATGGAAGTGATAGGTTTTGTAGGCTTAGCACCACTGGCGTACTTTTATGGTAAGTACGGGAGATAAGTTGAGATGGGAACCGATGTCAGAGGTAATATGGACGTGATAATCGATAACCAAACCCGGAAGGTTTATTTAGAGGTAATATGGACATGGCAAACTCGGCCGGGGAGAAATATTAGGACAGTAGTTCAGAGGTAATATGGATGTGAACTTATGTTTGAAAAACTCACTGAGGAGTAGTTTGCTGAGTGTGGTCTACTCGAAAATGTAGATAGGCCTGAGGGTTACTCCATTGGGGCGATCTTTAGGACGATAACTCAGAGGTAATATAGACGTGAACTAGCATCTAACGAGACTGGATTTTTTTTGGGTAGCCCCTTGTCACGACCCGCACCTGTTGTAAGGGCACGATTACATGGGTACGTCCTGCCAACGCCGCAGCATCGACGGTAGAATGCTGTCTAGGTCAACAATACTATCTAAATATTTCACACAATATATATAATATACCTGTAAAGTTGTCTCAACTCCCAAATGGAGGACAATATGATAATATGATAATAGTAAATAATACTCAATCACAATAATAAACTAGAGGAAGATATGGCCCGATATGGAATAGAAGGAAAGAAATACAGAGTCAACTACATCACAAGTCTAATAGTCTAATCATAACTCAATGATCTCAAATATAATACATGTCAAAAGTGTCTAACTGACATATACAATATCATAAATGAACTAGCTAAGTCTCATAGACTGCTGGTACTATCTCAATTGGCTCTACGGGTACTATCTCAAATGGCTCGCCATCCTGTTTCCCGTAGTGCGTAGGACACCACTCCTCTAATGAATCATCTAAAAAATATATACAGTCAGGATTAGAGCAAAGTACAACCCAATAGTAGTTTCAATAATTGACAGAAAATATGAAACAACAATAGCAATGCAAATAAATGATTAAAGTAACTGAATTAGCAAATATCATGAGAAAGAGCATCATAGTAAATAATGGCAATAAACGAAGAACAATATAGTGAGGAATATCAATGTAATGAGCTGGAATTAGGTCAATAATACTATCTAAATATTTTACACAATATATATAATATACCTGTTAATATATCTCAACTCCCAAATGGAGGACAATATGATAATATGATAATGGTAAACAATACTCAATCACAATAATAAACTAGAGGAAGATATGGCCTGATATGGAATAAAAGAAAAGAAATACAGAGTCAAATACATCACAAGTCTAATAGTCTAATCATAACTCAATGATCTCAAATATAATACATGCCAAAAGTGTCTAACTAACATATACAATATCATAAATGAACTAGCTAAGTCTCATAGACTGCTGGTACTATCTCAATTGGCTTTACGGGTACTATCTCAAATGGCTCGCCATCATGTTGCCCGTAGTACGTAGGACACCACTCCTCTAATAAATTATCTGAAAAATATATCCAGTCAGGATTGGAGCAAAGTACAACCCTTGATAGAAAATATAAAACAATAATAGCAATGAAAATAAATAATAAAAGTAATTGAACTAGCAAATATCATGAGAAAGAGCATCATAGTAAATAATGACAATAAACTGAGAACAATATAGTGAGGAACATTAATATAATGAGCTAGAATAAATGAAATAATATAATAAATGTGCCTTAAAATATTAGTAAGATCATGTGATCGACTTGGGCCTAGCACGGGCTATATATAAAAGGTGAGCTAGCGTGATCATACGTGAGTTGCATGATCTGCTAACTATCATGGGCTACACTAAATAACGGGCTATAAGGTATGATTACATATCCACTAATACTTCTCTAACCTCCGATTAGTACACCAATCCAAATCATGACATGTTATAATACGTATATCACACTACACGGTCTATAATATCATGCACTATGATCACGCACTACTAGAACAAGAGGGATTAGCGACGTTTTTAGCGACGTCAACAAAAAACGGCCCTAATATAATATAAATTAGCGACTCCATGTAAAAATGTCGCTAGACATCGTTAATTGGCGACATTTAGCGCTGTTTAACGACTTTTATTCAGTTTTTAAAAGATTAGTCGCTATAAGTTTAATTAAGGTCGCTAAACGTCACTAAATTTTTTTTATTTAGGGCTGATTCCCCCAATTTCCTTCGATCTCTCCCTCTCCCTCTCCCAAATTTGAAACCCCCCTTCGGCTCCTCCTTCCTCCGGCTCCCTTCCTCCCTCCGGCGACCCCCCTCCGGCCCCGTACTCCCCTTCGGCTCCCCTCCTCCCTCCGGCGTCCCCTCCTCCCTTCCGGTGACTCCCCTCCGGCCACGTCCTCCCCCCTCCGTCGTCAGCTCCTCCTTCCTCCGGCTCCCCTTCTCCCTCCGTGTCACGACCCGCACCCGAAAATAGGTCATGAGCCGTGGGTACGTCCAGCCTACGCCGCAGAATCGGCGGTAGAACGCTGTAAAGGTCCGTTCTAGGTCAACCATATCTATCTATATCTCACAGAAAAATCCGGCATGACCTCTCCAAAAGGAGGGCAAAACCACGCAATATATATATATATAAAATCCTCTCCAAAAGGAGGGCAACCACGCAATATATATATATGAACTCTCAATCACAAAATCTAGGGAAAAAAATAAAGCACGATATGATATAAACAAAGAAACAGAACCAAAGAGAGCAAGACAATCCAAAATAATACAGTCCAAGGCCATAATAGCTACAACATCACACAGCCACAAAAGAATAAGTACAATCGTCCAAAATAAAATACTGGAAATAACCCAGGAACCCACCTAGCTAACTAGGGTGCTATAGGCGTCTCCTTGGCGCACTCCTCCTCGGTCACGGGGTCACAACAGTCGTCAACACCGGGCCCGTAGAACGTCGGACAATAGTCCTCAGGATCCTCTGGAAAAAATATGCCCAGTCAGGACTGGAGCAAAGTACATAACTCTGAAAGCAACTCCAAATACATGGTAAGGTGTATATGATGAGCAATAGAAAAGTATACAAGATGCACAGGAAATAAATATATGCTGGAGCACAATAAGTAGCTGCAAGTAAACTGGAGAACGATACAAGTAGTAGAAAAGTAACTGCAGGTGAGAAACACGAATACTAGCTAAGTGCCTTGAGCACAAGTTCGTTATGCGATCGGCTTAGGTTGCACATGAAAAATACTACGATAACTCCATTATGCGTGAGTTGCATAACCAACATACACATGAATACTGTTTGGCTTTGATCACATAACCAACTCCTACTCCCCTCCCCCACTAATACCATTGGATCCAACCACAACACGCTACGTACATGATAATAGCTCGCGCACACGAAGGCGAGAGCACAAGAAGCACATGATAGCACATGAGAATCAATACCCGAAGCACATGATGAAATACACGTGATAGAGTACCCGCTGAACACGGTAAGGGGGATAGCATCTCATGACGGGATCCACTAGTACCAGCTCGTGTAATAATGTATCAGAATCAAGTATTACAGTTCTAGAACAGGTGATATAAACACTATCATAAAATGTAAACTATCAGAGGTAGGTACTCGCCTGATGTCCTGAGCAATTGATGAGGATCGAGATCCGGACCGGTGTCGCAAGGACCTAATGCGAAAAGCAGAATTAAACAGGGTTCTAAGCATTTAAACTGATATAAAATAATTAAAAATAGGCTTCTAGGGCTATTCTAGGTCGAACGGGTCAAACCGGTGAAAATCGGGTCAAAAAGTCAACCCGGGGTCTAAAAAGTCAATTCTAGGTCAAAACTAGGTCAAACGTTGACTTTTACGGTCAACGAGGACAATTATGGTCAAAGCTAGGTCAAACTAGGGTGCCCCTGAAATTCTAGGTCAAACCGAGCTCATTAAGCTACTAAACTCACAAACTCGCCTAATCGAGATACCGGGATACCCTCGGTATCCGATACCTCGCCCTAGGCCACGCACCCCGACTAAACCCGCTAAAACCTAGGCTAGCACGCGTAAATATATATATATATATATATAAACATATAAAAATCACTCCAAGACATTTCCTAGGCTAATGCTCAAATACCCCGCTCGAAACTCAATACCTTGGATATCTCAAGGTATTGAGATACCTCGGTATCTCAAGGTATTGAGATTTCGCTCTAAAATCCCTCTAACTAGTTGTGCACCTAGTTATTAATCTAGGCTAGGTAATATATATATCTACCATATTTATATATATCTAAGTATGTATATACCTATATATATAGATATCCACACACATATACCCAAATACCCATTATCTTACCCTACGCATAAATATATATGACTATACTATCTAAATATCTCTAGGTATTGATATAACTATATGTATATAGATATATATATACCTTAGATAGATAACTACCTATCTACCTATGTATCTATCCATAGATAGATCTATCTATAATACCATCTATCTATCTATCTATTCTAGTAACTATCTACTTATCTAATTATCTACATATCTTTCTAACTATCTAATCTATCTAATCTATCTATAAACTATCTATCTAACAATCTATATAACCACCTATCTATACCTAAACCTCGCTGCATAAGCTAACCCTGCTGCTGCTCGCTGCTGTACCTGCTGATGCTGCTGCCCATGCTGCTGCTACTGCTCTTGCTGATACTGTGGCTGCTGCTGCAGCTCCTTGCTGTTGCTGTGCTGCTGCTGCAGTGCAGCAGCAGCTGCTGCTCGCTGTGGCAGTTGGCTGCCCCCCCATCTCGCAAACACACACACCCACACTCCTATACATATATATATATATATATATATATATATATATATATATATATATATATAGGATGATATATATATATATATATATATATATATATATATATACACACATATAACCATATATATACTACTAGATACCTATATATATATACACTTATATCTATTCTAACATACTCACTAACACACACACCTACACACTCACAAACACACTAATACACACACTCACACACAAATATATACATAGCTATAAATATATATAAACACACATATTAATATATATATACACACATACAAATATATATATATATATATATATATATATATATATATATATATATATATATATCGATACACACACACACTCTAAGATACATATATATATATATATACACATACACATATAAATATATATATACATATGCACACACAAGCACACTTACACATATACATATAAATATATACACATAGACATATACACACACAAGCACATAGATATAAATACACATATATATATATATATATATATAAATATATATACATATATACAAATATATATAAATATATACATATATATATATAGACACATATACACTAACACAACACAACACACAATAACACACAAACAACACGCCCCCCTCACTCCCAACGACCCCGACACTCACCAATACCCTAAAATATATATAATATAACTCGAAAACTCTAGCACACACTCCCCGATACTAACCCAACGCGCACACAAGCCCGAAACAAGGAAACCAAGTCGAAATGGCCGTTCGGTCATTTCGACGAACACGTGGTGCGCGGCTCGGAAAACCTCCTGAAACGCACACCAAACGAACTCGAAATCGGCCTAAAATTTACCCACGCGCTTTACACGATGCCTAGATCCTAGAAAATGCACTCTCGCGTCGATTCTAGGTCCGTGGTGGAAATGCGCACGCACTTAGAATCGGCGACGACGAAAAGCCCCAATTTTGCCCGAAACGCCCGTTTCTCCGCGACACGACTTCCCGTGTCCAAACGGAGACACGCACTCACCCTTAAGATATCCGACAACGTCTACCTAGGTCCGTCTAACCTAGGGCATCACCCAAAATTGGGCCAAATTCGGATTCCACCCGAATTCGACACAAAACCTAATGTCAAAGTCTCTAAACTCAACCAAACTAGTTCCATCTTCTTCCTACGGGTAGGCTTAGGGTCTAGGAAGGTTCTACAACACTAATTACACTATATAAAAATAATTAGCAAGGGGAAAGTTAGATTTTACCTCTTGGGAGTTGGAATCCCAAGGCCAAAGTCTCACAACCCCTAGAAATCACCTCCCTCAAGCTCCAAGCCACCAAATCTAGCTTCCACACTAGATCTAAGCTCCTCACACCTAGGTTAGGGAAAATGCAAGGTGAGGGTTAGCATAAGGAGAAGGAATGGAAGAAAGAAAGAAGAAAAAATGGAAGAGGGACTTACTTGGAGAAGGAAGGAAGAAGAAAGAAGAAGTGGAGAAGAAGAAGAAGAAGAAGGAAGTAAAATATGAAGCAAAGGGGGGAGAGGGCTGCTAGCTTTGCTGGTTCTCACGGGTGTGGGGGAGGGGGGGTAGGTAGGCCGGCCAAGCAAGTATAAAGGGGTTACACAAGTTCCACCTTCCCAAAACGCCCCTACTCACTTGGTTTAGGGTTCCGGGTTCCAAAAGCACTCAAACTAGCTCCAAATCTTTCCAACTAACCTCCTAAAAATAAAATAATAAATCTAAATCCCAAAATAATTCTCACAAGGGTGTGGGCTGGGTCGGACATGGGTCCACTAGCCAAAACCCTAAAACAATCATTAAAAAAAATAAGACAAGCACCAAATAAATATAAATATAATTAATTAAATACAATCCACTATTTATCAAATAAAAATAAAAAAATACCCTATTTTCTAGAATTGGGTAGTGACAAGTCTACACTCCTTAAAATAATTTCGTCCTCGAAATTAAAAGATAAAACTAGGACAGGAATGCAAAGAAAGAACCATACCTCAGGGCTCGAAGAGATAGGGGTATCGCTCGCGCATTTCATCCTCCCTCTCCCAGGTCGACTCACCTGGACAGTGATGCCTCCACGCAACGCGAACCAAGGGAATAGTCTGGTTTCTCAACACCTTCTCCCGCCGATCCAGAATCTCTACTGGCTGCTCTGGATAGCTAAGAGTAGGGCCCACTGCGATCTCCGAGTGATCCAATACGTGATTGGGATCCGCCACGTACCGTCTCAACTACGACATGTGGAACACATCATGAACTCCCTCCAGCGTAGTCGGCAACTCAAGCCTATACGCCACGGCGCCAACCCTCTCAAGAATATGGAAGGGTCCGACGAAACGTGGGCTAAGCTTCCCGCCTCCACCGAAGCGAATAGTGCCCCGATTCGGAGAAATCCTCAGGAACACCAGATCTCCAACCTAGCACAAACAAGGTCTCAGTACTTAGTCTAAAACAAGCAATCACAAGCAAACACAAAAACAAAATCTAGATTCTAAGCTATACCTCGAACTCCAAAGGTCTCCGGTGGCTATCGGCCCAATGCCGCTGCCTGTCCTGCGCCACCCGAAGTCTATCTCTAATGAGCTTGACCTTCTCCGCTGCATCAACCACCATCTCCGGGCCAAGCAAAGCTCTCTCACCTACATCACCCCATGACAACGGAGTGCGACACCTCCGTCCATACAACGCCTCGAAAGGTGACATCTCGATACTGGCTTGGTAGCTGTTGTTCTAAGCAAACTCTACCAAGTGCAAGTGATCCTCCCAAGAGCCTCTGAAATCCAAAACACAAGTCCGAAGCATGTCCTCAAGTGTCTGAATGGTCCTTTCTGACTGACCATCTGTCTGCGGGTGATACGCACTACTAAACTTGAGCTGGGTGCCCAAGCTAGCCTGCAGGCTCCTCCAGAAATACGAAGTAAAGCGACTGTCCCGATCTGATACTATGCTCACTAGAACTTCATGCAGTCTGACTATCTGGCGCACATACATCTCTGCTAGTCTCTCTGTAGACGTACCCACTTTGAATGGTAGAAAGTGGGTCGATTTGGTCAACCTGTCCACGATGACCCAAATCGCATCCTTCCCGCCTGGAGAACGGGGAAGTCCAGAAACAAAATCCATGGTCACATGCTCCCATTTCCACTCCGGAATGGGTAACGGCTGGAGTAAACCTCCTGGCCTCTGCCTCTCCGCCTTCACCTGCTGGCACACTAAGCATCGGGATACGAAGCGTGCTACCTCCCGCTTCATCCCATACCACCATACATGCTGTCTCAGATCTCTATACATCTTGTTAGCACCTGGATGCATAGAATACTGGGATCGATGTACCTCCTGAAGAATCTCTTCGCACAACGATCCACTCGGCACACACAACCTGGTACCGTGCCGCAACGAACCATCATCAGCAATGGTGAAGTCATCTGCTAATCCCATCTGAACCTGCTCCCTGATGCTACTCAGGGACTCATCCTCAAACTGTGTAGCCCTGATCCGGTCTACCAACTCTGACTGAATTTGCAGTCCCCACATCTGTATCTCAACTCCAGGCACTATCACCTCAATGCCCAAGTTCTCTAGATCTGCCAGAAGATAACGATCTGTAGTCAGGCACATAGCTACCGGATATCTGCTCAATGCATCCGCAACTACGTTCACCTTCTCTGGATGATACTGCAACGATATGTCGAAGTCTTTCATCAACTCCAACCATCTCCTCTACATCATGTTTAGCTCTTTTTGGGTAAACACATACTTCAAGCTCTTGTGGTCTGTAAAGATCTCCACACGCTCTCCGTATAAATAGTATTTCCACAACTTTAGAGCAAAGATGACCGCTGCCAACTCTAAATCGTGGGTAGGGTAGTTCTTCTCATGAGAACGTAATTGCCTGGAAGCATAGGCAATCACCCTCCCATTCTGCTGCAACACACAACCCAATCCCTTCCCCGATGCATAACTATAGATAGTGAATCCTCCAGAACCTGATGGCAACGTCAACACTGGAGCTGTCGTCAACCTCCTCTTCAGCTCATCAAAGGCAACCTGGCACTCCTCTGACCAAACAAACTCCACGTCCTTCCGAGTCAGCCTGGACAACGGCTCTGCAATCCGGGAAAAATCCTGAATAAATCTCCTGTAGTAGCCTGCCAGTCCCAAGAAACTCCTGACCTCGGCTACTGAACTCGGAGCACTCCATGCCTCAACTGCCATAATCTTTCTCGGATCAACCGAGATACCCTCTCCAGTCACCACATGAACAAGGAATTCCACCTTGTCAAGGAAGAACTTACACTTCGAGAGCTTTCCATAAAGCTTCTCCTTCCTGAGAGTCTTCAGCACTATCCTCAGATGCTCCTCGTGCTCCTCTAGGGTCTTCGAATATACCAAGATATCATCTATAAACACCACCACAAACCTATCCAGATGCTGATGGAATACCTTGTTCATCAGATTCATGAACACTGCCGGGGCATTAGTCAACCCAAACGGCATCACCAAGAACTCATACTGTCCATATCTGGTCCGAAAAGCTGTCTTCGAAATATCCTCCTTCCTGACCTTCACCTGGTGGTAGCCTGTCCTCAGATCAATCCTGAAAAACACCCTCGCTCCGCTCAACTGGTCAAAAAGATCATCAATACGCGACAGCGGATACTTGTTCTTGATTGTGAGGTTGTTCAGAGCCCTGTAGTCGATACACATCCGTATCGACCCATCCTTCTTCGACACAAAAAGTACCAGAGCACCCCACGGAGAAGAACTAGATCTGATAAATCCCTTGTCCTGAAGCTCATCCACTTGCTTCTTCAACTCTATCAGCTTACTGTTGCTGACTCTATAGACGTGCTGGGATATCGGCTCCGTGCCTGGCACCAAGTCTATAGAGAACTCCACATCTCTGTCCGGAGGTAACCCTGGCAACTCCTCCGGAAAGACATCCATGTACTCCTCTATCAGTGGATGTAGCGACCTCGGCTCTACCACCAGGGCTCCGCAGAAGACTCCCTCGGTCTGCTCCTCTGGCAAACTAAAACTCTGGCTCACCTGGCGGACTAAACAAAACTCTGCCTCCACGACAATCTATACTAGCACAATGCGTACTCAACCAATCCATCCCGAGTACAATATCGTAGCTCGGAAGTGGCATTACGAGTAGGCACACACTCAACTTCCGGCCTCCCAAGGTAACTCTCCGGTCTCTGCAGACATCACGGACTAGGATGATACCACCCCCGGTCGTGATCTTACAGAGTCTAGCTAAAGGTTCAGCAACAAGATGGTGTCTAACAGAAAAAATATACAGACACAAAGCTATGGAAAGCACCAGAATTAAATAAAGCAAGTGCTAAAATGGAATCAAGGAGAACAGAACCTGAGATAACGTCACCAACTGGCTCGGCCTCGTCTACTGTCAGGGCAAAAGCTCGCCCCTGCTGTCCTCCTCGGTGCTGCTGCTGGTGCA
Organism: Iris macrosiphon; assembly: GCA_036927795.1. Lineage (NCBI taxonomy): Eukaryota > Viridiplantae > Streptophyta > Magnoliopsida > Asparagales > Iridaceae > Iris > Iris macrosiphon. Next base: position 119,464,316 of record JAYESA010000010.1, on the reverse strand, counting down.
GGGTGAACCTCTGCTGCTGAGTCTGCAAAGGCGGTCCTATCTGCTGCGCTACAGGTGCTCTGGCTGGTGCCCTCTGAGCGGCTCCTCCGCCCTGAGCTGGACGGGCAAGCGCTGAAGGACAATCCTTCAGCTGGTGATCTGCTGTGCCACACAATAAACATCTGCCCAGCCTCTTTCTGTATATGTCCTATCCGTGCCCTGGCTTCCTACAGAAAGGGCAAACGATGGGCTGCCTCTGGCCCTGCTGCTGACCCTGCCTCTGCTGCTGGGGCGCCTGTCGGAATGGCGTATGACCCTGACCCTGGTGCTGCTGGGTCTGTTGGAATGGCCTCTTGGCTGGGCCTGCACTGCTACCTGCTCCTGAAGTATCTCTGCTCCTTTTCGTCTTCAGCTCTAGGTCATCCTCGGCTCTCTGAGCGTCGCTGACAATCTGCTCGAAGGTCGCCTCTCGGTCACTCCTAGTCAAAGACTTGACCGCCATGACCAAGCCCTTGCGGAACTTCCGCGCCTTCGCTGCCTCAGACAACCCCTCAACAAATCTGTCCAGACGGCAGAACTCCGCTGCATACTCATCCACTAGCATACTTCCCTGGATGAGCGCCTCGAACTGACTCTCTAAGGCACTGAGAGCCACGTCCGGGAAAAACTTCTCCTTGAAAAGCTTCTTGAAAGCCTCCCAAGTCAATCCCGGAATTGCTATCCGCGTATCCGTGCGGTACCAAGTAAGGGCAAGGTCGAACATCTTGCTGCCCGCTGCCTCTATCTGCATGCTGGATGGGATCATCGCCAGCCTAAAAATGCCCTCTATATGCTCGATCCAGTCGTCGGCGTACAGGATCCCCTCTGTGCCGCGGAACTCCTTAGGCCGCATCCTCTGAAAATCGATAATAGTATCCGGCCTAGGATACTGAGCCTGCTCTAGCTGTGGCTGGATCTGAGCCACCCTGTCGACCGCTGTCATAGCCACCTGATGAGCATTCTCAATGCCCATCCTCATAACATCTGCTTGGCGGTGCTACGCATCCATCATCTCTCGGAAGAATGCGAACAACTGCGTAGCATCCACTGGCGCAGGCGGTGGTGGAGGAGGTACCACCGGAACAACTGGGGTAACTCTCGGATCAATGGGAGTAAGGGGATCTCTGAGAGAAACTGACGCTCCCTCAACCGCAGGAGTGGCGAGTGGAGCGGTAGAGGCTGCCGGAAGTCGAGCAGGTCGAGAGGTGGCAGACCTCTCGGTGGCAGCTGCTGGGGCGGTGCGCTGAGATCTGGTCTTCGGAGGCATCCTGAACACAGATCAAAAGAAGTTAATATAGTGCATGAAACGATAACATCAATGAAGGACAGTAATATTACAAAAGAAATAATTTCAGGAAAAATTAAAGATAGCAAAAGGAAGCAGGAAGGGTCCTAGTTGTGATTGAGCACACTCTCTCTCAGCCTATCTCCTATATCCTATTGCAGGTAACCTAAAAACTAGACCTGCATGGGCCGCCACCAAAAACGTGTCACGACCCGCACCCGAAAATCGGGCATGAGCCGTGGGTACGTCCAGCCTACGCCGCAGAATCGACGGTAGAACGCTGTAAAGGTCCGTTCTAGGTCAACCATATCTATCTATATCTCACAGAAAAATCTGGCATGACCTCTCCAAAAGGAGGGCAAAATCACGCAATATATATATATATATAATCCTCTCCAAAAGTAGGGCAACCACGCAATATATATATATGAACTCTCAATCACAAAATCTAGGGAAAGAAATAAAGCACAATATGATATAAACAAAGAAACAGAACCAAAGAGAGCAAGACAATCCAAAATAATACAGTCCAAGGCCATAATAGCTACAACATCACACAGCCACAAAAGAATAAGTACAATCATCCAAAATAAAATACTGGGAATAACCCAGGAACCCACCTAGCTAACTAGGGTGCTATAGGCGTCTCCTCGGCTCACTCCTCCTCGGTCACGGGGTCACAACAGTCGTCAACACCGGGCCCGTAGAACGTCGGGCAATAGTCCTCAGGATCCTCTGGAAAAAATATGCCCAGTCAGGACTGGAGCGAAGTACATAACTCTGAAAGCAACTCCAAATACATGGTAAGGTGTATATGACGAGCAATAAAAAAGTATACAAGATGCACAGGAAATAAATATATGCTGGAGCACAATAAGTAGCTGCAAGTAAACTGGAGAACGATATAAGTAGTGGAAAAGTAACTGCAGGTGAGAAACATGAATACTAGCTATGTGCCTTGAGCACAAGTTCGTTATGTGATCGGCTTAGGTTGCACATAAAAATCACTACGATAACTCCGTTATGCGTGAGTTGCATAACCGACATACACATGAATACTGTTTGGCTTTGATCACATAACCAACTCCTACTCCCCTCCCCCACTAATACCATTAGATCCAACCACAACATGCTACGTACATGATAATAGCTCGCGCACACGAAGGCGAGAGCACAAGAAGCACATGATAGCACATGAGAATCAATACCCGAAGCACATGATGAAATACACGTGATAGAGTACCCGCTGAACACGGTAAGGGGGATAGCATCTCATGACGGGATCTACTAGTACCAGCTCGTGTAATAATGTGTCAGAATCAACTATTACAGTTCTAGAACAGGTGATATAAACGCTATCATGAAATAGAAACTATCAGAGGTAGGTACTCGCCTGATGTCCTGAGCAACTGATGAGGATCGAGATCCGGACCGGTGTCGCAAGGACCTAATGTGAAAAGCAGAATTAAATAGGGTTCTAAGCATTTAAACTGATATAAAATAATTAAAAACAGGCTTCTAGGGCTATTCTAGGTCGAACGGGTCAAACCGGTGAAAATCGGGTCAAAAAGTCAACCCGGGTCCAAAAAGTCAACTCTAGGTCAAAACTAGGTCAAACATTGACTTTTACGGTCAACGAGGACAATTATGGTCAAAGCTAGGTCAAACTAGGGTGCCCTTGAAATTCTAGGTCAAACCGAGCTCATTAAACTACTAAACTCACAAACTCGCCTAATCGAGATACCGGGATACCCTCGGTATCCGATACCTCGCCCTAGGCCACGCACCCCGCCTAAACCCGCTAAAACCTAGGCTAGCACGCGTAAATATATATATAAACATATAAAAATCACTCCAAGATATTTCCTAGGCTAATGTTCAAATACCCCGCTCGAAACTCAATACCTTGGATATCTCAAGGTATTGAGATACCTCGGTATCTCAAGGTATTGAGGTTTCGCTCTAAAACCCCTCTAACTAGCTATCCAGCTACTAATTATGCACCTAGTTATTAATCTAGGCTAGGTAATATATATATCTACCATATTTATATATATATAAGTATATATATACCTATATATATAGATATCCACACACATATACCCAAATACCCATTATCTTACCCTACGCATAAATATATATGACTATACTATCTAGATATCTCTAGGTATTGATATAACTATATGTATATAGATATATATATACCTTAGATAGATAACTACCTATCTACCTATGTATCTATCCATAGATAGATCTATCTATAATACCATCTATCTATCTATCTATTCTAGTAACTATCTACTTATCTAATTATCTACATATCTTTCTAACTATCTAATCTATCTAATCTATCTATAAACTATCTATCTAACAATCTATATAACCACCTATCTATACCTAAACTTCGCTGCATAAGCTAACCCTGCTGCTGCTCGCTGCTGTACCTGCTGATGCTGCTGCCCATGCTGTTGCTACTGCTCTTGCTAATACTGTGGCTGCTGCTGCAGCTCCTTGCTGCTGCTGTGTTGCTGCTGCAGTGCAGCAGCAGCTGCTGCTCGCTGTGGCAGTTGGCTGCCCCCCCATCTCGCAAACACAAGCACCCACACTCCTATACATATATATATATCATCCTATATATATATATATATATATATATATATACACACATATAACCATATATATACTACTAGATACCTATATATATATACACTTATATCTATTCTAACACACTCACTAACACACACACCTACACACTCACAAACACACTAATACACACACTCACACACAAATATATACATAGCTATAAATATATATAAACACAAATATTAATATATATATACACACATACAAATATATATATATATATATATATATATATATATATATATATATATATATATATATATATATATATATATATATATATATATATATATCAATACACACACACACTCTAAGATACATATATATATATATATATACACATACACATATAAATATATATATACATTTGCACACACAAGCACACTTACACATATACATATAAATATATACACATAGACATATACACACACAAGCACATAGATATAAATACACACACACATATATATATAAATATATATACATATATACAAATACTTATAAATAAATATATATATATATATATATATATATATATATATATATATATATATATATATATATAGACACATATACACTAATACAACACAACACACAACAACACACAAACAACACGCCCCACTCACGCCCAACGACCCCGACACTCACCAACACCCTAAAATATATATAATATAACTCGAAAACTCTAGCACACACTCCCCGATACTAACCCAACGTGCGCACAAGCCCGAAACGAGAAAACCAAGTCGAAATGGCCGTTCGGTCATTTCGACGAACACGTGGTGCGCGGCTCGGAAAACCTCCTGAAACGCACACCAAACGAACTCGGAATCGGCCCAAAATTTACCCACACGCTCTACACGATGCCTAGATCAAGGAAAATGTACTCCAGCGTCGATTCTAGGTCCGTGGCGGAAATGCGCACGCACTTAGAATCGGCGACGACGAAAAGCCCCAATTTCGCCCGAAACGCCCGTTTCTCTGTTACACGACTTTCCGTGTCCAAACGGAGACACGCACTCACTCTCAAGACACTCGACAACGTCTACCTAGGTCCGTCTAACCTAGGGCATCACCCAAAATTGGACCAAATTCGGATTCCACCCGAATTCGACACAAAACCTAATGTCAAAGTCTCTAAACTCAACCAAACTAGTTCCAACTTCTTCCTACGGGTAGGCTTAGGGTCTAGGAAGGTTCTACAACACTAATTACACTACATAAAAATAATTAGCAAGGGGAAAGTTAGGTTTTACCTCTTGGGAGTCGGAATCCCAAGGCCAAAGTCTCACAACCCCTAGAAATCACCCCCCTCAAGCTCCAAGCCACCAAATCTAGCTTCCACACTAGATCTAAGCTCCTCACACCTAGGTTAGGGAAAATGCAAGATGAGGGTTAGCATAAGGAGAAGGAATGGAAGAAAGAAAGAAGAAAAAATAGAAGAGGGACTTACTTGGAGAAGGAAGGACGAAGAAAGAAGAAGTGGAGAAGAAGAAGAAGAAGAAGGAAGTGAAATATGAAGCAAAGGGGGGAGAGGGCTGCTGGCTTTACTGGTTCTCACGGGTGTGGGGGGGGGAGGGTAGGTAGGCCGGCCAAGCAAGTATAAAGGGGTTACACAAGTTCCACCTTCCCAAAATGCCCCTACTCACTTGGTTTCGGGTTTCGGGTTCCGGGTTTCAAAAGCACTCAAACTAGCTCCAAATCTCTCCAACTAACCTCCTAAAAATAAAATAATAAATCTAAACCCCAAAATAATTCTCACAAGGGTGTGGGCTGGGTCTGACATGGGTCCACTAGCCAAAACCCTAAAACAATCATTAAAAAAAATAAGACAAGCACCAAATAAATATAAATATAATTAATTAAATACAATCCACTATTTATCAAATAAAAATAAAAAAATACCCTATTTTCTAGAATTGGGTAGTGACACTCCGGCGTCCATCCTCCGGCTCCCCTCCTTAGTGAGCTCCTCTCTCTGTCTCCTTTCTTTGTCTCTCTCTTTCTCTCTAACACGACACGACACGACACAATACAACAAAACACAACACAATACGACACAACATGATACGACATGACACACACTAACCCTAACCCTAACTCGAACACACACACACACACACGCACGCGGACACACACTAACCCTAACCCTAACCCTGCTTGATGTGCATTGCTGTTGTAGTTGCTCTTCTTGATGCTGTAGTTGCTCCCCTTGCTGCTGTTGTGCATCCGCTTGTTGCTGCGGTTCTTCACTGTAGTGCACAAGAGTGCACTGTGACTCCCTCTTGGCCTACACAATACTCCCATATCTCACACTTAAACCCTGGCCTGCCCAATACTCCAACACTGCAGTGCACAACCTGTGCATACTATGCACTTATACATGGGGAAGATATCATAGGTGATATAGGAAAACTAGGGTTTGGTGCAGTGATATTTGGATTAAGCACTTGTTGCTTGAAATCCTGGAGTTGTTCTCGGGTTATGAGGAAATTGGTAATATGTTGCAGTTTGGCAAGGGTTTTGATGAAAAAATGTTGTACTGGGGTTGTTTGATTTGTTTGAGGAATGGATTGAGCTACTCCAGTAGGGATCATACCAAATTATGGTAGATTTGGTGCCATTCCAGCTGGATTTATACCAAATTGCGGTATATTTGGTATTTTTAGAGGGGATTGAGGTGTTGCCATAGATGGAGCATATGGTGGAAACTCAAACCCTCTTCTTGACATAGCCAATTCCTCTAACAACCTATCAAATTTTTATGGTTCAAGTGATGAATTGTACCTTCTAATGCAAGTATCCTCCCATTTGCATTAGGTAGATATTGATTCTTTGGAGAGACCAGCTTTGGAGCCATGGCTGCTCGAGTTGTTCTCTCCACTAGCTTCAAGAGCATGATCCAAAGTCTCTGATACCAATTGATACCAAATTGTTGGGTCCTCTTCCCATTTGGTCAGGAATTGGAGAAGAACAATCAGACTTAGCCAAGAAAACCGAATAAATTGTAAAGAAATAAAGAACTAAATTAGGAAAGAACTAGGGTTTTTATTCAAACCATATGTACACACACACATACATAAGGCATTGTGTATCAAGTTAGAGCAGTTCTTACCTTCCTCAAGAGAATCACACTGTATGTAATGATTTATAGGATATATACTGTCATTTTTGCAGAAGTATCTAGAAATGGATATAAATTACTATCTGCGTCATCGTTCATGGATGTACAACCGTCATCCTGATGACATGTGCGGTGTGTGGGATGAATTCATTGAGGGTGTATAGCAGTTCCTGCAGTTCGCCAAGGCGTTCCCTCAGTACATGGAAGGTACCAAAATTAAGTGTCCGTGTGTGAGATGTCGCAACTTGAAATATCATCCAGAAGTACAAGTCACATATCATTTGTACTCGAAGGGCTTCACGCTGAATTACTATCAGTGGATCGCGCACGGAGAACTTGTGTCTCTAGCATCGGAGTCGGAGCCTTATGTGGAGCCGTATATGGATGTCTACGACCACGCTGCTTACGACGACGGGTGGGTGAACATAGTTTTTGATGCGGCGGGGCCTAGTTTTAATCCGGATAATTATCGAGTATCTAAACTTTTCTAGGCCGAGTATCTTAGGCTGCGTGAGCGGGCGACTGCTAGTGCACCTACAGCTGGAGAGGCTGGTACTTCCTCGCAGCCCGCTCCAGCTCCGTCGGCGGACGACCTGTGGGTGACCGCCGCTGGTGGTCTCCAGAGGGGTACGTACTACGGTACGGGATCCTATGGTGCCCTGGTTGCGACGCAGTCATCTAGGGCCTCCCCGACAAGTGCGTATTCCCCACAGCCCTCGCAGTCGTCGGCCAGAGTCCAGGAGGCCGTTGACCGTCAGATTGCGTCTCTCCGTGACGAGTTGCTGAGAAGGATGGAGGAGCAGCCCCGGTCCCAGCCATAGGCGGACGATCCGACGCTCATCATACGATTCGATATGCTCGACCGTAGTATCACGGAGCTCCCAGATTTGACAAATGATCTTAGAGCCTCGATAGAGCACAACGTGACGGAGCTGTAGGCATCACAGCTATCCATAGGTGAGAGGCTGACAATGATGCAGGATTCAATAGTTCATAGCAATACGAGGCTGTTAGCTACCATGAATTCTTACAACTAGCGACTCGCAGAGTTGGAGCGGATACATCCTCCTGGTACGCCTACATCGACACAGACTCCACCGACTTCACTGCCTTCTCCATCGACATAGATGTCGATTTAACGGGAGCAGTATGATCTGTTCTTATCCTTTATGCGCACCAGTGGTCATCCTCCTGCAGATCCCTAGTAGTATAGATATTTGCTGGATATTTGTATTCTTTGTATTATTTAGGATGAGACTCATTGTGTGGATATATATTTGCTGTATTTTTTACAACGCTATTTACTAGATATTTTATTTTCTTTAAATTTTATTATATTATTCATATTAAATATATGTTAATTTACCGGTGTTGAGTGTTCAACCCAAGGGGGTCGGCAAACCCAAGAAATTCAACGGAGGATTGCTCCGGGTCTATTTGTATAGATTGCGAATTAATAAATTGTAGGAATAATAGTTTGGAAATAATTTAGTATTTATTTTTTTATTTTTTCACTATATAATTAGCGATGTTTTTAGCGACGTTTAGCGACGTTATTACACATCGCTAAATACGTTGCTAAGTTGCGACGTTACTACACGTCGCTAATGATGTCGCTAAAAATGTCGCTAAAAACGTCGCTGTACGTCGCAACTTGCTGATATGGCAGTATTGCCAGGTCATTAAAGATATCGCTATAACGTCGCTATATAAGTCACTAGTTAGCGACGTTAAGCGACAGATGAGCACGTCGCTAATTAGCGATGTTGTGTCGCTAAACGTCGCTAATCTAGCGACACATTTACGTCGCTAAAAAACGTCGGTATAGCGACGTTTAGCGACGTTTTTCCTTTCAGCGACTAGCTGAAAGGCGACTGTTTGATGATAAACAAAAAAAAGAAACTAGGTTTATACGAAACCCTTTTTTGTTTACAAATTAGAAAAAGAGTACAATTAATCCTATACGAGGATATTAAGTACAAAAAAAATGATTCTGGAGAAAAATTGATATAGGAGTCTGATCTGCGGTCGATCACTTTGTCCCTTGGACCACACGATGATGAAGAAGTACTGTAGAAGAAGAAGAAGCTTCAAAGGTTGCAAGTGGGATTAAATTCTTGTTGCCAAAGTTGTCAATCAACACTCTCTATCTGTGCTCTCTCTCTGATCTCTTGATCTCTGATCTTGATCCTTTCATCGACCTCGATCTCCTGTGACCAGAGGTCTCTATTTATAGAGATCAGTCATAATAACTGTCCTGTTGGCGTAGAAACCAAACTGTGAAGAAAGTTGCATCTTTTACGCGGCGGTTATAATAACTGCTACCCACGTTTGAATGATCTTTTAAGTCTGTGTATGACACGTGTCCCATTATAAGGTAACGCGTATAACTGATTCTCGAAGATCATGGCATGCAAGCCACGTAGGTAACTGCACTTTGTGTAGAGATGGTTGGCGTAAAAGCCAAATAACTGTCTTGTTGGCGTAAAAGCCAAATAGCTGTCTTGTTGGCGTAAAAGCCAAATAGTTGTCTTGTTGGCGTAAAACTTGATGCTGCATGAATAATAGATAACTAGCATAAAAATAGCCAATTATCCTTCATGACTGAGGTCTTGAGCGTATTCTGGGCCAAATAGCCTTATCACGTACCTTTACAAATATAGCCGAGTTGGCATATTTCGAGGAGATGGCATATGGCGTACTCCTATAGTTGAAAATAGCCTGGTTGGCATAAAAATACATAGATGCTGATGTGAGCGTATTAGCCATAGTTTTAGCTCTCCCAGTCAAGACAAATTTATAAAGAATAGAACCAAATCTCGTGCATTTAATGTAGAGATATGCCTCAATCTCGTGCATTAAATGCCGAGATATGCCTCGAGCTCTATACGAGAAACAACTTTTGACGTAGCGTCTGATTTTGTCTCATCTTGAGCGTAAAGACTCATTTCTGCCCATGTAGAATAGGCAGCGTATTATTTGAATGCGTAAAAATGACTTGTATCAAGAATATGTCACAAAACGACAGTTTGGGTCACAAAACGACAGTCTGGGTCTCTGTACAAAATTATCATCACAGCCGTCCTTTCGATCATCGTGCAATACTTTTGTCAGGAGTCGGGTTCACTGTTTTGTCTGACAGATTCATTCGAGGAATACGAAGAGTTTCTCGTACAACTTTACGTTGCATTAAAGACACACATATTTTACGCAGGGAGGTATAGCAACATTTTTACGCTAAAACAGCCTTGGAGCATTGCTTTACACGGGAACTCTGAAGCTCTTATTTTATGCCACACAGCGCTGAAGCTCTATTTTACGCGAGCAGTTCTGAAGTTATATTTTACGCCATATAGCGCTGAAGCTCTGTTTTACGCAGACTTCATGTATGTTGGGGGTTTTGACTGTATATACGCGTATAATTCCCCAACGTATTTCATGCTTCTACAAGACCCCCTTCAAAGTTTTCAAATTCTCGTAATTTGAAATACTTTGAATAAAGCATGAAATGGTCAAATTTGACTCGTTCTACGAGGCTGATTTTTTGATAATATTTAAGGAGTTGTTAGGATTTCGTATGTTCTCCTCTGCATATATAAGGGAAAGCAAGTGAACCTGTTTTTTGATACTTCCTTCACCACAAAGATGGCTGCTGAGATTCATTGGGCTGAACTGAGAAAGAAGAAGATTATGCTCTTCCAGCATGTAAGGAGCCATAAAAGGAGGCGTCTTCGAGCAAATATCCTCCGCAACGATGGATCATGGAAGGATATCATAGCTTCCTTTGCTCGAGATAGTCAGCAATTTTATATGGCGATTCGTCAAGTAGAGAGGATGGGTCTCATTGGACCACACAACTTGCTAGCTGTATTTTCCCCTATTATGAAGCTAGACCGTGGTGGACAGCTTGGCCGTGTCTTCCAGTATTGTGTTGGGTCTGAATCCCTAACACAAATTTGAGCATGGCCGCCGATGACGTATGGAGGGGTGGGCTTGAATAATTTAAACAGGACCAGTTCTGTATCCTCCCTCTGTTAACTATTTTCTTGGTCCATGACGTATAGGAGCTAAAGAAGTGCCGTAGAAGAAGAACTGAAGATCTCCGTCAGACGAGAACTTAGCATAATAGATTACCGTCGTGATCTTGAATATTAATGAAAAATCCTTTGTAAAATAGATTTCCATCATTGTAATCATAATTTTGAATATTAATGAAAAATCCTTTGTAAAATAGATTTCTATCATATGTAATCATGATTAATAAAGTTGTCTTCTTTTACGCGCTATTGTTTTGCCATATTGCTATGAGAAAGTAATTTTTATGCTTATTTCGACAAATATGCTTCCAGTCACGTTCCGACTTTTACGCGTAGAGAGAGATGCATAAAAACTCTTCAGCATTAATTTGTCTTAAAAATCCAATTGCCATGCTATTTTTGGACGAGGAGTCACATAGAATTCTGAACTGTCACTTCTTTAATACGAAGAATATCAGTTCAGAACATCATCTTCAAGAATGGCTTCCTGAAAGTTTCTCGAAACAGGGCAAAAAATATCCGTCGAACAGGCCATCCCTGAACTAGATGTAAAGGATCTTGGCTAGACTTCGAATGAACTTCCAATGGCCAAGGAAGAAAAGTCATCTCCAGAGAAGACAAACATTTTTAGGGAACTCCTTGGCCCTTCGTCTGATAAAGTCCTCCTGACTGAAGAAGAGAAGAAGTTTACTGAAGACTCGTCGACTGTTTACAAACACCGACATCTGTGTATTTCAGGCACTTGCAATGTTTTGTAACTAAAAAGGAGCATTTTTTGCGTAAACCCTTGTAATTGGCTTTCTCGAGTGTAAGACCCAAATTATCAAGATATACGCGTATCCTGCTAACTGATCTGTCCCGCATAATTTAAGATGCACGTAAAATCATAGATCCGTAGCATCTGAGCAAAAATTGTAGATCTGTAGCTTCTGAGCGTAAAACCGTAGATCTGTAGCTTCTGAGCGTAAAATCATAGATTTGTAGCTTCTGAGCATAAAATCATAGATCTGTAGCTTTTGAGCATAAAAGCTTATGAGAATAAAATCATAGATCTGTAGCTTCTGAGCGTAAAATCGTAGATCTGTAGCTTCTGAGCGTAAAATCATAGATCCGTAGCTTCTGAGCGTAAAACCGTAGATCTGTAGCTTCTGAGCGTAAAAGCTTCTGAGCATAAAATCTTAGATCTGTTATGCAGCATGACTGTCCGCCTTCCTTTTCAAATGATCGGCCGACGTGGTCTCAAATCATAACTGATCATGATAAGATCGGATTTGGTTAAGGATTTGAAGAGTTATTTGAACTCTATAAATAGACCTAGGTCATGAGAGAGAGAAACCCTTCGTCTCTTTCTGAAAAAACTCTTCGCCTCTTTCTGAGAACTCTTCGTCTTTGTCTCTGAGAACTCAGATTTGCCATGGCACCAAAACAGTCCTCCGCTGCTAAGGGAAAGAAAGCCGCTTCCTCATCTCTTTCCTCTGCTCAAGCACGAGTGACTCCTACTAGGCCAAGCGAGCCTCGTTCTGAACGAAGTGCTCCGCCGTCTAGCTGTGCACCGGGCATCACAGGTAAAAACTTCAAGAGAAATAGAAAATCCTTCGCACACATTGTACATGTATGCGCAAATACGCCCATATTTTTAATGTGTCAGCGAAAAACTCCATATTTTTGTAGTCTGGCGTAAAAACTCAAACTGTCAAATTTTGGCGTATACTGCAAATTTTGCGTTTTACGCACTGGATGTAAATTCCAGCGTAAAACTCAAATTTTGGCAGTCTGGCGTAAAAACTCAGACTGTTAGGTTTTGGCGTATACTACAAACTTTGAGTTTTTACGCACTGGAAGTAAATTCCAGCGTAAAACTCAAGTTTTTACAGTCTGGCGTAAAACTCAAACTGTCAAGTTTTGGCGTATACGGCAAGAGTGTAGCACCTTATGTTTTACGCGTTGAAAGAAAATTCTAGCGTAAAAACTAACCTTTTCTCTTTCTTTTTGTAGTGGACCTACAGATCCCCCTCTGGTTGAAGTGATGGACTTTGCTGCTAGAATGCTAAATTCTAACTACTTGGAGGACTTGTCACATGTGATTTTCCCCATCTCTGGAAACGAGTATCCTCAAGAAATGGGAACTCTGATTTCTTCCCAAGGAGAAAGAATGTTGCTGAGTATGATCAGTAGAAAACCCTTGACGTATATAGACGACACTGAGTATAAGAAACCAGCTTTCTTATTTGGGAATGTTATTGATAAACAATCCCAAACAAAGCCCAAGAAGGAAGATTGGGTATTTTTTGCTGAGGGCACGATCATGTATCTGCCAAAGATGCCCAGAGATTACCCTATCTCTGTATTCTTCCATGCCACACATCTCAGGAAGATGGCATGGACTCTGACTCCTGATCTTCATGGCTAGCCAGGAAAGATCTTTTATAAGAAATGATTAAACCGAGGATCCTTTGTAAGCAGTCCCTCGGGCCCTGTCATGCCCTTCAGAGGATTACTGCCGGACAGCGTCCCGAGTGAAGACACTTCACTGATCCAGCCACTTCAAATAGCAACTTTCTACAATGACTTTATGGGGCAGGGATGAGTATACCCCAAAGTTAACCCTTGCACCAGTGGATGGCTTAGCCCCCAGAATCTTCGATGGGCCAGTTTAACTGCATAGGCCCTGAAGCACTTTCAGGTGGAGCTGGAAAGTATTGGCTTGTTTGAGGCTGTGAGTGCCACTAGTGTTGGGCTGCCTCTCAACCCCAACTTGTTCTTAGCTTTAATGGAGCGATATAACTCGCTTACTAGGACTTTCGCCACTCTGATAGATGAGTTGGGCCTAGCCCTTCATGAGATGGCAGATATCTCAAAGCTGCCAATGAGAGACATTCCTTATGAAGAATACGTCCCCACCAACAGAGAGTTGAGGGATACCAACCTTTGGGTAGTGGCAGTGTACCAAGAGTTGATGAGCCACTAACTTGCATGCACCACCTTCTACAAAGAGCCCTCTGATTTAGCCCATATTAACAAATGGGTATCTTACCTCTTCTTCCATCAGGCTAGAAATGCCAAGCAGGATAAGGTTATAGATAGCAGAGATAAACCTTTGAACTCCTTGAGCATTCTTAATGCCAACACAATCGATGATCTTATTGAAGATGCGGGGGCTCAAGATTGTGTTCTTAATGAAGAGATAGGGGGTTATCCTGCAGGAACCAAAGCCTACAGTTATATGAGGCATTGCCGAAAGCCTCTGTCAAGAGAAGCTCAACTGGCTAGCTTCCTTTCTATCTAGCTACGCTGATGGTGGTGCCTGACATCGCGTCTGCGGATCGCATTCATCGCAACACCTTATGGCCCGCAGTACATTTGGTGTTTGGAACAAGATTGGGCCTGCTCCCTGCCATGGTATGCAGGATTTAAGCTGGCCTGAGGGCTATTACTGAGGGACTGCTGGCTGATGAAACACAGCGTGAAGGATATCCCAGAGTGGAATTGCCATTCTTATATCTGATGGAATGGTTAATCCTTCAAAACACCAAAGTGATGTCTCCCGGATCTGCCAGTGGTTCAGAAAATAACTTTCTGTTGAATTGCAAGAATTCTTCTTGGAATGTGACTAGCGTCATAGATTGTCGGCTAGCACTAAATTTAGCCCATAGTTGGAAGTTCTTCTGCATCGTCTCCCCCGTACATATCAATCAACAGGGGACTAAACTTCAGGATGCAGGTCAGGGGAAGACTATTCTTTCTCCTGAAGCCTTTTACTGGTTAGTTTGCATTAGACCTTCCCATCTGCTGTACAGAAGTGAGGACCACTGCTACTTGGAGCCTTATCTGCCTAGTCGTTTCGCTAGACAATTTGGGTATGATCAGTTGCACGTGGGGAATCTCATTACCAGCTTCAAGTTCAAAGGTGGACTTATTGATGGAGCTAGAGGATGGCGGTATTTCATCATGGGTTGTACTGGAGCAACCTTTTTTGTGCCCGCGACTTCTCTCTCCACGGAGTTGCGCATTCTTCCTTCGTACGCACAGTTTTATGCGTCCATCAATACCTTCCATCGTAATTTTGATGTACATAAAAGTTTTAGAATGCCCTCCCATAAGTCCACCGAAAGAGAGGATATACCCTCTGTTTCCTCTGATGAAGGTGATGAAACCACCGGTGCAGATGACTATTTGTTGATTTTACCAAGAGGCATAATAGCTCCGCCAGCAGAGCCTCTCTTTATTTCCCATAAACGAAAGTCTTCCACTCTGAAAGAGCCTTCTCCCCGCAAGAAGAAGCAGATTACCAGAGGTCCTAAAAGGACTTCCACTAAGGGGGCCTCTTCCAGGAGTGGGCCTATTGTTTCCCCTGTTGGGGATGATTCTTTGATTAGGGGTCCTTCACCTTTTAAAGAAGGAACCTCCACAGTCCCAGCTGACAGTGCTGGAGATTCTTTGCCTGCGATTGCTGTCGCTACCACTGTTACTGGTGGTGCTTCTAGATCGCCTTCGAGGTCGCGATCAATAATAGTCAGTATACCTTTACCCAGACAAATAATGGGACTAGCCCCTCCTTCATCTGTAAGTATCTCAAGCGAGATTCCACCCGATGAACCTTGAGTGGATCTGGGTGACGATTGGGATGACGAACCTCAAGCGTTAGTTGGGGTACCCTCGTCTCCAGGTATGACAGCTTGTTTAGCATCATTAAGAAATGATTTAGCTATACAGGCTGCAGACGCAACATAAATACCATCGGCTATGGGTAAATGTTGTCTTCACACTTTTTTTAGGAGAATTTAACATCAAAATTGATATTAACTTTCTCTTATCTTAGTTTCAGGCAAAGACTTTTCTGGGGAGGGTGGAGCTGAAACAACTTCTAATTTTGTTGCGGATCCAGCTGATGAAACGGCAGTGACCACCATCGAAGAAGCATACTTTGAAACTGTTGATCTTGCAACATTTCCAGATGTAATCCCGCCAGCAACAGTTCAAATCATATCAGAGGTGGATGAACCCACCATCTCGACTGTGCCTCCTTCGTCGAGCATGCCAGCAACTTCGACCGTTGTTGGTGTATCTTCTTTTATTGCGCCATCTGTTGAAGCGACGACTGTGGCAACATCCTCTGCTGAGTTCCAGAAAGGAGATTTACCGATATTGCGGCCACTCCCAACATCTATTTGAGCTTTGCCATGCTAGTTGAACAATATACTAGCATATTCTACGTTACTATGAAAGAATTGATATCCATGGTGCTGGAGAAGAATCTAGGCTTTGATGCTCTGAAGATGTCCTCCAATCTCACTATAGTGCAGATTAGAAATTTCAATTATGCTGAAAGATCTAATGCGCTAGAGCAGATAGTTAATGGTTTAGAACAACCCATTAACGAATATTTACAACTATCCTGAGGCAGCATCAATGACTTGGTTCAGGCTGAGTACGACTCCCTAACTGCAGATTTTGCTCAGAAGACAGAAATTTTAAACAAATCCATCCAGGAACATCAGCAAGAGATGGAGAAAGAGCAAGCCGTATTGGTGGAGAGTATTCCTCACCTAGCTCAGTGCCGGGCCGAATGTGAGGGATATGAAGCGAGGTTCGAGAATTGGAAGCTTAACTCGCTCAGGCAAGGGAGAGGCTTCTTAATGCATCGCTAGTTCGTGATATATCGGAGGGCCAAGTGAGTACAACTCCGCAGAACTTGACACATGTGGGTGTCATCCACGCAAGTTTTGTCGATACTCTGTCCGAACTATCTTCCTTGAGCAATGACGAGGCAAGGCTGGAACGGGCTCGTACTAGCATTTTAAACTCCAGGAATGAGAGGATGGCTGCTTTGGCGCAACAGATTTACGATTTAACTGCTTCTCCCCAATGATGTACTTTTTTACTTTTTTTGTAATTTGCTTTTCCCAGAGATAATAAAGATACATTTTCTGACTTTGTGGACCCATCACTTTAAAATATAAATGATAGGCTAAGATAAAAGTGATATCAGAGGTAATATGAACATAATATACTTTCGGTAAGGCTTGGCTGAATGTAAATCTATTCAGAGGTAATATAAACCTGATATAATATAATCTAACTAAATTTGTATATAAAACACTATCAGAGGTAATATGAACATGATAGATTTATAAATTAGTTAAGCAGATCTATTCATAGGTCATATGAACCTGATAGAATATGATCCAACTAACCTTTGTAAGTAGTATCATCAGAATGGAATCTTCACCATACTCCGCTAAGCAAAGGAGATCAAGCATAGTACTTCTTCAAGAATTTGCCGTTGATAGGAGCCATTATCAAATTTTTATTAGGTTTGGCTAATCTGTAAGCGCCATTTGAGAATATTGTCTCAATCACATAAGGGCCCTCTATTTCTTTACGATTATCTGTGTAAACTTTGGATATCGTACCAGAGATAATATGGATGTAGTACAATACCGATTTGTTGAGGACATCCCGCTGGGGGATCTTTGGTGGACCTATTATTTGTTGCGCATGTTGAGTGCAAATAATAAGTTCGAAATAAGCCCTATCAGAGGTAATATGGACGTAATAGATTTTGTGGGTAGTAAAGACATTCTGCTGGGGGTTTTTTTGTGGATCCACTACTTTTTGCGCATGCTAGTGCGAGTAATAGGTTTGAGACAAGCCCTGCCAGAGGTAATATATACGCTATAAAATATGACTCTGTGGGGATAGTGGAGAGATATATTTTATTTGAGAGGTAATGTGGACATGAATTATTCGTTTTTATTGCGGGCATCCCACGGGAGATTTTTTGGTGGACCTATTACTTCTTGTGTACGAGAGTGCAAGTAATAATTTTAAGACAAGCTCTGCCAGAGGTAATATGGAGGTGGCAGTTTTTGTGGACCTAACGCCACTGGCGTACTTAGAGTTAAGTACGGGTGTTAAGTTGAGATGACAACCGATATCAGAGGTAATATGGACATAATAATCGACAGCCGAACCCGGAAGGTTTGCTCAGAGGTAATATGGACATGACAAACTCATCCTGAGAGAAATAGTATGACAGCAGTTCAGAGGTAATATGGACGTGAACCAATGTCCGAATAAATTACTGGAGAGTGATATGTTGAGTATGGTCTATCCGAATATGATGATAGACCAAAGGATCATTCCGCTGGGGAAACTGATGGGATGATAGCTCAGAGGCAATATGAGCATGGCTAGTGTCTAACGAGATTGGTTTGAATAGTCACTACGGAAGTGTGCAAGTAGACCTAAAGATTGCTCCGCTGGAGAGATTTTGAGGATCCATCGTCCATTGCGTATCCGAGAATCTTGGATACAGATGATGGCCTTTTACAAGAATTTGTAATGAAGGAGAAAATGTTGCACATAGGCACTTGCTGGGGATGAAGACCCAAGAGTTGATTCGAACATCTGGGTTGTAGACTTATTACCCATGGTGTACCTTAAGTACAGATAATAAGTTGACATGACTAGAACTACCAGGGGTTATGCGAACATGATAGTAGAAAGTCGAAGAGCAGAACTTTACTCATAGGTGATATTGGCATGAAAAAGTTCTAAAAATATCTTACTCAAAGGTAATATGGACGTGGTAAGATATGACTTTGTGGGAATAAAGAAGAACAAGACAGAGGTACTATGGATTTGACCATTTTTGTGGTGATGGATTTACTCTGTCGGAGAAAGTGGAGAGACGTAGTTCAGAGGTAATATGGACGTGAACTGATCGATAGCAACAACCTGGGAGGTTTGCTCAGAGGTCACTTGAACATGGCAAACTCGGCTGGGAAAAAATATTTGGACAACAGTTTAGAGGTAATATGGACGTGAATCGATGTCCGAAAAATTCACTGGAGAGTGATTTGCTAAGTGGGGATAGACCTGAAGGTTGTTCCTCTGGGGAGATTTTAGGGACTCATCTTCCGATACTTTTTGAAAAAGCAAATTGCCACGTTGGAGTGAGATTAATTTGCAGTGACCGTCTTATCGTTTATAAATACAAAGTGATGACTTTGGCGTCGATCAACTCCTGGATTCTCCTTTTCAGTATATAGCATGCCTTTGTGGGGTGATGAATGTACCGATGAAAGAGACAATATTCTGGGTCATCGACCTTGCCAGCCCTTTCAGGGTATCTGATGTTAGGTAGCCGAAGTTTATTTTCCTTCATCAATATATTAAAGATTTCAATGATGTCATCCTCATTGAAGGAGAAAGTCCCATTTGGCTTTTGGGATTGCGATACCTGAGTCGTACGGTCTTCAGGAAAGATGGTCATAGTTGCATCATCTTCGGACACAGAGGGAATTCTACCCCCAGCTTTGGATGTTGCTCTGTTTTATCGAGGGAGACTACCCCCAGACATGTCGTCGTCTGGTTCTTCTTCCTCTTCTTTGTCTTTGTCCACATAAGTTTATTTAGAAGGACCTGCCTCTGGTATTACAGGCTCGAACTCTGGAGGTTCGAAGTTTGCAAGAGATGCGGTATACCCTAACCCAAAATGAGTTCGTTGACAGTAAGGATCACCATGCAACGATATTTGTCTGCCTTTTCCATAATTGAGGCCTTGCTTCAACTTCAAATCATAACCCATATTTTGCATAATCTTTAAAGCCTGTGGGCTATATCTATGGATTTGGATTTCCTAACATCAGACTCGTGAGAATCTTTTTGTACAATCTGTCTATTCCGCATTCGACCAAAGATTATTTGATGCTGATCGTTGCGAGTCGGTGGAATAATTAAGACAGATTATTCATGTGGCCCATATGTCATGACGATATTAGATGTTGACGCTACTTTCCATATGATCTCCCCACGCTTGGTAGTTAGGGGTACTAAATCTTAATTTTGACCCCTGTCTTTGAGTTTCTGGATCAAGAAATCACGCAAATCAGAGGGATTAACAGAAGAAGAAGAAGGCTTATTCTGCCTTTTTACATCAGTGGGAATGTGTAGATTAGGAATCATAACCCTTTCTCTGCCATAGGAATACAACAGTTCACCCATATGAGTAGCATATGATCCATCATCTGTCTGAGGAGCATACCTTCCAATGAAACGAGTATTCTTTACGCGGACAGATCTGTCCTGGCATAATTTGGATTTTTGCACAGGTTCACGTAAAACAGGAAAAGTTTGCATAATCTGTAAAGTAGAAAATTTCTTCTCTTGTGGGCGTAAAAGCCTAGAGGTTGGAAGATTTGCCACTTGTTTTCCCTTGGTGTGATCAAAGGGTACATCTGTCTCATCATAGAGGGGAGATGTAATTTTACGCACAAGGCGTGTTTGAAATTTTCGAATTGGCACTGAGGCCTTGTCAGAAATTTTGTCTGCCACGTCACAGACGGGAGACAAAGTTTTACGCGCAGGACGCATGTTAGAATTCTGGATTGGCACTGGGGCATTGCCAGAAGTTTTGTCTGCCACGTCACAGACGGGAGGTAAAGTTTTACGCGCAGAGCGCATCTGAGACTTCTGGATTGGCACTGGGGCATTGCCAGAAGTTTTGTCTGCCACGTCACAGACGGGAGACAAATTTGTACGCACAGGGCGTATTTAAAACTTCTGGATTGGCACTGAGGCATTGTCAGAAGTGTTGTCTACTACGTCATAGACGGGAGACAAATTTTTATGCACAGGGCATGTTTGAAACTTTTGGATTGGCACTGAGGCATTGCCAGAAGTGTTGTCTACCACGTCACAGACGAGAGACGAATTTGTACGCACAGGGCGTGTTGGCTGTATGGTCACAACTTTATTGATCAGAGAGTGAGAGCTTGCAGGAAGGGTAGAGGACGTCTTAGGCATCCACACTTTACGCAGCTTTCTGTTGTTCTGGACAAAGGGGGAACGAGAGCTACCCCCTGCATGCAGCATGTCTTCATAAGCAGATTAGTCGAACTGGACGACCAAAGTCTTCTTCGTCGATCCTATGGATACAGCATCGTGTTGAGCAATTGCTTTCTCGTCAGATGAAAAAGTCTTTCCCAGCAGAGTCGCCATCTTGTGTTTGATGATAAACCAAAAAATGAAACTAGGTTTATACGAAACCCTTTTTTATTTATAAATAAGAAAAAGAGTATAATTAATCCTATACGAGGATGTTAAGTACAATAAAAATGATTCTGGGGAAAAATTGCTATAGGAGTCTGATCTGCGGTCGATCACTTTGTCTCTTGGACCACACGATGATGAAGAAGTGCTGTAGAAGAAGAAGAAGCTTCAAAGGTTGCAAGTGGGATTGAATTCTCGTTGCCAAAGTTGTTAATCAATACTCTCTATCTGTGCTCTTGCTCTCTGATCTCTTGATCTCTGATCTTGATCCTTTCTTTGACCTCGATCTCCTGTGACCAGAGGTCTCTATTTATAGAGATCAGTCACAATAACTATCCAGTTGGCGTAGAAACCAAACTGTGAAGAAAGTTGTATCTTTTACGCGGCGGTTATAATAACTGCTACCCACGTTCGAATGATCTTCTGAGTCTGCGTATGACTTGTGTCCCATTATAAGGTAACACATATAACTGCTTCTCGAAGATCATGACATGCAAGCCACGTAGGTAACTGCACCTTGCATAGAGATGGTTGGTGTAAAAGCCAAATAACTGTCTTGTTGGCGTAAAAGCCAAATAGTTATCTTGTTGGCGTAAAAGCCAAATAGCTGTCTTGTTGGCGTAAAACTTGATGCTGCATGAATAATAGATAACCAGCGTAAAAATAGCCAATTATCCTTCCTGACTGAGGTCTTGAGCGTATTCTGGCCAAATAGCCTTATCACATACCTTTGCAAATATAGCCTAGTTGGCGTATTTCGAGGAGATAGCATACGACGTACTCCTATAGTTGAAAATAGCCTGGTTGGCATAAAAATGCAAGGATGATGATGTGAGCGTATTAGCCATAGTTTTAGCTCTCCCAGTTATGACAAATTTATAAAGAATAGAACCAAATCTCGTACATTTAATGCAGAGATATGCCTCAATCTCATGCATTAAATGCCGAGATATGCCTCGAGCTCTGTACGAGAAACAGCTTTTGACGTGGCGTCTGATTTCGTCTCATGACGACGGCTATAATGATGGCTATAATGATGGCATTAAATCTCCCAGACGACGGCTATAATGATGGCGCGGCACATCGACCCAAACTATCGTTTAATGACTTTTCCTCGGCGTAAACTGCTTTTATGCATACAAAGGGAATACGCTGCCTAGTTTTACACAGGCAGTTGTAAGCTTTTTACGCTCCACAGAAGACAAACAAGCTGCCACGTCAAAAGCTGCTCTTCGTACAGGGCTCGAGGCACGTCTCTGCATTTAATGCGTAGAATGGTGGCAGATCTTCGAGACACGCCTCTGCATTTAATACGCAGGATGGGGGCAGATCTCTGCATTTAATGCAAGAGATTTGATTAGATCTCCAAAAGCCATAATTTCGGCTAAAATGTCCATATCATCACTTTTGCACGTTACGCCATCAGGCTATTTTCAGCTAAGGAGCACACTATACGCTATCTCCTTAAAATACGCCAACTCAGGCCACGTTTGCATTGGTGCGTATTGAAGCTATTTTGGTCCAGAATTCGCTCAAAGCCTCAGTCAAGGGAGGGGGATCAGCTATCTTCTACGCCCACTTGGCTTCTACGCCCACTCGGCTTCTATGCCTGCTCGGCCTCTACGCCGGTTTGATAACTCTTTGGCGTCTACGCCATGGTGACAGTTATTGGCTTTTACGCCAACCTTTTCTACGCGAGGGATAACTACCTACGTGGCTCTTTATGTCGTGATCTTCGCAGTAGTTATACACATCGTCTTTTGATGGGACACGCGTCACACTCACATACAGAAGATCATTTATACGTAGGTAACGGTTATTATAACCTTCAGCGTAAAAAGTGCCACACTCTCCACTGTCCGGCTTCTACGCCGATTGGACGATTACTGTCACTAAAACTCTATAAATAGAGACCTCTGTCCACAGAGGTCCAAGGTCGAAGATTTTAAAAAGATCAACAAAAGAATTGAAAGAAGAGGTCAAGAACTAAGAGTCGGAGAGTCTTTGGGAGAGAAGAATCCAGAGCTCAGACAAGGAGTAGTGATCGACGACTTTGGCATCGAGCATCCACTCTCTTTTGCAACCTTCGAAGCGCTTTCTTCTGTCTTCTACGGCACTTCTTCATCATCGTGTGGTCCAAGGGACAAAGTGATCGACTGTAGATCAGACTCCTATAGAAATATTTACCCAGATTAAAATTT
This sequence comes from Iris macrosiphon, assembly GCA_036927795.1. Classification (NCBI taxonomy): domain Eukaryota; kingdom Viridiplantae; phylum Streptophyta; class Magnoliopsida; order Asparagales; family Iridaceae; genus Iris; species Iris macrosiphon. Next base: position 119,440,955 of record JAYESA010000010.1, on the reverse strand, counting down.
GTACTTGACATCCTCGTATAGGATTAATTGTACTGCTTGTTTGTAAACCAAAGAACGGGTTTCGTATAAACCCCGCCTTATCTTCTTTCATTTATCACTATAAATAAGATGGCGACTCTGCAAGGGAGGTCTTTCTCTTCTGATGAGAAAGCAATTGCTCAACATGATGCGGTATCCGTAGGATCCATCAAGAAGACCCTGGTCGTCAAGTTCGACCAGTCTGCCTACGAAGATATGCTTCGAACAGGGGGTAGCTCTCACTCTCTCTCTGTCCAAGACAACAGGAAGCTTCGTAAGATCTGGATGCCCAAGACATCCCCTACCATTCCTGCCGACTCTCCGACCTCTCCGACCGGCCAGGTTGTAGCTGCACAACCTTCGTACTCTGCGCGTAAAACTCTGTCTCTCGTCGCTGGCAGAATAGACAAAACTTTGGGCAATGCCTCGGTGCTAGTCCAGAAGCCTACTTCGTGCTCTGCACGTAAAATTCAATCTCCCGTCCGTGACATGGTAGACAAAACTTCTGATGATGCCTCAGCGCTAGTCCAGAAGTCTAATCCGTGCTCTGTCTGTAAAATCCAGTCTTCCGTCGATAACGTGGTAGACAGAATTTCTGACAATGCCTTAGCGCCAAAATAGAAATTCCAAACGCGCTCTGCACGTAAAAATATATCTGCCCTCCACGGAAAAGCAGATGATCCCTATAATTTATGCAAGGGAAAGCAAGTGGTGGATTGCTCGACTTCCCGGCCTTTACGCCAGCAAGGAAAGAATTTCCCCGTCCTCCGGATTATGCGAGAAGCTGACGGCCCACTGATAACCTCCTCAGCTTTAAGCCAACCTGAGCGGAGCTCCAAATTATGCCAGGTGAAACCCCTCAGCGTAAAGAAGGCTCAGTTTACGGAAAGACACGCTCCTCGGGGATCATCCGCTACCCAGATGGCTAACCTGTTGTATATGGATGGCACAGGGAGAACTATGGTTCCCAACATCCGCATGCCCACTGAGGTGAACAGAAGGAACAAGCGATCTTCTTCTTCTTCCGCAAATCCTCCTGACCTGCGTGAGTATCTGATCCAGAAACGCAAGGATAGGGGATCTTCCAGCATGTCTATTACGCCTCCTAGCGAGCACTATTGTAATAGTCATAGGATTGTAGTTAATTATTGCTTTTTTGAAACATAACGTTCGGTTTTCGATCGGTTGAGCTACTCTCCGTCTTTCCAGGAAGAAGAGCTCAAACATGCATCAGTGAACATGGCTTCACACATACCTAGAGGAAGATCGATCTCAAGACGTCATCCCTCTAGAACTCCAAGCCGAAGGAGATTCAACAAGTTCCTTAGAAACACTGAAGATTGAGTATTCCGAAACACCCGTTCGAGGTCACGACAACCGGCTTCGTACTCTTCTGATTCCGATGCTGGGGGTCGCCAGTCTCCCGAATCAGATGCTGAAAGTATTTGAGTCAACTTCTACAGAGACCTATACTAACCCTTCAATGACACCCAGGGAGATAAGAATCTATGCCATTGGAGATGAACGCGAGGAAGCTTCCCCGTCGGGGAGCGCTGAGCAACGTATTACTGTACTGGAGACATCTCTGAAAGAGATGCAATCCATGATGGAGAACATGCACCAGATGATGCTGACTCAATACACAGCTGCTATGGCTCATGCATCGGCCCCTCCAACTCAGATACGTATGGGGGTAGACTTACCACCATCCAACGCGATCCAAGAGCCTACTCTAGATCAAGAGTCAGTAGTTCCTCCGCTTCCTCACTCGGAGAATGTATTACCTCCCGTTGGAGTCACGATGCAACTGATTCCCCACCACTCCGTGGTCTCGCTACCGGCTGAAAATCTAATACAGGCAGTACGGGAGTTGAAAGCCCAGTTTGATGCCTTGAAGCACAAAGATCAGCTCAAGAAATTGGGAATCAACCAGCCTTACCCAACTATCTGGGAAGAGGTCCCTTTCTCTCCCAGATACAAACCACAGACTATGGCTTCGTTCGAGGAAAAAAATTACCAAGCCAGTACATGAACTACTTCAGTATGATGACGGTGTTATTACAGGGGAATAACGCCCTCCTCACTCGGGTGTTCAAGGGCTGTCTCTCGGGAGTGGCATATCAGTGGTACCGTAGTCTGGCGGACAACTGTATTACTTCCTTTGAAGACTTCAAGGCTTTATTCTTTGCACGATTCTATGAGGGAGGGATGGACATGTCTATATCCTCTCTCATCAAAGTGAAGCAGAAGGAAAAAGAGGACGTTCGCACCTTCATCGAATATTTTCGTCAAGCCACTTTGCAAATGCCTCCCGGAGTTCCAGACTCGGCGTTGGTGGACATTTGCAGGAAGAACCTTCTTCCCGTAATCTCGGTGTTCACAGGACCATATCAGTTCCATGATTGGCCCTCGTTCATCATCTCAGCGGTAGCCGCCGAGGACAACAGTCGGAAGGTACGTGATAATGGCATCATGATCTCTGCCTCCGATAGAGGTAAGAGGTCATCCCCTAACAACGACCATCCTCGTGGTTCCAAAGGAAAAGAAGCTCTGGCAATCAATACGTCCAGGCAAAAGACTGCGGCAACCACACAGAGGAAACATGGGACTTTCAGACCCATTGAAGTATACTCTTTCGACGACGATGATATTCCGAGCATATCCGAGTGTCTCGTCAAAAGCGGCAAGATTACCCTTCCTGAGGAGAAGCGGCCTAATGAAGTCGGCAGTACTAATAACCCCAAGTACTGTATCTTCCATAGATATATACACCGCCCTATAAAAGCGTGTTATGTACTGAAGAGGAAGATCCAGGAGCTGATCGATGCTAAGGCCATCACTCTGCGCAACAGCGAGAAGACGGTCACGGCCAACATGATCTCTCTGCAGTTTGGCAATCTGCCTCCCCGAGAAGTCCCGGACGGTGTTACGTCTATTTCTCGGACAATGATGAACATCATTAATCTTCCTCCAGCTAGGGGTCAAAATCATGACCTGGAACCCCTAACTACCCAGCGGGGCGAGATCATGTGGGTTCATCCTGATCTGGTGTTAGAGATCGAAAAAGAGACTCAAGCTGCTAAGGCTAAGTCTAAGAAGAACTCGAAGCGTAAACCGTGTTACATGGTTACGGTACACTCGTCATCAGAAGACGAGGTTTTGGCTACTATAACCCGTTCAGGGAAAGCTTACCTCAAGGACTATGGAGCGAGTCAGGAAGACACACCGGCAGACGCTTCAGCCGCCAAGCCTTCAGAACCAGAAACCGCCATATCAGAGGTCGGTCCTTCGAGATTAACTTCAACGGATAAAGGGAAGCAAAAAGAAGTGCGCTTCGATAAACCTTTGAAAAACATTCAAAATAAAGGTTTAGAAAAGCCATACAACTTCGACATCCTGGCCCAATTGGGCAATACACCAGCCAGGTTGTCCATATTCGAACTACTCAGGCTCTCTCAAGACACTCGTCAAGCCCTGAGTGAAGCATTAATACAGGCGGAAGCATACTTGACCCAGCTCAAGTCCCCTGACGAAGAACCCGTGGCGTATCCTCAATGCCACAGTGTGATGGAGGTGGTCCCGAATATCACTTTCACTCAAGACGACATGCTGTTAAAGCATAACAGGCATGACAGACCCCTCTATTACACCGGATATGTCGGTTCCATGGAGGTCGACCGGATTCACATAGATCCGGGATCATCAATCAGCATCATTCCTCATAGTCTGCTCAGACCGCTGAGGATTCCTACCAATGAATTGGCTTACACCACCACTACAATCGTGGGTTTCAACGCCAGGAAAAGTAAGCCGTTGGGGAAAATTCGCCTGAGGATCCAGATTGGCGACCTCAGATCAGTGGCTACATGTTACGTCATTGATTCAGAGGTGTCCTACAATATTCTGCTGGGTAGAGCTTGGATCCACGACCACAACATCATTCCTTTGACTCTACATCAATGCTTTAAATATGTAGATGCCCAAGAAACCGTATAAACAGAGTTTGCGAACCTGAACCCGTTTAAAGGGGTAGAACCTACTACTCTGATGCCATGTTGTACTCTCAAGACTACATGGAAGAGGTGTCAGGCGAAGCAGAGAAGAAATCCCATCGGGAGCCAGAAGAACCCTCTGCCAAGCAACCTCTGTCAATCAAGGTGAAAGGGCGAACTACTCGTCCGAAAGCCATGGAGCCTATGGCTATCCACCTGAATGAAACCAGGTCAGGAGGAGGAGGTAATCCTCTAGTGATCACTTTGAACCAGAAGCCTCCACCCTTAGGCATCAACCTTCGGTGCAACATGCAGCCGATTGATGTAAATACAACCAGGAACGCGGTTTTAGATGATAATAAAGATCCTATTTTCCAGTATATTGACGCTCGAATTCCAAATCAGATCAGGAATCCCCTTCCCATGACGATATAGAACCTATAGCACAAAAATTCTTGGAAGCTATAGATTCCTATCATCCGTATGTCTGGGAAGTAGCGTCATCATCCAATGTCATCACGACCTATGGGCCGCACGAGGATTCCATCTTTACTGTCCCGCCTACTGGCAGCGGTCAGCATTCAATAATCTTTGGCCGCATGCGCAATGAACCGATTGTACAAGAAGATTCTTTCAATGACGATGCTGGTAAAATGCAAGTTCACAGATACAGCCCGCAAGCTTTGAAGATCATGCAAAGTATGGGCTATGACTTGAAGCTGGAACCAGGTCTCAACCACGAGAAAGGCAGACGAATGCCGCTGCGCGGCGAGCCCTACTGTCAACGAACTCATTTTGGGTTTGGGTATACCACCTCCCTTGCAACTTCTGAGTCGAACGAGGATATCTTTTCCTCTTTTCAAAATGGCTCGTCGCCCTCCGACTATCTGATGATCTCGGACGAACATTATCAGTAAATACGGTAGTGACAGATTCCTTCGAAGCAGACGAACAAGAATCTGAACCGTTTGAGAATGACTCTTGGGCTCAACAAATGGATACACAATGGGAATTCCGGTTCGAGCAGTGAAAACCCCCCACCGAAGATGAAGTTATCCAGATTGATGTTGGGGATGAACTTTCGCCAAAGTTGATATTTATCAGTAACAATCTTTCCAAAGAAGAAAAAGAAGAAGTTATCCAGCTGATAAAAGAATATATCGACATCTTTGCGTGGAATTATGAGGACATACCAGGCTTTGATCCAAAGGTGGCTACTCATAAACTCAATATATTATCCGATTCGAAGCCTGTGAAGCAACACCAACGCCGGTTCCGCCCGGATATGATGGACGCCATTGAAGCTGAAATCAAGAAGTTGATAGCCTGCGGTTTCATCCGGGAAGAACAACATCCCGACTGGGTCGCCAATGTTGTCCTGGTCTTGAAGAAAAATGGGAAAGTACGTGTCTGCATCGATTACCGAGATCTGAATGCAGCCTGCCCCAAGGATGAGTTCCCTCTTCCCATCATGGACGTCATGATTGACAATACATACGGTTTTGAACGTATATCTTTTATGGACGAATTTTTAGGATACAATCAAATCAAGATGCATCCTGAAGACGAGAAGCATACTGCCTTCCGGACACCTTTGGGGGTATATTGCTATACGGTCATGCCCTTCGGATTGAAGAACGTCGAGGCTACGTACCAAGGGCTATGAGTAACATATTCCATGAGCATTTATGTAAAACAGTGGAATATTACGTAGACGATGTAGCTGTCAAAAGCTGCCTCAAGGATAATCACATCCAAGACTTGAAGACAGTATTCGAGTTGATGTGCCAACATCAACTCAAAATGAATCCTACAAAGTCCTTTCTGGGTGTATCTAGTGGCAAATTCCTGGGATTTGTCATTACCGCTAAAGGCATTCAAGTAGACCCTGATAAAGTCAAGGCCATCTTAGAAATGCGACTGCCTCGTAATCTGAGAGAACTCAGGGGATTTCAAGGTCGTCTGGCTTATATCCGGATATTCATATCCAACCTCTCTGGGAGATGTTAGCCTTTTTCTCGTCTTATGAAGAAAGGTGTATCCTTCATATGGGACAAAGCCTGTCAGCAAGCATTTAATGATATCAAACGCTACCTCACTCATCCTCCAGTTTTGGTGCCTTCCGTCATAGGAAGACCATTCTTGCTGTATGTTCGAGCGATGGATCATTCTCTGAGAGCTCTTCTCGCACAGAAGAACGATGTGGGTCATGAATAGGCTATCTACTATCTAAGCAGGATGATGGTTGGAGCTGAACACCAGTACAGTCCAGTAGAAAATGAATGCTTGGCTTTGATGTTCGCTATTCAGAAAATGCGACATTATGTCACAGGCCAGACTATTCATATCATCTCTAGGATCAATCCTCTTCCTGGAACATGTGCCTCGATCTCAGAATTTGGAAGCTGATGCCCTAACTAGTCTAGCTGCAGATTTAGCTATTCCTATAAGAAGGCAGAATTAGGTGATCCTTCTTTACAGAGATTTATTCTGTGTGAAGAATAACTTCCACATCGAACGCAGCTATGCTGTGAACACCGATCCTCCCAAGAGAGACTGGAGAAGTCCCTTTATAGATTTTGTGGCATACGGAATCTTGCCGGAGGACCCTAAAGAAGCAATATCTGTCAAAAGACGATCATTACGCTTCTACTTTGATGCGTCTTCACAGTGTCTATGTCACCGGACCTACAACGGACTGCTATTGAGATGTCTCTCCAATGACGAGGCACAGCGGATTATCCGTGAAGCTCACGACGGTGTATGCGAAGCGCATCAACCCAGTCCTAAGCTACAGGATCGTATCAGAAGGATGGGCTATTACTGGCCTACTATGATCGCAGATGCAATAAAGTATGCAAGACAATGCAGAGCCTGTCAGGTTCATGTAGACTTTATACATCAACCTTCTCAGCCTCTACATCCTACAGTTGCTTCCTGGCCTTTCGAAGCATGGGGTATGGATATCATTGGTCCTATTCACCCGTCTTCTTCCAGAGGTCACCGGTTCATACTGGCCATCACGGATTACTACTCCAAATGGGCAGAGGCAATCCCTCTTGCTGAGGTAAAGACATCTAATGTGATCAGCTTCATCAAGCATCATGTCATTTATCGCTTTGGGATTCCTCGAAGGATAATTTATGATAACGGGCCTCAGTTCATCAGGCATGCGTTTCATCGATTTTACGATAAAAATCGGATACAAAATATGGCCTCTACTACATATAATCCTGCTGCTAATGGTTTGGCGAAAGCCTTCAACAAAACCATTATCAAACTCTTGAAGAAGTTCGTCTCTTCGAACAAGAGAGATTGGAATGAGAAGCTAGGTGAATGTCTCTAGGCATACCGCACAATGGTATGAGCACCGACGGGTTGCACCCCATTCTCATGGTTTACGAGAGTGAAGCAGTTCTCTCCATTAAAATACAAATTCCGTCACTCAGGATAGCAGTGGCTAATAAGTTGACGCAGGAAAAGAATGACCTGTTAAGGCTTCAAGAGCTAGAAGGATTAGACGAGAAACGCCTTCAAGCTCAACAGCGCATCACTTTCTTCCAGGCACGCATTTCCAGAGCTTTTAATCAAAAAGTAAAGGAAAGAGTGTTCAAAGTTGGAGAGCTAGTTTTAGTTGTAAGAAGGCCAATGATCATTACTCACAAGAGTAAGGGTAAATTCCAGCCCAAATGGGAAGGCCCTTATGTGATCGAGACGACGTTCTCAAACGGCGCTTACAGGTTAGCCAAGCCTAATGGAGACTTATTGATGGCCCCTATCAACGACAAATTCCTGAAGAGGTACTATGCTTAACCTCCTTTGCTCAAATGGAGTATGGTGAAGATCTCATTCTGACAATACTACTTCCAAAACGAAACTAGTTGGAGCATATTCTATCATGTCCATATAACCTCTGAATAGATATGTTTAAACTAATTTGGAACTTCAAGACCTATCACGTCCATATTACCTCTGATAGTATTTTGTACACAAATTTTAGTCGGAATGCCCTGTTGAAGCTTATCGAGAGTATATTACGTCCATATTACCTCTAATATCACTTTTACCCAAACCTGTCATTTATATTCCAAAATTATGGGTCCACAAAGTCAGATAAGAGCCTCTTTACTATTCCCAGAAAGAGCAAAATTATATTAAAAAGCAAAAAAGTACATCATTGGGGGGAGCGCTTAGGTCGCGAATCTGCTGTGCCAGAGCAACCATTCTCTCATCCCTGGAGTTCAGGACGTCGGCGCGAGCCCGTTCAAACCTTGCCGTATCATTGTTTAAAGCAGATAGCTCAGATCGAGTATGTACAAAACCTGTGTGGATCATACCCACATGTATCAGGTTCTGCTGAGCAGTCTCCTTTCGATCCTTTAGCGCATCTCGGGCTGCCGACAAACAGAGAGCCTTCGCCTCTGCTTGAACGAGATTCTCTTTCAATCTGTGGACCCTCGCTGCCTCTTCCTCATATTCGGCTTCGCACTGGGTCAGCTCGGGAATGACATACTCCAATTCAGCACGCTCATGATCCATCTCCTGGTGCTGTTCCTGGATGGACTTATTCAGAGATTCCAGTTGCCCAGCAAGCTCTGCAGTCAGGGAGTCATACCTAGCTTGAACGAGACCGTCAATGCTGCCTCGAGATAGCTGCAGATAGTCGTTAATTGGTTGTTCCAAACCATTAACTATATGCTCCAGCGTGTAAGCTCTGCCAGCATCGTCGAAGCTTCTGATCGGCACTATCGCAGACTGGGAGGACCTTTTCAGAGCCTCGAAGCTTAGATTCTTCTCCAACACCATTGATATTAGCGTTTTCAAGGTGGTGTAGAAGATACTAGTATACTGCTCAGTCAGCATGGCTAGACCCAAATGGACGCTGGGAGTGGCTGCAATATTGGCAAACCTCCCTCCAGGAACGACCGCAGACGATGTTGCCACAGCCGTCGCCTCAACAGATGGTGCGACAAAAGAAGATGCGCCAGCAACGGACGAAGTGACCGACGTACTCAAATGAGGCATTGTCGTAGGGACAGGCTCATCCTCCTCTCGAGATACCGGAACCATTTCAGGCAAGCCAGCACCCAAAAATGTTTTTTCTTCAAAGTCAGGCACCTCCGTGCCATAGACAAGAGCGGAAACAAAGTCGAAAGTCGCATCGACGCTGTCCTCCCCGTAGATGTCATCCCCTGAAAAGAAGATAAGAAAGTTAATATCGACATAACGTTATTTTTTCTAAAAAGAGGCGTAAAGACGACATTTACCCATGGCTGATGGTATATATGTTGCGTCTGCAGCCAGTACAGCTAAATCATTTCTTAATAACGCTAAGCGAGCTGTCATACCTGGAGAAGGGGGTGTGCTAACTGACGTCGGCAGGTATTCTTCCGAATCTTCACCCAGATCCAATCGAGGTTCATCAGCTGGAATCTCACTGGGTATACTTACAGACGCGGCAGGGGTTTCTCCCGTTGCCTGTCTGGATAAAGATATCCTCATTTAGCTCGGCCTCGTGGGCGATCTCGCACCACTACCTGAAGAGGTAGCAGCGATAGCAGCCTCGAGCAGGAATTCTCCGGCACCGCCAGTCGAAACTGTGGAGGTTCCCTCTCCAAAAGGCGAGGAACCTCTAATCGAAGAATCATCCCCGACAGGGGAGACAACAGGTTCACTTCAAGAAACCTCGGGGTGAGAAGTCCTGACAGGATGACTAACCACCTTCTTCTTCTTGCAAGGGGAAGTCCCCTTCAGAACAGGAGCCCTTCGCTTACCAGAGATGACCAGAGGCCCTACAGGATGAGGTATCTCTCCTCTCGGCACTGCCAGCAAAGGCTCATCTGGATTAACTGAATCCTCTCCTCGTCAGAGAAGACCGAAGGGATTTCGTCTCTTTCTGCGGACTTGGAGGAAGGCATCCTAAAACTTCCACGCATATTGAAGTTGCGGTGGAAGGTGTTGGTTGCCACATAAAATTGGGCATACGAGTGGAGGATGCACAGCTCCGTGGAGAGTGAAATGACGGGCACGATAAAAATTGCTTCAGTGCAACCCATGATGAAATATTGCCATCCTCTCGCTCCATCAATTAGTCCACCCCGGGACTTAAAGCTGGTGACGACATTAACCACATGCAATTGGTCATACCCAAACTGCCTGACAAATCGACTAGGCAGGTAGGGTTCCAAGAAGCATTGGTCTTCACTTTTGTACAGTAAATGGGAAGGTCTAATGCAGACCAACCAATTAAAAGCTTCAGGAGAAAGAACGGTCTTCCCGTCGCCTGAATCCTGAAGCCTGATCCCTTGTTGATTGAGATATACAGATGGGACAGTGCTTAAAAGCTTCCAGCTGTGACTGAAATTCAGTGCCCATCGACTGTCTAAAACTGTGGTCACATTCCAGAAGGAATTCCTGTAGTTCAGCAAGAAATTACCCCCCGAGCTACTGCCAGAGCCGGGAGACATCACCTTAGGGTTATGGAGAATTAACCATCCCATCAAATACAGGTACGGTAATTCTACCCTGGGAAAGCTATCACTCCGAGTTTCGTCGACAAACAGCCCATCAGTAATGGCCCTCAGGCCAGCTTGTATGCGGCACACCATGGCAGGGAGCAAACACAGTCTTGCCCCGAACACCAGACGCACTGCAGGCCATAAGGTATTACGGTGAATTCGGTCCGCAGATGCAATACCGGGTACTACCAATCGGCGCAGCCGTATAGAGAGGAAGCCAGCCAGTTGAGCTTCCTTGGACAGAGGCCTGCGGCAATGCCTCAAATAGCTGTAGGCCTTAGTGCCTGCAGGATATTTTCTTATCTCTTCGTCGAGAATCTGATCTGGAGCCCAGTATCTTCCATAAGATCATCGACTACCTGAGCACTCAGCACGCTCAGAGGCTGATCCTTGCTATCCAAGACTTTCTCTGGCTTAGCAGCCCTGGCCCGGTGAAAGAAGAGGTAGGACGCCCACTTATTGGTATGATCCAAATCTGAAGGCTCATTATAAAAGGCGGTGCAAGCAAGGTAGTGGCACATCAGCTCCTGGTACACTGCCACTACCTGAGGGTCTGAATCTCCCAGCTCCCGGTTTGTGGGAACATACTCTTCATAGGGAGTATCCCCCATTGACAGTCTCGAAATCTCTGCCATCTCGTGGAGGGCCAATCCCAACTCCTCCAGTGGAGTGGCGAAAGTCCCGGTGAGCGAGATATATCACTCCATCAAAGCCAGAAATAGGCTGGGGTTGAGAGGCAACCCAACACACGTAGCAGTCACAGCTTCTTACAGACCAATGCTCTCCAGCTCGGTCTGAAAATACTTCAGGGCCCAGTCAGCTAAACGAGCCCATCGAAGATTTGTGGGGGTGATCCACCCATTGGTCCGAGGATTAACCTTGGGGTATACTCCTCCATGCCCCATGAAATCATTACAAAAAGTTGGTAATTGGACCGGCTGGAGCAGTAAACTGTCTTCACTCGGGATACTGCCCGGATACAATCCCTTGAACGGCATCACAAAGCCGGAAGGGCGGCTGACAAATGACCCTTGGCCAGATCCTGTCTGATAGAAGATCTTCCCCGGTCGGCCGTGAAGATTGGGAGTCAGCACCCACGACATCCTCCTAGGATGTGTGGCATGGAAGAATGCCGAGATAGGGTAGTCTCTCAGCATCTTGGGCAAATACATGACCAAGCCCCCGACAGGAAAAACCCAAAGTTCTTTCTTGGGCGTCGTCTGGGACTGCTTGTCAATCATGTCCCCGAAGAGAAAAGTCGGTTTTATATATTGGACCCCGTCTATGGACGCCAGGGGCTCTCCGTTGATCATATTCAACAGCATTAGCTCTCCTTGGGACGATATCAGGATTCCCCTTCCTTCAGGATACTGGGGTCCGGAGATAGGAAATGACACGTGGGACAAATCCTCCAGGTAGTTGGAATACAGCATCCGGCAGCAGAACCCATCACCTCGGCCAGTGAAGACATATGCAAGTTAACTGCAAAGTGCAAGAAAAACACGTTATTTTCTATACTAGACATTACAATCTTGCAGCATATGCCAAGAGTCAACAGTCCGTGCTTTACGCCAAGCCTGTAAAAACTTGATCTTTTACGCTAGAATCTTATTCCAAGGCGTAAATTCAAGATTGGCAGTATACACAAATCTGATCGTCAGTATTTTACGCCAGACCGCCAGAATTTGAATTATTACGCCAGAATTTTCATCCAGAAGCGTAAAACTCAAATTTTATAGTATACTCTAAGTTCCGACAGTCAAAGCTTTTACGCCCGACTGCGGAAATATGGAGTTTTTACGCTGACACATTAGAAATATGGGCGTAAAAGATGAAACATCTCTGTGTATCATCTTCCTCGAAGAGGCTATCAGCACAGAAGACGATCTAGCGTGTTCACGTACAATGTGTGCGAAGGATTTTCTTCGTTCGTTTCGTCCCAAAAGCTTTACCTTTAACTCCGAGTGCACAGCTAGTCGGCGGGACACTTCGTTCAGAATGAAGCTCGCCTTGCCCGACGGACGTCACTCTTGCTTGGGCAGAGGAGTGAGAAGAAGAGTCAGCCTTCTTTCCCTTAGAAGAGATCGGTTTCGGGGCCATTGCTGAAAACTCTGAATGCTCGAAGAGGAGACGAACGAGAGAACTCGAAGAGTCGAAGGCTTTCTTTTGCAAAAAGACAGATAAAAAGTTTTTCTCTGAAAGCCTTGGGGTATATATAGAGTTGGATGGACTCCTCGAATCTTGAACCAAATTCGACAATTAATATTCGGTTATGATTGGGGACTACGTCAGCCTATTACTCAGGGAAGGCGGACAGTCAGTGAATTCGAAAAATTTTCGTGCAAAGCAGATTCGTAGTTCTACGCCAAGGAGCTTTTTACGCTCGACAGCTACAAATCTACGATTTTATGCTCGGAGGCTATAAATCTATGGTTTTACGCCCGAATGCTTTTATGCTCGGTAGCTTTTACGCTCGAGAGGCTACAAACCTACGACTTCACGCTCAAGAGCTACAGATCTATGATTTCACACTCGGTGGCTTTTACGCTCAGAGGCAACAGATCCATAACTTCACGCTCAAAAGATTTCCTTTTCAGAGACTACAAATCTACAGTTTCTATGCCAAGGAGCTTTTTACGCTCGACAGCTACAAATCTATGGTTTTACGCTCGGAGGCTATAAGTCTATGGTTTTACGCCCGGATGCTTTTATGCTCGGTAGTTTTTATGCTCGAGAGGCTACAAACCTACGACTTCACGCTCAGGAGCTATAGATCTATGATTTCACGCTCGGTGGCTTTTTACGCTCGAGAGGCTACGAACTCAGGATTTTACGCTTATCCACATTTACAGATCCATACGCAGGCCAGGGCATGAGTATATATATGAACAACTCCCAAGGCGGTCAATTGCAAGGGGTTCACGCAGAGGATACTCCCTCTTGGCCCCAAAAATACTCTAAGTACCCGAAGCATACAGAGTTCAGCTTTGAAAATTACTCTTCTTCTTGGGTCGATTGGAAGTTCATCCAGAATCCAGTTTGAATGGTTCCTCTACAGTTCAAGATGGCGACTCAGTTTGACAGTCGTTTCTCGCCCTATTTCGAGGGATTTTTGGGAAATCATTTTTAAAGATGATGGTCTGAACGAAAATTCTTCTTATTAGAAGTGACGGTTCAGAATTCTACGCGGCTCCCCCATTCCTAAACAGTAGGACAGTTTAAATACTCGACTTAAATGCTAAGCGGCTTTCTGCGCATCCTTAGTTATGCGTAAAAGACAGGACGGGACCTAATGCTCTTTCTATCAGGGTCGGCGTAAAGTTACCAGACGTGTCGAAGCTACACATATTCAGACTTTATCACAGCAAAATATATGGCAAGATAATTATATGCACAAAAGAAGACGATTTTATTAAGTCATGATTACATATGAGGGAAATCCGGCCTACAAAGGGTTTTTTTTCATTTTCATGATTACATATGAGGGAAATCTCGTCTACAAAGGATTTTCTCATCGTCATCGGAAGGCCACCCCCAGAATCTGTTCTGCCAGGTTCTCGTATTGGTGGGGATCTTCTCCCATCTTCTTCAGCAGTTAGTCGATTTCCACGACCGATTAACAAGAAAATAATTAATGGCGGGAGGATACAGAACTGGGCCTGTAAAACGAGCCTACCCTTCATACGCCATGACAGATTGAGTTGAGGTATTTAATCCAACTCAATCCTGGACGGCAGTTACAGTTTGTCTACTCTCGTCCACGAAAGTAATAGGAGAAAATACAGCTTGCAAGCTTTGTGGTCTAATACGACCATTCCTCTCTCCTGGGCGAATCACCATATAAAGTTGTTGATTATCCCGAGCAAAGGAAGCTATGATATCCTTCCATGATCCATCATTACAGAGGATATTTGCTCGAAGATGCCTTCTTTTTTGGCTCCTTACATGCTGGAAGAACATGGTCTTCTTCTTCCTCAAGTCGACCCGACGAACTCTGGCGATCATCTCTGTATGGTGAAGGAAATGTAGGAAGAAGAGGTTAACTCCTCAGCCTTTTATAGGCAAAAGAGAACACACCGAATCCCAACAAATCCCCAATAATCCGCCATGAAATCAACCTTGAAGAACGAGTCAGACTTGACCATTTCATGCTTCATTCAAAGCGTTTCAAATTACGAGGAATTTGAAAGCTTTGAAGGGGGTCATATAGAAGCATAAAAAATACGCTGAATAGCTATACGCAGCATTTTAATGCTAGGCATCATAAAATATGGCTTCGGAGCCATCGGTGTACAACAGAGCTTTTCCGCTAAGTACAGCTTAAAATATAAGCTCAAGGACTATCCGCGTAAATACAGTACGTCCAGGCCACTTCAGCGTAAAAAGGGTGCTATATCGCCTTTATGGCATAAAACTCATCCGCTCTTAATGCAGCATTGAAGTGTACGAGGAACGCTTCATATTCCTTAAAATGAACCTGTCAAATCATGCAGTGAACCTGACGTCTGACTCCTGACAAAGAGTACTGCACGACTTCCCAGACGACGGCTATAATGATGGCACGACACAGCGACCCAAACTGTCGTTTAGTGACTTTTCCTCGACGTAAACTGCTTTTACGCATACAAAGGGAATACGCTGCCTAGTGTTACACAGGCAGTTGTGAGCTTTTTACGCTCCACAGAAGACAAACAGGATGCCATGTCAAAAGCTGCTCTTTGTACAGGGCTCGAGGCACGTCTCTACATTTAATGCGCAGAATGGTAGCAGATCTTCGAGACACGCCTCTGCATTTAATGCGCAGGATGGGGGCAGATCTCTGCATTTAATGCAAGAGATTTGATTATATCTCCAAAAGCGATAATTTTGGCTAAAACGTCCACATCATCACTTTTGCACGTTACGCCATCAGGCTATTTTCAGCTAAGGAGCACGATGTACGCTATTTCCTTAAAATATGCCAACTCAGGCCACGTTTGCATTGGTGGGTATTGAAGCTATTTTGGTCCATAATTCGCTCAAAGCCTCAGTCAAGGGAGGGGGATCAACTATCTTCTATGCCTACTCGGCTTCTATGCCTGCTCGACCTCTACGCCGGTTTGATAACTCTTTGGCGTCTACACCATGGTGACAGTTATTGGCTTCTACGCCAACCTTTTCTACGCAAGGGATAATTACCTACGTGGCTCTTTATGTCATGATCTTCGTAGCAGTTATACGCATCGTCTCTTGATGGGACACGCATCACACTCACATACAGAAGATCATTTATACGTAGGTAACGGTTATTGTAACCTTCAGCGTAAAAAGTGCCACACTCTCCACTGTCCGGCTTCTACGCCGATTGGACGGTTATTGTCACTAAAACTCTACAAATAGAGACCTCTGTCCACAGAGGTCCAAGGTCGAAGATTTTAAAAAGATCAACAAAAAGAATTGAAAGAAGAGGTCAAGAACTAAGAGTCGGAGAGTCTTTGGGAGAGAAGAATCCAGAGCTCAGACAAGGAGTAGTGATCGACGACTTTGGCATCGAGCATCCACTCTCTTTTGCAACCTTTGAAGCGCTTTCTTCTGTCTTCTACGATACTTCTTCATCATTGTGTGGTCCAAGGGACAAAGTGATCGACTGCAAATCAGACTCCTATAGCAATATTTATCCAGATTAAAATTTGTACTTGACATCCTCATATAGGATTAATTGTACTGCTTGTTTATAAACCAAAAAATGGATTTCGTATAAACCTCGTCTTATCTTCTTTCGTTTATCACCATAAACAATAACAATTACCTTAATATATATAATACCTAGCAATTATCTAGATACTAAATACTAAAACCCAATACCTATCCCAACTAATATCTCATACACACACCATCTCATCCTCACTCACATCCAAGTATCTCATGATACCCACATTACCCTAACCCATATATCCCAAACATACCTAATAGGATACACATTGATACACACTGGTTTCACATAGATAACTCTCAAACATTTATTCCTGAACACAACCCCTAACAACACATATACTAGCCTACCATACCAATACAGCTAATTACTAACAACAAGCAGTGAGCAACACTGCTTATACTCTGAACTGGAACCAACATGTGCACCAACCTGAGACATGCCTGCAACCCATACACCATGCACCAAAGTACTCTTATCTGCTGCACAACTGAACTCCTTCTGATGCACTACTTGCAGCATATCTAAACCATATCCTTACACTCTATCTCATATATCATAGTGATACTTGGAAACTAGGATAACCCCTCACTCATCTCACTGATACTTTACACAAGCTTGCAACAGCAAGCAAGGCCCTCTAACTTCCAGATACCCCCCTTGAATGCTGTGAACCAATTCAGTTCAACTAAACTCCAGTAGCTCCTAGAGCTCCTTGCAGGCATCACACCACCTAACAGATATCCTAATCACAGATACAAGCTTGGTACCATCATACACAAGGCATTCTACACTTACATGCTAATTGTACTATACTGTCTCACTGCACTTAACACTTGCTTACACACACTGTCCTATACTCCATTGGACTGACCCCAAGTCCATCCTCCCTGCTCCAACCTTAGCAACTCAGATATCCCTACACAATGCTTTGAGTCATGCAAGGTTCTGCAATTAACTTGTAGTTGCAAGATACACTATCTGCATCAGTAAATAAGTGGCCTACAAGACACACTATCTGCATAAGGTAATTGCCTGCACCCAGAATGGGCTACTGCGGTTGTTGTTTTACTTTATTTTCTCCTCAGTTCTTTTCCTCCTACCAATCACAGTTTATACACATGATTTCCCTTCTTTTCTTGCCTAATTATTCTTGTTGCTACTACTATTAATGCATGCCCGAGTACATCAGACTTTAATCACATTCCCCTCTAACCTATACACCACTCGAGCACTTTTCTTTCCCCAGAGCACACCATTATATATATCCATTAGTTATATAACCTCATCTAAATACACGTTTATATATATACATACCAATAGATATGCTAAGTATACTCACCAACTCAGCTAAACCAACAGTATACACACACAAAACTAATGCTATTTCATCAAATACCTATAGTGCACAAATATGATACTCATGATACACACTTCAAACAAAGTACCAAAATTCTCAATACTCAATAATTACTATTTATACATATCAATTACATATATATATATAACTAATGTCACTAATTACAAGTGAAATTGAAGAGTAATTACACAAATCACCCAAAATGAACTCCGTATCATACCGTATCACAAAATACCATAATATGCTCTACTCGTGTCCAATTGTTGACACGTATCTAGTCCTATAGAATCAATCCAAGTCTAATTAGATCTAATTGGTCTCATGACACGCACTTGATGTATTAATCTCAGAATTCTCCCAAAATGAGCACAAATCTCCATGTAGAAATTATAATATAGGTCCTATGAACCTAGTTCTTGTTCCTATGTATAGCCTTAAGCCAAGAAAGGTTTTTTAATGGTTAAATGCATAAAATGGAGTCTAAATTATAGAGAGAATTCAGAATTTACCTATTGTGAGTTGGATTCCTAATAAAATGATCAATGGACACAATTATGACACAATCTCTATGTCAATTCCTCCTCCTTCAAGTGCTCCTTGCTAATCAAGCTCCAGTGCTCCTTAGATGATAAAATTGAGAGAAAATAAGAGTAAATTGGGGTAAATTTAGTGGAGGGATGAGTTAATTTGGGGAAAACACAATTGGGGATCTAAAATGAATGAATGAATGGGAGAAGAGAGAGAGAGAGAGAGAGAGAGAGAGAGAGAGAGAGACTCCCCTCTAATGGTCGATCCCTCTTTTCCCCTTTCCAAGCAATGTGTAATGTCCAAGTTACCACTATTAGTTAGTCATGAGGTTTAATTAGGTATGGCTATATTAGGAAGCTTCTAATTCTTCATGAAACTAATCTAATCTCTTTAATTAATTAAGGTAATGGGTCTAATGGGCCTAACCTAATGTTGGGCTTAATGTGTCATGACAATCTAATGGGTCCACTAATGACAAGTCCAAATAAAATAAACTTGCCCACAACACAATATAATTAATTAGTAGCAAATATATAAATATTTAATCACTAAATAATAAATATGCTAAATGACAAAAATACCCTTATCTAGAAATGTGGTAGTGATATCCCTGCAGGAGTGTGCAGATGGACTTGGGGACTTCTCTGTTGGGGAGCTTTTGAGGATCCATTATTCATTGCATATCCAGGACTCCTGAATACCGATAATGGCTTATAGAGGAAGGGTAATTTTGTACATAGGCACTCTTTGGGGATGAAGAACAAAAAGTGGGAACCATGTACATCTTTGTTGTCCTGCTGGGGATAGAGAGAAGTACAAGCCTAGCCTTAGATATAGTACTTTTTTAGGAACTTGTCGCTAATGTACATCATGAGCAAGTCGCCATTAGGGTTTGCTAGTCTGTAGGCACCGTTGGAGAATACAGATTCTACAACGAATGGGCCTTCCTATTTGGGTTGGAGCTTGTCGTCCGTTTTGTCAGTCATAACCATCGGTCTTCTTACTGTCAAGACGAGGTCACCCACTTAGTAAGTCCTCTTCTTGACCCATTTGTTGAAGGCTCCTGAGAGACGCACTTGGTACAACTCAATGGGTTGTTGAGATAAGAGACATTTCTCATTGAGTGATTCTAACGCTTGTAGCCGTCGGCGGTGATTGTCGTCGATGATTAGCCAGTTGGAGAGAGCTACTTGGAGTGAGGAAATTTAGACCAAGAGGGGTAGGACCGCTTTGCTCCCGTAGACCAAGGAGAATGGCATGCTACCAGTCGACGTCTGGACCGCTGTTTGATAAGCCCAGAGACATTCACCTAGCTTCTCATTGTAGTCACGCTTATTAGATGATACAAACTTTTGGAGTAACTTTATGATGGTCTTGTTCAATACTTTCGCCAAACCATTTGCTGCTGGGTTGTAGGCAGTTGAGGGTATATTCTGAATTCAGTTTTTATCGCAAAACCGGTAGAAAGTGTGACTTACGAATTATGGACCATTTTTATGGATGATCTTTCGTGGCAAGACGAAGAGATATATGACGTGATGCATAACGAAGTTGATTACGTTTGATGTTTTATCTTCTGCGAGTGCTACAACTTTCGCCCACTTGGAGAAGCAGTAGGTAATAAAGAGGATAAACCGATATCCCTTAGACGAAGGTGGACTGATCGGTCCTATGATATCCATGCCCCAGGCTTCGACCGGCCAAGATGCTACCGTTGGGTAAACGAATTCTGAGGGCTGGTGGATAAAGTCTGCGTGGAGTTGGCACACTTGGCACTTCCTCGCATAGTCAATAGCCTCCGCTACCATTGTCGGCCAATAGTAACCCATTATCTGGAGACGGTCTTGTAGCTTGGGTCTGGGCTGATGGGCACCGTATACCCTGTTATGAGCCTCATGAAGAGCCTGCTTCACTTCTGTATTCAATAAGAATCATAGCAGAAGACCATCGTAGGAGCGGTGATACATCATTTTGGTAGCCATATCATAATAGAACCAGAGGGGACGTCTTCTGATGGAAGTTGCTTCCTTTGGGTTCTCGAAGAGAATTCTATAGACTACGTAGTCAATGAATGGGAGTCTCCAGTCTTGGGAGTCGGTGCTTGTCTCTACTGAGTAGCTCAAGCACAGACATAGGTTGTTCTTCGGGCAGACTAGCTCTTAACTGACCATGGTTATCAGTTCATGATTATTGAATGGAACAACTAAAGCGGTTGTGAGGCCGACCAAGGCATCAACCTTGATGTTTTGCAGTCGAGGGACATAATTTAGGAAGAACCCTTCGAAGGTGGAGATTATTCCAAGCGTGTCTTGGTGGTAGGGGATCAAGTCCTTGTGCTGGACTTCATACTTTCCTCGGACTTGATTGACTATCAATTTGGAATCACCATAGGCCTTTAAGTAGTCAACTCCCACTTCTTTATCGAGTTGGAGCCCAATGACGAGAGCGTTGTACTCTGCCATTGTTGGAGCATAGCTCTATGAGGGAGTAAGCGCGATTGATGACCAAATCGTATAGAAAAATCAGTAATATCCCGATGCCAGCGACAATATCGCCTTTGGATCCTATTCTTGAAGTATTGTCAAAGAACATTCGTCAAACGGTTTCTGCGCTTGTTGTCATGTTTGAGTCTGCTACTTTGTTTGGGATCTCCTCGTAGAGCTTCAAGGTTTTCGGTACAAGGTGGACTGCTAGGAAATCTGCCAATGCTTGGCCTTTGACCGCCTTTTATGGGACAAATACCACGTCGTATGGTGACAGCAGTATTGTCCATGTGGCTAGACGAGAGTTGAGCGCTCCGGGTTTAGTCATAAGGACCCTGAAAGAATTAACTCGTGAGATCACATGGATGGTGCTCCGACCCACACCTGATGTAAGGATGCAATTCAAAAACAACGTCCAGCCTACGCCGCTGAATCGGAGGTAGAACGCTGTCTGGGTAATCTATGTAGCAATATAATAAACCACAAACAATAATAATATGATAGAAACAAGCACAAATATGATAAAGAATAGAAATAGTCACATATAACTCATAAGTCTAAAATAATACATCAATGAGTCTGAAAAAATACTAAATAAAATAAGCTGGAGACAAATCCAGTACAAGAATACTAAGAAGCTACAAGTTCGGGGTCATCTGTCTCAGTCGAGATAAGTCCCTCCTGAGCCAGGGTCTCTAACTCTAAACCCACAATATCCTGAGGTCCATAATGTGTAGGGTATCAGTCCTCAGTATCATCTGAGAAAAATATATCCAGTCAGAAAAGTAGCAGAGTACATCTCTAACAGCAGTTTTAATCAAAGATAAAAAGTATGTAACAGTAAATAGATGTGAATATATAAGATGCACAATAGATATGAAAGATATACAATAAGAAAATACTGTAATG